>ML787012.1:378329-455636 GCA_009831015.1 Picea engelmannii | reverse complement strand
AATTTGAAAAATAGTCATTAGAAAGCTAACACAATTCTTCACAAGTTTTGTTTTTACTGTAAAGTGAAATTCTAAATAAAAAAAATACTTTTATATGTCGGAAGTTGAATAACTTGTGAAAATACAGTTTTTTTTGTCATAAAGCAAACAAAAGTGTAACCCACCTTCATGATTTCACCCTTATATATATAGGTTTAAATATATTATTGTTTTATAAATAGGCATGGGACAAATTTATATATGTTTAAATTTATTATTGTTTTATAAATTTAAAAAAAAACTGTTTTAAAATTATTTGTTTAAATTTATTTATTTATCATACTAAAAAAATATAATAAATAAGTAAAAAAAAAATATATTTGAAATATATGGGGTCAGTAGGGTTTGATCCCATGACCTCTATAGCCACCAAATATCTTAAAAAATCCCATGCTACCAACACACCACACATTGCCACACATGAGGCTTTACAAATAAATTCGTATACATAAATAAATTAATGGTAACAGAGTACTACCCTGACGAATAATCTCCGATTATCCAAGCGTCAAGCTCACAAGACCTTACACACAACTCATCGAGCCAATCGTTGAGCCCTTCCATTCCATTCCACCAGTCAAAGCCAAGCGCTAAGCTCCAATGCCTGAAAGCCACTCTAAAATCCTCAAGACTCGCACCTGCAGCCACCGAGACACACAATTCAATGCATATGTACAACGCGCCAAGAAAATCCCATGAGTCAAGCATCGAAGGATAATTAGTTGTAAGAGAAAAGTTTAAAGGTCTTAGACTAGGACAAGAGGGAAGGAGGTGGCATACACACTAGGAAAGTAAGCTAAAGGAATTGGCAAGTATGGCACAAGGATAGCGTAGATACCAAGCAAGGGAATCAACAGTTTTCTTAGGCGAAGAAATCAAGATTAGATGCTTAATCCTAACCCAACCAATCCCCTAAAGAGAGTAATGTATGTTTACAGACAAGTAAAGAAAATCTTATGCCTAACCCTGTTTCTAGTTTAAGTGGAGCTAATTTGAAGCATCCTTAAACTCACCCTGACAACTCTGGTTGATGCAGGTTAAATCATACATGATGGTTAGGAATTGAGAGAATCAAGGCAGAGGAGCATTGTTGCAGGCACCACCAACACTGCCAGTGCCACCACCACCATCGTCAGAACTAGCTCTCATACTGCGCTCGTTGGAGGCCATAAATAAAACTTTAAAGGGGCGACAACCAGCAGGGACTGAAGTGGAACCCCCACCATTTGGAACGGGTAATCCAGAAGTGTCAAGGGATTCAGGGGGATGACCTCCACCCGAAGACATTACTTGAGAATTTCATAAGATCAAACTTCCAGAGTTTGCCGAGGGTCGTGCTAGTGAAAACGTGGAAGCATGGTTGCATAGTTGGAAGGCATGACAAGGTGTTTTTCCTTAAAGGACTATGCATCGAACTCAAAGGTGAAGATCGCAATTTTTCAGCTAAGAGACAGTGCCTTGAACTGTAGGGGAAACTTGGAAAGACAACTTCATCTTACCCCAGACACAGTATCTTGGGAACTTTTTGAGGAGAGGTTCCGAAGGAAATATCTGCCAGCATACTACGAGGAACAATAGGTAGGGGCATTTCATGCCTTAGTACAAGGAAACATAACTGTAGAAGAATATGAGATTAGATTTATGGAATTGGTCAAATATGTTTCATATATGGATAATGACCAACGGCATGCAGAGCACTTCATCTATGGATTGAACCCTAAGATAAGAGCTATGGTGCAGATGTGGAAACCGTCTTCAATAGCGGAAGCTGTGGAAAATGTGTGTTATGCGAAGGAACACATGAACTTAACTAGAGGTACGATACCGACCTTTCCGCATCATCCTAGATTCGTGGGGAAGGCCCCTAGGACATTTTCCAAGGGAGGGAGCTCAAGGCCACCTCCATATGGTAACAGAGTTGCACCAAGGATAGTAACCGCAAGGATTTCAATGGCAGCGAGTGTAGCATCTTGTTCATCACCAACGACGCAGACAGGTCGACGGCCATCTCAGGGAACAGCTAGTCGGGGCAAAGGTTCCAGGGGAAGGAACTCATTTCAAAGACAGTCACATAATAGTGCATAGGTTCAATCTCGTGTTACTTATTAGGGGTGTGGAGGACCCTATTACCAGCATGACTACCCAGAGTTACAATCAGGGTTCATGCATAGAGAAGGAAAGGCACTGATGGGAAGAGAAAGTAGCAACCACCAGATTTACGCAACAGTTAATAATTGCTAGGCCGAACATCAATCAACGGTGGTGGACTCATCAGGTATGCTAAATCATATCAACGTTAAGATTTTATTTGATTCTGGTGCTACAAATGTTTCATTTCACCTTCTGCATTAGAAACGAGTGGGTTGGCAGCATATGAGCACAATGACTTTAAACAAGTTGAGATGGCTTTGGGGGAAAAGCAAGCAGTAGGACCTAGTGTTGATAATTGTATAGTAAACTTGGTAGTGTGTACTACCAGGTTGAAGGTATACGTCATTGCTCTCGGGGCGTACAACCTAATCATTGGAATGGATTGGTTAGAAGCTCATAAAACTTTGGTAGATTGTTTTGCAAAAATGGTGCTCTATGTAGACGACAAAGGAAGGCCAATAGAGATCTAGGGTGTATGGTGAAAAGTGTCATTACGATTTATATCAAATATGAAGTTTAAGCGATGCTTGAGGCAAGGATGTCGACTTTATGTAGTGGAAGTAGTGAACGAAAGGAAGGGACCCTCATTGGATCAGTACCCGGTATTGTCATAATTTAAGGATGTTTTTCTGAACGAGTTACCAGGGTTACCTCCAGAGAGGGAGCTTGATTTTACTATTGAGCTAAAACCTAGTGTAGAACCAATTTCCAAAACCCCATATCGGATGACAGCGCCAAAACTTTGTGAATTGCAAATGCAATTGAAAGAGGTACTAGACTTAGGGCTAATAAGGCCCAATGTTTCACCTTGGTGCGCACCAGTAATTTTTGTAAAGAAGAAGGATGGATCCTTATGACTGTGTATAGACTACAGGGACTTGAACTGTGCTACAGTGAAAAATAGGTACCTAATGCCGCAAATATATGACCTCTTCGATCAAATGAAAGGAGCGGCGGTATTCTCAAAGATCGATTTGTGATCCGAGTTTCATCAGTTAAGGATTAAGGAAGGAGATATCCCAAAAACTTCCTTTCAAACTCGGTTTGGACATTACGAGTTTGTCGTAATACCTTTCTGATTGACCAATGCACCATCTGTATTCATGATCCTCATGAACGACATATTTTGGAAGTACTTAGACCATTTTGTACAAGTCTTTCTAGATGACATCCTCATCTATTCCAAGAATGAAAAAGAACATGAGGACCACCTACGAGTAGTGTTGTCCTACCTTAGGGAGAACAAATTGTATGGGAAGTTGTCAAATTGTTCCTTCTTCCAGAAAGAAATTCATTATTTAGTTCATATCATTTCCGGCGAAGGAATCTTTGTGGACCCATAAAAGGTAAAGGCCATTATGGAGTGGCCAGTGCCGAAAAATGCCCATGAGGTGAGAAGCTTCATGGGGATAGTAGGTTATTATTGGAGATTTGTGGAGGGATTCTCCAAAATAGCGAAACCCATCACCACTTTGCAGTGAAAGGTGGTCAGGTATGAATGGACAGAAGAATGTGAAAGTGCATTCATCGAGTTTAAGAGGTTACTAACTAGTGCACCAATTCTATGAGTGTCGGACATGGAAAAGGACTTCACCATCTGCACAAATGCCTCGAAGAAAGGGTTGGGGGCCATGCTAATTCAGGATGGAGGAGTCATAGCTTATGTGTCAAGGAAGTTGAAGAAACACGAAGAGCTATACGCAACTCATGATTTAGAGTGGCAGCTGTAATGCTAGCTCTGAAACTTTGGAGACACTATCTTGTGGGGTGAAACTTTGAGCTTAAAATATACCATCAAAGTTTAAAACATCTCTTCACTCAAAGACATCTTAATGCTAGGAAAAGGCGATGGAGTGAGTTTATGAGTGAGTATGATTTTGGTATTTCATACATCAAGGGAAAGGAAAATGTGGTCGCAGATGCCTAGAGTAGGAGACCATGTGTGCTCTCCTTGATACCCTTAAAAGTCCATCTGAGGGAACATCTGTTGACACAACTCCAAGGAGACAGTTGGTATTTAGAGGTTACTTCAAACCTCCAGAGTGGGAGGCAGTTAGATCCAAAGTATGAAGGATATAATTTGGAAGCAGACGGACTATTGAGATATCAAGGAAGGATGTACATCCCTGAAGATGGGGATATTCAAAGCATCATACTGAAGGAATCCCATAGAGCACTTTATTGTGCGCATCTGGGTGTGAAGAATATGTACGCAGACATGAGGAAGCTCTTCTTATGCATAGGCATGAAGCACGATGTAGTCCATTTCGTCGCCAAATGCCTAGAGTGTCAACACGTGAAAGTCGACCACCATCACCCGGCAAGCCTCCTACAACCACATGATGTTCCTATGTCCAAGTGGGAAGTCATCTCTATGGATTTTGTTGTGGGGTTACCGCTCACATCTCATAGACACAATTCCATTCTTGTGATGGTAGATAAGTTAACCAAGAGTGCTCATTTTATTCCAACTAGAGACACTTACGATGTCACTGACGTGGCATGTGTGTTTGTAAGCGAGGTTATCCGTTTGCATGGGATACCTAAGAAGATCATTTCAGATACAGACTCTCGATTCACTTCTAGGTTTTGGACAAGTTTGCAGTCAGCGTTGGGGAATCATTTGAACTTAAGAACAAATTATCATCCTGAAATAGATGGGCAAACTGAGAGAGTAAATCAATTCATGGAAGACATGCTCAGGATGTATGTCATGGATAATCAAACCCAGTGGGAGAAGTACCTACCTTTGGTAGAGTTTGCCTACAATAACAATTTTCATAGCTCCATCGGAATGCCACCCTATGAAGCTTTGTATGGAAGGCCATGCAGAACATCATTGAGTTGGGATAGACTAGAAGGTAGAGACTAAAGGAAGCATAGGATAGGCAGAAAAGTTATGCGAATGTACATAGGATCGACCGAAGTTATGAAGTGGGAGACTAGGTTTTCATTCATATCAGGCCTAATAAGAGTACCATACGGTTCGGGAAGGGGACAAAGTTGTTACCTCGATTTATAGGACCATTCAGAATCCAAGAGAAAATTGGACCCATTGCCTATCGTCTCGTACTACCACCCCACTTGCATAAAACTCATAATGTATTTCATGTATCTATTTTACGTCATTATGTCGCTGATGAATCACATAAACTAAATTGGAAGGAATTGTAGTTATCGGACATGGGAACCCTCATGGTAGAACCATTATGCATATTGGACCGTAGAGTCGGATAGCTCAGGAACCGTCTGGTAGACCAAGTTAAGGTCCAATGGGACAAGTATAGTCCAGGATCTACTACTTGGGAATATGCTGAGACATTACGACAAGACTATCCCTCACTTTTTTGACCACCTCGAGAATATGTTTCTCGAAGGTTGGTTGTATGTAACACCACCTTTGACTTAGACAACCATAATTACCTGAGGCCTACATATATTATTTTTTATTCACAGTGAAACTATTAAATGACGCACTTAAACTTTTAATATGTATGAACCTTTATGAATGTTATATGTATTTGATGATGATGGATATAATGCGATCTACTATGTGAATGTAAATTTTATGAATGTTTAAATGTTATGGATGATGATGGATATAATGCAATCTACTATGTGAATGTAAATTTTACGAATGTTAAATGTTATTGATAATTGTGAGAATGTAAATTTTATGAATGTTTAAATGCTATTAGAATGATGTTGGATATGATGCAATCTATTTGGTAAATGATAATATTATGAATGGGTGTCGAAATTGAATTATGGGATATTACGAGATCTATTTCTAACTTGAAAACTTTGATGTTAAGTTGTCGGTACAAGGATACCAAATTGAAATGATGATAGTATGTGATTACATGATGATAATGCATAGAAATGTATGAGTTTGTGTTACAAACTAATCTGCAGGTTATGGGCTATGAAATAGCCAAGGGATAAGGATGATGAAAGTGGATATCATGACCACTAGCCAAGAAATACTATGGTACGAATATTTGTATGTGAAATTATATTGGTTTGGATGCATTGCTATGATATGTGGACCAGTGCAGGATTTCAGGTGATGAGACTGCCCAAAACTGAATAAATGATGACAAAACCCCTAGCAACATAGTGCCACTGTATATTCCATTGTAGGGTGTGGACCCTAGTTATGATTAGGAGGGGTGGAGGCATTTCCCACCGTGTATCCTTCGAAACCTGAAGTCATGGGCGGATGGTGTTAGTTCACACTCCCCAAGACGTGTGATGATGACTGTCAGTTTCCTGCTGGGGAAGCTTGGTCGAGATAGTGACACTTCCTCTTACGGGTTCTATTTGGAGTTAGGTCAATATAGTTGACGCTCCAATATAGTCCAGTAGAGGAAGGATAGGAATGGAGATGGAAGTAAGTTAGGGAGGAAGGATGAGTAGAAATAGTTGAGAAAGTATGGAGATTTGTCTTATGGTGGAATTCAATGTTTTCCCCTTCTAAAAAGAAAATGTGTATATATGAACATTCATAATTACATAACTAAACCACAGTTGTCTAAATAAAATTTGTTGAACTAGGATAATTGTAATTAAAGGATTTCGCAAACATTTGATTGGTTTATTGTCTCTTATAAAAGACTAGTCTTGTTGATTGGATTGGATGCATACATAAATTACTAAAGGGTGATAGTTATTGATTATTAGTACATGCACGAGACTTGTATGTACTAGCTACACATGCATTTCTTGTACATGTACACTAGTATGTATGAGTTTTCTTGAGTTACTTACTAATAATGTTAGTTAATTGTTATGAATGTGTGAACCATGTTTCTTTTCCTTTGTACCATGAGATACCTTAACTTTGGGACGAAGTTTCCTGAAGGGTGGGTGTATGTAACGAACCTCCTCAAATATATGTATAGGGATTATTAATTATAATTGATTTGATAATCTGACTTTCCTAATATGTTAGTTAAACAATAATTATTTCTTAATAATATTAACTAATTAATTATTATTAATTAATTGTTCATATCTGTCAATGATTAATTAATTATTAATTGACTCATTAATTATTTGAGTAAAGAATTAAAGGGGTTAATAATTTAATTTATTAAAGACTTACGTATACGGGCGGGGGGGAGAAACATTAAATATAGGGATAAGATATTAAATATAGGGATAAGATATTAATGAATTGGATAAGATATTAATGAAGGGGATAAGATAAGAAAATTAATGAAAGGGGAGAAGAGTCGGTGAAGGGGGATATGACAGGGAGGAGTCTTACGGGGGAGATTCATTATTTTGGGGGAAGAATTTTGGGGCAGAGATGGGTCTGTGATTTTGGGCTGTGGGATATTTTTCTAGTGGGAGGAGTTTGATTTTGGTGGTTTTTGGTGAATCAGAAGCAGGGGGCACCGGGTTGCTGGGGGTTTTGGACACAGGGGCCAGGATATCCTTACGGTATCTTGGAGCTAGGGATCCAGACAGGCTTCTCCTAGCTGGCAGGGAGGAAAACTCGGTTTTGGGCAGTGTTTGACACACTTTCAACTTCAGCAAAGGACAACCAGATCAACGGGGGAATTAGCATTAGGAAGAGGTAATGTATTTTATTCTGTTAATTAATTCTTATTCTATTATGAAATTATTGTTCTTTAATTAATTTAACATGCTTATATGCTGAATGAAAGAAATTATTGAGTATTTCTGTGTAGAAGTAATCTTATCGGTTTCAATTTATGGATTTTAATAGACTGAAATTAATTTGGTCCCTACACTCAAGAATTTCCTTGAAGCCAATGATGTTTGAAGGCAAGAGAGAAGATTGGCCCAGAGATATTTAAGTGAGTTGACAGGCCTATGTTTCTTAAAAAAATTCAAGCGGATATCTTCCCGATGTATATTACATATTGATTTATTGCCCCCACTTCACATTAAAAGAAAATATGTATAGACAGATGGTGAAAGGAAATTCAATATTGATTTCCCCCATCTAGTCTAAAGAGATGAAGAAAGGAAATTCATTATATTGATTGCCCTCATCTCAACATTTAAATGCTAGAAAACAATGAAGTGGTGAAAGTAAATTCAATATGGGAAGCTTGATAACTTCACCAGGGTACTGAACATGCTCACTGGAAGTGAAGCAATATCTTTATATCTAATAAGGATGTTATACATGAATTGCAAGACACTCTTGTAACTTTTCTTCTTTCAGCTGGATTCACATTATAGGTTTCTGGGGTCCCCTAATTTGACACTTTTAAATTTACTTTACCTTGATGCAAACATAATCAGATGCAACCTGGTAGAATGGATAATTCGGTTTTGATTATATTATACAGATATAGGGTCATTTTCAGAAAAGGAAATCTATTGAGAACCTAACTCAAGAAAATCAGATGTTTTATTTTATTTTTGAAGAACTTTCAAAATCAAATGCAGAGATCCTAAAGTCTTGTTTCGATTTCTCTCCTTGTTCATTTCACAAAGCTGAATTATTGACCCCATTTACCCAATGAAGGTAGTTGGTCTACATGTTCTTCTCATCCCACAAGGAAACGAGATCCCTAGATGGAGCCTAATGTTGATACAAAGTTTAATTTTGTATCCCTTTAAACCTGAGGCTTTGCTTTTTCCTGGTAATGGAGCCACCCTTAGTCCTTAAAAAGATTCAAAAGTATGTTGATTTTTCAGGTTTCGGGATTTGACCTTTCACAAAGCATGTTTTCGTAACTAACAAGTCCAGAGTCTTGATGTCGAAATCCCAAAAAGGCTTTATATTAAAGTAATAAAAAAAATGAAAAAAAGAAAAAGTGGGTGCTATAAGTCCCGACACGCATTTCACAAAATATCCTTTAATCGTGATTAATTAAACTCTTAAACACGATCAACAATTCATAAATCTTTTGCGATTCGAGTTTCCTTGTATCAAAGTGTTTTCAAAGCGTCATCCCTTGAACTCCCGATCCCCGATTTTCTGAAAAGAAGAAGTTAATTACTAATCTTAATTGATTAAAGTGTTAATACAAGTAATCAATGTGTAAACTAATCCCATCATGATTTCACGATTCGGGGTTTGCCTATGACATACCTCATAGGTACAGGATCCCTGAAATTCCAAAATGTGAAATTGTGAATTTTTTAACAAAGTTTAAAACGAATTTAAGTTACTTTAAAACGGTATTAATAAATATTAAAACAACTTTTCGCGTTTCGCATTTCAAGATTTGGCGAAAGAAGTCCTTTTGAGACTCTAGTTTGAAATCGACGATATATAGTAATATTTGTAACGAACAAATAGAGATATTTTAACTTAACTGTGTATCTCTGGGCATATCTTCCTCATTAAAAAATTAAATTTTTACCACCTGTCTCAGTACGCCCATCGTAAGAAGAGTTAAAGGTTAATAGAGTTTTTTTTTTTTGCAAATTTTATTCTTATCGTTTGAACTCGAAAATGAATTGCATTCAGCAAGCTTACGGATTTTTCTCTGCGACAGAAATTCATTATAAACATGAACATTATGGAACCTAGAAAGGAACCTAAGAAAAATGAAGAAGCAACTGAAATCTCCAGCCTAGAAGGAGATGTCGTGTCTGATACTACACTGCAGGCCATTGATTCCATCAAATCATGGAGGAAAATTTTCAGAACCTTGGACTATGAAATCAAGAATTTTCAAAATGATTCCGAAAACAAACTCCGGGACATAGCAGAGTCTGAAATTCACAAAGTAGCCACGTTCCCACGACTCATGACATACAACGATATGGTCAGTTGGGATTTAGAGATGACAGACGTGCAGAAAAGAAGCATTTTGGACAGCCAAGGGGTCATTGTCATCTCTTTCAGACCGGAGCATATATAAGTAATGGACAAACTTTATCCCAATTCTAAAATTAATTATAATAAAGAATTTGTAAGTGAATTTCAAAGGAAAGAATGCACAAAGGCAGACCAAACATACCCCGGCATAATCAAATATTTGTGGAGACACCCACCAAAATTCAGGGTCGATAACCATGGCGTTTACGCCACAACCTCATTGAATGAGTACATGGTCTATGGGGCTATGATGTTATGTAGACTTTTCGACAAGAAAATTCCTATCCATTTCCCTATAGAATGGGTGCCCCTTTTACATGAAGCAGCTGAAGTCTATAGCTTCAACTAGAACAAAATTCTATCAGATAACCTAGCTAAGGAGGTTATGGATTATCAAACCGCGAGATCCAATGGCCGACCAATATCCTTTTACATGTCAACATATATCATGGATGCTATATGTTTCATGACCCCTTTCCCTTTGATGAATTGGAGTTGGAACCCAACCTGCACTAAACCGATTCATGAATATCATTCTAAGTTGTGGGAAGAAAATGTTAAGGATTCTTTTTATGAAATTTTTCATTTCATGGTGATATCGATGCATCAGATGTTGTATGGTTGTGCACCCCCTCGTATTTCAGAGTTGGTCATAGGAAATCTCAAGGCGGTTGTCGATTGGTTTATTTAGGAGAATTTCTCCTATATTAGGGTTTTCAGATGTTCTATCCCTCCTCATGCACTTCCTAAATTCCTCCCTGATAAACTAGTGTGCAAGGAGGTAGCTCATCAAATAATAATAGGCGGTATTGGGATAGAACTAAAGACATCTCAAAAAAATTGTTGGCCAGTCTTCCCCATATGGATTGGAAGCTTTTCGCTACTCAACCTGGGTCATTCCAAGGTTGAAGCTGCAACCCTAGAGGAGGTCAAGTTGGTCAATCTCAAACAGAGGAAATATGACCCTTATCAAACAGTGGAAAGCCACATGGTTCACTGTGTCATGAACCCATTGGAACATGAGGAATCCCCTCGCAATGACATCTTCAAAGGGGTCAAAACCTATGAGGAGGTGTTAGACAAGGTACATATGTTATCATCTGATTTGCAAACCAGTATTCTAACCTTCCAGAGACATAGATGTAGCATTTTTCCCAAGGTATTGCAGGGCGAAGCAACAATATCTCCTCTAGAACAAGAAAACATTCCTCCAGGCTTAGGACAAAAAGCGTAGGATAAATAAGACACCAAGGTAAATTCACAGGGGATAGAAGGATCTGCAAAAAACAAGGAAGTCCCACAGACAAAGAATCTAGGAGCAGAAACAGAGAGAAGGTCTGGGACACCTCCTGAGTCTAGTCAATCTACCCCCCCTTCATCATATACCATTCATGTTGATACCCCCAATATTGCAGGGGAAACAAAATCCATAGAGTTGGGTAATCCCATCACTTCCTTGACGCCTTTGCAATCTACTTTTGGGCTCCCTCAGATAGGAGTCATATATTCTAGTGACCTCGACCCTATCTCCAGGGAAAAAATTCCTCCCTCTAATTACTTCTTCAGTAAAAAGAGGAAGGTTGTATTAAAGGAGGAGATGTATATGAGAGAAGGTGGTATGGTAAAGAAACACAGGGTGTTGGTGGATGGGAAAAACTTGGAAGAGGGAGATTTCGCTACAGAGGTGGCGAGCTCCATGGGAGCGCTGGAAACAAAAAATCTATTCACTATTGCCAATATGAGAGAAAGTTTGGAATAGAGTAACCACAGGATAACCCAGTTGCAAAATCAACTAAAAGATACCGAGAAAAATATCAAAGAAGAAATAAATAAAGGTCTATAGTAGGCCAAAGCTGCTAACAAGCAATAAATTCAATCGCTTAAGTCAAGTCTAGACGATATGAATGAGAAGATGTAGACTAGCCAAATATAGGTCATTCGGAAAGAAGAGTTGGTAAGACAACTACAGGCTAAACTGAATTCAATAAAATGCTAGGTTATAGATCTGAAACTTTTTCAGGACCAATAACTGGAAATACATGTGAAGGTAGACACCGAGAAACAGAAAGTAATCTCCCAAGTAGAGATTATTCAGAATTATTTTTAGGAAGCAAGCAATGCTCTTGATAATATTATTTTTAAAGAAAAAGAAGATAAAGCAGCAAGGGCCACATTCCAAAAGGAAGTTGTATGTTATGAAAATGAAGAAGTATCAAAAATTCCAAAGCTTTCTGTCACATAGAAGATTAGGGCCAATATCATGCTCAAGGTATGGGAAAACAACACAGCAGAAAATAAGAAACTAGTCAAAGAAATCAAAGATGACTGTGAAATAATCTTTGATTTATTGGACAAGGAATCATTAGGTATTGGAAGAGACAATTTCACTGGGAAATTAGGACAGATAAACATTGTAAGACACCAGTTGAGCTTCAAAGAGGGTCTGAACAAATTTCAAATGGAAATTTCATAGTTAAAGGAAATGGATGTTAACCTAATAGACAAGTGGATAGTGAATCCAAACTTAAAATTGCAATCAATTAAGCTTACTGGTAAGGGGATTGAAGATCAGCTTCGAGAAACTCATAGAAAATTCTATCTATTTGAAGCAGAGGATCTTCCAGAGCCTCCCAAAAATTTCGTACATTTTCTTGAAAAATATATTGAATGTATCAGGTCAAAAGAAGGAGATACTTCAATAAAACAATGAAGTATCATTTTGAAAACTTATATTATCGAGATGATAGGAAAATAAATGATAATCATGCAAATGGTTGAGGTTTGCAATTCTTGTAACTCTTTTTCCCTAGGAGTTAGGAGATCACCAACCAAAAATCATCAGTGATCTGGTATAAATATAATTTCAAGATACTGATCTAAGGCTTTTTCTGGGTGCATTGTAAAGAAGAGTTTGAAGATATTTTTGAATTAATACAAATACATATTGTAGATTCCAGATCTGGTCAAGTTTGAGTTATGTGTTTCTCTGTTGTTTCATATTTTTCATATATCTCTTCGACGAATGCTTAACTGCAATTTAGTACAACCTCTACTGTGGTAATTAATTATTCTTGCAATTTAACCATTTACAGCCTTTCCTCTATGTCGACTATCTACAGATACAAGACCTCCAAATGTTTTAGATTTCAATATCATATGATTCATTAAGAGTTTTTCCTGACTATTTTCTTCGCCTGTCAACAAAGTGAGATTCCTCTTTAATTGATGCCTCACCCTGTTCGAATGCTTTATGTTTTCTCTTTGTTTCATGTATATCCCCTTTTCAAAATTTAACTCAGATACCATAAATGAACTTTAGTTTTGTCATGCTATTAATTCAAGTTTTTTGGAGTTCTTTTTACATGTTTTGAAGAAAAAATAATGAACCCTTAAAAGAAAATACAAGAATTTATCCTTTCAATCTTTATCCCTCATGATTTTCCCAGTTACAATACATCCTAATATCGAACCTAGATTATCAGATGAAATGAGCATTGCTTTGAATTTATTTAACACCATTCTACATACAACAAATAACCAGTTTGAGTTAGAGTGTTCATGGGAAGTAATTGAAAGAGACATTAGTATTCAGGAAAACTGGGAAGCTAGACAGAGAAAGTTAAGGAACCATCAATAGCCCTTTTCATATAACAAACCTTTTTATCCTGATCTTTCTCTACTATTTTGGATGCCTTGACAGTGTATTTTAGAGCCTTAAAATACAAACTCAAGAACAACAAGTTTATTGCAGGATGTTTTAGACATAAACAATTCCCATTGACATGGTAGAAGATTAAGTTGTAGTCAAAAGCACTATAGATCACCATGAAACTGGAAGCATCACTTATAGGATACAATGGCACAGGGGTAGCTCAATTTTAGTCATAGTTATTAGCATTAGAAATTCAGTTGGAGGAGCTTGCTAAAGGGAAATAAAAGAATGAAGAAGTCTAGTGTACCACATGAAGAAAGGAAGGTCATCATAAGAACGTGTCCAACCTTTAAACAATATTTGGCTGTAGGAGCCCTGAATCCCTTACCACTAGGAGGAGGAGTATATTGTGAAATATGAAGAACGATGGGTCATTAGTCAACTTCTTATCCTTTGATGCAGAAGTATTAGAGAACTGCCAAAAACTTGTTTTTAATTTTTGTAAGTCCCGGGACATGAAGAAAAGGAATTCCACAAACTCCATCTCATGAGAGAACACATTCATGAATGCATAAAGAGTTAAAGGGGGGGATATATCACAAGGAAAAACACTGCAATAAAATACTCCAAGGGGATAAAATCAAGGTGACTTTAAGGGGAATTTTGGATGCAGGTCTAGTAAGAAAGAAATTCTATTTTTGGAGGAGTAGCATGCAAGGAGGAAAGGAAAACTGGAAGGAAAAGAAACATGTGTAAGAGGAGTAGGTGAGACTCGCATGCAAGGAAGACCTAATGACTCTAGGGTTATGGTTTTTCTAATGTTTTGGAATGGTTGGTGAGCCAAGGATATAAATAAGTAGTACGGAGAGAGAGAGAGAGAGAGAGAGAGAGAGAGAGAGAGAGAGAGAGAGAGAGAAGGAGGAAGAGATGTAAAAAGGTACACAAAGAGGGAGAGAGTTGTAAGCATGGCACAAGTCATTAAGCTAGTGAGATAGGGAGGTAGCGAGTGACTCAATATCGAGGGTTATATCATAGGCTGAGGAGCCTGGTGCGATCTAGTCAGCCTCACAAGGATCAAGGATCCTATGGGAAGAAGGATATCCAAGATTGTAACCACATGCGGCGTGATATGTTTCTAAACAAGAATAAAAGATTGAGACCCAGATATTTGTGGAGGTATACCCGGAAGGGGTGAACCATAGTAACAGTTGTGTTATGTGAATCAATTTATGCGTCTCTATTGTTGATTGATTACTGAATATTAGATGAATTAATTAACTAGTTAGATCTGGTATTCCACATGCGTGAATAGAATGACTTCTATAAGTAGATGTTATACCAAATGAATAAAGATTACAGAGTACCACCACATATATACACTCATTCCTAGGTTTCAAACACTTGATTATTGCAGCCACCCATAGAGTTATCTCAGGTGAGACTACACAGTAAGCTCTGCATGTTGCGTTTCCTTCTGGTCTACCATAAGGGACAATAGTTTAAAGGGGTTTTGTTGGGATCTTATTGAATCTAAAATAGGGTCAACCCATGGTAGTAAGATAGAACTAGAATAACCCACAAGGAATCCCAAGCAAGACAAATACCAATCCAAAGAGTTCTTAAAAACTAATAGATGGTTTTGTTGCCGATTGTTTGGAAGAAAATGGGATTGCGTATGTGAGATTCATGGAATATGCGACCAGATAACAAGTCATTGAGAGGATGAGAATATAGAAGGGTATTTTTATACCATGGAATCCAATGAAGGTATATATAGATATCTAGTTGAAGAAAAAGGAGCTAGAGTTTGCGCAGAAAGATAACAAAAACCCGAAGTTGACACCGCATAAATATCTGGACAAGTATGTATTCAATGACTTACATGAAGTATGTTTTTGCGATTTCCCGCATGTATTGTAGGAGTGGATAAAAATATTAAAATACAACCATCCCACAAATAGGATTAGACATCTAGAGTGGAATCCTCAAGAGATCATGCAGCTACAACAATTTGATAATAAGTTTATGTGTGCAGTAGATTTTTGGTTAGACAACATTATTGCAGGATTTATAACATAATTTGCAGTACATACAAAAAAGTCTTATAGCGTGACTGAACAAGAGTTATTGAAGGGACATCCAGGTAGGTACATCAAATCATTGTATGCATCTATTAAGATATTAATATATAACAAAGGAGTAATGAAAATGACATCAGTCAACTAGACTTCCCTATGTGCATGGGGGAAGGGGGGAAGCACTGAGAGGATAAGGAGAAATGGAAGGAGAAATGGATAAAGGAAAGAAGGAGGAAGCCTTGGAACCAATTATGATGGATGAAGACCAGATCAAGAGGATCATGGAAACAACTCAAAAGACGTGTAGTGGAGTACCCTACCAATATAAGGTGAATACCAAGAAGAGAGTCGTAGCCGCGAGGGAAGGATTGGAAAGTGATGAAGAAGAGGTAGAGGATATTTGGGATGTGGAGCAAAATGAGGAAATCCCGCGTGCAACATATGAGAGGAGGATGAGAAGTCCAAGAGTGGGAATAGAAAGCAACACTCTTATCCATACTAATGTTAGTGTGGAACCCATAAACCCATTTGCGAGCAATACACCAAGAAGAACACCACCATTTAGACAATCAAATTTTGGGAGAAGGAAGATAGCAAGAAGTACATCTACACAAGGAAAAACAACTAGGGGATCCAGTTCAGGAATCATTATTCAAGTATCTACATTGTGTGAAGGTAATAGTTTAGCATTCAGGATGTAATGACATGATCCCACCATCAAGTTACCAGAATTCAAAGGTGAGGCATCGAAGGACCCAAAAAAGCACATGTTTATCTGTGAAAAGATCTGGGAAGTGAAACAGATCATAGATAAGGCCCCTAAAATTTCACAGTTAAATATTACGCTAAGAGATCATGCACTATATTGGTACATGAGTTTATCTACAAATAGCCAACCAGGGACAACTAGAACGATTAGAGATTCAAGGAACTGTTGATAAACGAATTCCAGAAGCTTAGTTCAGAGGATCAATACATGAACGAGATGATAGGTATTAAAAAAAAAACAGGAGAATCTATATGAGAGATTGAACAGTGATTCAAGCAATTGAGAGGAAATCTAAAATATGTCATGACATAAATGCAACATAGACATTTGTTTGTCAATTCACTGCTACCACACTTGAAATATCCGTTGCGACAACAAAATTTTCAGATGCATGAAGAGGATCTATAGGCAGCCCTACAATTGGAAGAGAACTAATATCAGAAGATAGATCTAGACATAGAGGAGCTAAAGGAGGATCTGAAGAACTTAACATTCCATCTGAACCAAAACAAAGGTAAGGAAAAAAGAGAATTCGTTTGGTGTACCACATGTAGGACAGAAGGAAACCATAAGAATGAATGTCCAACATTCGCGCAGTACATGGAAAAAGGAATACCAAACCCATTTCCAATAGGAGGACTATTGTGTGATATCTGCAAGAAATAAGGACATGATCCATATCACTGCCCCATGATGCAGAAGTACCAAACAGTACCAAGAAGCTCATATTGAAACTTTTGCAAGTTAGTAGGCCATGATGACAAAGATTGCATAACCATGGACCTCATGAGGGAAAGAACATTGGATGTGTACATGGTGCAGGCATAAATGAATAATGGGAAAGTTGCACCACAGTTTAACCAAGGACCAACCCCATATAACACTGCAAAATAGTAGTATAACATTATGCAACAACATTATAACACTATGCAACCGCAATACAATACCGTGCAACCACACTATAATCTCGTGTAGTATAACCAGATGCCTCAGTATAACACACCCCGAAGGGATTGAGCTGGCTATAGAGGTGGAGGAAGAGTAATAGGAGGCTTTGGGAGAGGTAGAGGACCAGTGGTATGCCACAACTATCAACAACCAAGACACTATGCAAGAGAATGTCTAATTCCACTAGTGAACTGTTTGTATTGTTGCACATTAGATCATGACACAGAAGAATGTCTGACACTGTTAGGGAAGATCCAGGAGAAGAGAAATCACAAAAATCATAATGTTCAATGGATTTTGGTAGAAGGGAGGGATGAAGGAAGAAACATCAACATAGTTATGCAAGGAGGAGCTAAAAGAGGAAACGACACAGTATGATAAGAGCCAGCACAACACCAATGGAAGAAAAATAATTCTGAACCAAAGAAGCAGTTTGATGCGCAAAATGAAAAGGAGATATTCAAGAAATATAGACAATAATTCATGAAGTCATACATTGCATCAACATCAACTGTGTAGTATAATAAGTAAGTACCAGCATATGAGATTCCTCCATCGTTGGATCACACCGAAGAAACACAACCGTTGGGACAAGTAAGTACAATTATGATTTTTTTGCAATCCTATGTTAAACTAATAAATGGTCCATCTTCTATTAAAATATTACAAAGTATGCTAGAAATATGTAGCATAGAGGCAAAAGGAAAGATAGAACAAAAAAAAGTTAATCATCTGCATACAAGAAGGAGAACAAACAGGGAATTCAGACTGAACGCCAACATTGGAGATTTCAACATGGGAGATATTATACTAGATTTAGGATCCAAAGTAAATGTATTACCTAATAAGACATGAAAATGTATGGGAGAAACCACATTAGGATATTCACCTGTTCAGCTAAAACTAGCAAATCAACCCAGAGTTCTACCAATTGGAAGACTAAAAGGAGTGACAATAGATCTAGATGGAGTGTGCACTAAAGCTGACTTCGAAGTAATAGAGATAGTGGATGGTACACCACCTTTTCCGACATTGCTTGGCTTGGATTGGGTGTTTTAAAATCAGTCCATAATTAACTTAAATACAAGGAATATAACATTCGAGTCGGGAGAGTATAGAGTCATTGTGCCATTGGACCCATCTAAAGGGGAAAGTTTTGTAGAACCTACTTACTTGGACTTGGAGGAAATTAACTAGTTGTACAGAACAATCGTGCGAGAAGAATATTATGTGAACCCTACTACATATGGGGTACTCAGCTGGAGGAGAATCACCTCATGTGCGTCATACTCAAATACGGGCTTAGAAAACTGGAAGCAGAGGTTAAATGAAGTCTCCACAAGAATATGAGAAAGAATAGACTGCACAGTAAGATGGGTAGGTATTGAGATAAGGGAACCTCCCAGCTTCCATGGGGTGAATGAATTAGAATCATTCTTAACACGGTACGATGATGAAGTGTCAAAAAATTAGAGGCTCTTAGCCCTGGATATAGCACTCAAGGAAACATATGCAAGATGGTGGGGTGTGCACAAAGAAATAGTCAAGGACTGGTACCAATGTAAGTGGTTATTTCGCATTAGGTTTGGTGTAGAACAGGGAAGCAACCAGTTGTAGAAATATGATGGACAAGGGGCACTAAAAGAACACTTGGAGAAGTGCAGAACTCTATGGAGAATGATAGTATCAGAAGAATGCCCTCATCATTTTGTTCACACATTAGAAGGGATCCCAGCAAACTGGTATACAGACCAAGAATTGCACAGAGGAACTACAAACTGGACAGTATTACAACATAAATTTATAGTCACTTTCTCATTTGAGCATGAGAACCCCAAAATAAACACAACACTTAAACAAATCAGAGGGGTGATATTCATTAAAGAACCAAAAGTTAAACTCATGACAGAATAACAACAACAAAACAAACAGACAGTAAAAGACCTACTATCATGTTATCATGTTCAGGAAGAAGCACCAAATGAATATGACCCACGTGATATCTACATTGAGGAAGTTGAAGGAGAAAGAGAAGTGGAAGGTACACCTCTAGAATCAAAAGTATTTGTTGCGCCAATCAAGGTGAAGAAATTCAACATTGGGACAGTTGAGAACCCCAAAATGGTAAGCATTGGAGACTACTAGGATGAGAAAATAGTGGAAAGCATAATAGAGTTATTGCAAGAGTACACCGACTATTCCCAACAATGTTAACATAAATGAAAGGCATAGTGGGAGATCTAGGAAAAATGAATATATCTCTTAGAGTTGAGGAAAGACCGATCAAACAAAGACCATACAGAATAGACCCTATATATAAGCAAAAAGTCAAAGTCGAAATTGATAGGATGTTGGAGGCTGGAATCATAGAACCTATAGAGAAATATGGATGGGTGGGCCCTATGTTATTTTAGGAGAAGAAACAAGTGGGGATAAGAATATGTGTCAATCTAAGGAAGTTGAATGATGCATGCCTACATGACCTGTTCCCTACTCCTTGCACAGATTAGGTGATGGAGAAGGTAGGAGGACATGAAGCTTATTCATTCACCGACGGATTCTCGGGATACCATCAGAACAAGATAGACCTGGAAGATAGATACAAGACCACATTTTCCATGGAATGGGGATCATACCAGTATACAGTCATGCCTTTTGGACTAAATAATGCACCAACAATATTTTCCAAAGTAGTCATAGATGCATTTAAGGAATTCATCCACCAATTTCTAGAGGTATATATAGATGATTGGACAACCTATAGTCTGTTGAAATACCATGTAGTGGTGTTGAGGTTGATGTTAAAAATATGTAGGCAGTGTCAAATATCATTAAATATCAAAAGTGCATTTTTGGAACACCCTTTGGGATACTATTGGGCCATCTAGTATGCAAACAAGGCTTGCTAGTAGATCCTTCAAAGATTGCAATAATTGATAATCTACCACCACCAAAATCAGTCTATCAGTTGAGAGTGACATTGAGAAACACATGATACTACAAGAAATTTTTAAAGGGGTGTATGCAGATCACTGCACCAATGGAAAAATGTCTAAGAAAAGACAACAAGTTTTAGTGAAATGAGGACTGTCAGCGTGGATTAGATAGCATGAAAGAGAAATTGGTAACCGCACCAATACTGGGATTCCCATATTGGGAAAAGACATTCTATGTACATGTATATGCATCAACCATATCACTTGGAGCTATTATGGAACAGCTAGGATCAGGAGAATTGGAGCACCCTGTAGCATTCGCTAGCAGAAAACTGTCAGAATCGTAGTAGAATTACAATACCATAGAGAGAGAAGGCTTAGCTACGGTCTATATGCTTCAAAAGTTCAAACATTAACTATTTGGAAAACATTTCAAGATGTTCACATACCATTCATCTCTCAAATACCTCATCAACAAGCCAATGTTGGGGGGGAGAATTTGTCGATGTCTATTATTGTTGCAGGAATTTGACTTTGAAGTGATAGTCAAACCAGGGAAATTGAATGCAGGACCTAATCACCTATCGAGGATCACCAATGGGGAGGAAACGAAAAATATAGAGGAAAAATTTCTCGATGCACAGTTATTTTCAGTCCAAATAGTTGATCAATACTTCACAGACATCATCCAATACTTGAGTACAGGGACTGCGCCACAGGAATTCAACACTGCGCAGAAGAAAAATATGGTAGTCATGGCTGCAGACTATCAATTGATTGCAGAACACTTATACAAAATGGGTGCATATAGAATCTTGAGAATATGTGTGCTAGAACGTGAAATACCTAGGATTTTATCATAAGCCCATGAGGGAATTGCAGAAGGACATTATGTAGGAAAAGCTACCGTGCAGAAGGTATTGCACATAGGACTATGGTGGTCGACTGTTCACAGAGACTCAAAGGATTACTACCAGAAATGTGATGTATGTCAAAGGGTGGGTAAAATAAATAGAAGGGACAAGATACCCCTGAGACCACAAGTAACCTTTCAGGGATTCTATAAATGGGAAATAGATTTTGTGGGGCTAATTAACCCACAAACAAAGAGGTCAGGTGATCTGGATTATTTTCGGCATGAAATGAGAGTGGAGATATAACACATGAATATTTAGAGATATTGCAAGATAGACAACAATATAACAGAGATATAGTGGAAATAACAAGAGTCACAAATATACAGTAATACACGATTTCTATTAATGAAATAAATGTACAGAGACTGTAAAAGTACAGAGTGAAAGACTGGCTAGAATGGTGGTAGCTTATCTCTGAGAAGAGATGTGATGGCTACTCGCATTCGCAAGAAGATGATCCTTACAATGAGGCTCTAAGGGCCCTTTTAACATAAGTAAAATCCAAAACCCTAGCCTCGGAAGATGAAAAGCCAAAAGGTTTGTTGGCCCCGATGGGGGTAGTTGATACATCAACTTCCTAGGGGCGTAACTTTTGCATACGATCTCCATTTGGGGCACTTAATAGCTCGTTGGAAAGATCTATCCGAGAACTACAACTTTTGGGTGAGCAAAATGATCTATGATTCATGTTTCTCCCCATTTTCTCAAAAAACATCGTTTAGGGCCTCAAAATGAACCCGGAAGTTAAAAACTGCTAAAAATAGTAAATTACCAAAATTGCCAAAAACATGTTTTGGGCCAGTTGGAGAAGGTGGGTGGCCACCGATATCCACCTGGATCATCAGGAGTGAGGTACATTATTACCATGACAAAGTAATTAACAAGATGGACCGAAGAAGCACCAGTAAAATATTGCAACACAGAGATAACAACACGCTTCTTGTTTAAGAAAGTGATCACTAGATTTGGATGCCCAAGAATTTTGATGAGTGACCAAGGCACTCACTTCATTAACGAAACTATTAAGGCTATGACTGAGGAGTTTGAAGTTTTTCATGAAAAGAGTATGCCATATCATCCTCAATAAAATGGAACAGTGGAAGCCTTTAAAATGATTCTTGAGAATGCGCTAACAAAGATCTGCAACGTTAATAGGGAAGACTGGGACTTGAAGATACCTGCAAAAAATTGACAGGGAAGATACCATTCAAATTGGTGTATGGACAAGAAGCAGTGGTGCTATTATATCTTTTGGTACCTAGTCTATGTGTAGCAAAAATTTCCAACGTGACAGAGCAACGCGCAGTACAGGGAAGGCTAAGTCAGTTGATGATCATGGAGGAATATAAGATTTTAGAAGGGTTCCAACAAGAAGTACAGAAAGGAAGGGACAAATCTTGGCCTGATAACATATCAAGAGGAAAAATTTCAAGGAGGGAGACCTAGTTTTGGTGTACGACAGTAAATCTCTTCAGCACCCAAGAAAACTCAAAATGTGTTGGTTAGGACCTTACGAAGTAAAGAATGTCACAGATGGGGGAGATTTACAGGTGAAGGAACATAACTCAGAGGGATGATCAACGAGAGTCGGCTGAAGTTGTATAGGGACAGTCGAATTCCTAGCACTTAGAAAAAAATAAAATAAATAAAAGTAGTAACATAAGGGTTACCGTGTTAGACATCAAAAGATAGAAACAAAGATGTAGCATGGAAAAAAGAGAATGGGCACATTCACTCGGAAATTCTAGCACAACAGAGAAAGGACCAATGATCACTAAAAATAAGAAACAATGGAAATGGTGGGTACGACAAATAGGTTCCATCGAAAGACGACTATCAAAATTGAATGACAAGAACGATTGAAGGGACATCACATTAATCAAGCCAACTGGAGACATAAAGGGAATTCAATGAAAAGTACGCGGGAGGAACCAATTCATTCAAAATGCAAATTGGGAAACATCTCCGAGAAGTTTCACACTATCCCAATATAAAAAAAGAACGCAGGGAGCATAAGGGTTATTGTGAAATTGAGAAGAGCACAGAGCGCGATAGCGTACAGAGTGAAGAACAAGGTTGCAAAAGTTACAGAGCCAACTAAGCTTGGTGGAAAACAACTGTACCACCATGGAACCACCCAAGCTAGGAGCGCCAGGCCAAGCCTGCAGACAACCTTGAAGCAACCACAGAGCACATCAGTAGCCATATTAAAGAAAACAAAAACCTCCTTGGCCTCCGAAATTCATCAACGTGGACAAAATCCAATCACTCGATATGGCGCCATGAAGCCCGACACCAATGGAGGAGGAAACCCAACAAATAACACTAGTGGTCATCGATATTGATATGTTAGAGGTAATACAGAGCTAGCGGACCTAGGAAGCATGAAATCCTTCATGCTCTGAAAAACCTTAAGAATCCCTGAGGGTTAATGGGACAATCATGAACCAACCAATAATGACTATGCTAGAAAGGCCACACACAACCATTCCAGAGCATCCATAGGAGTGTATAGTAGAAGATGTCACCGACTGAGAAGAGGAGTATGCATAAGAAAGAACAATGGAGGTTGTAATCTCTAGTCAACCACCAGAACAGAAGGGCAAGCAACCAGTAGCAAGATCACCGCGCAAGTAGGCTGCCACATCCATAGTCTTTCTGCACATTCTGGAAGGGGTGCATGTCGCTTGTAACCTATTATGCCACGTGGAAAAAACAAAGTACTCAAATCACAATGTGACTGACATGGACAAGTTCCTGGAATTTGCAAAGAAGGTTTACCTGGATAGTGTGGGTATAGAACACTTCAGTGAACCAATTAACCAACCAAAATAGTGGGCAACTAGACTGGCCAAAACTTGGATCCTCAGCCTGTTGGATATCCTTCACTTTGTAAGGGGTTAGGACATAACCAACTACATCAAGTAGCTGATGGAAGTTACCCATCGAGGATACCTATGGGTATAATTAGAGCTTGTCTTGATAGACATAGATCTCATTACATATATTATAGGGTTTCCACATCGAGGGAGACACCCGTGCAGTTCCTCGATAACAAAAAGAAGGAGAAGCTACTGGCCTAGGAAATGAAGAAGACATATGGTATAGAAAGAGAGTCTCATGGAATCATAATTAAGCGAATTAGTGATGAAACAACAAGGATGGCCACAAAAACCATGGTGTGCAAGTTACCCAGGAAATGTCGCAAAGAGGAAGTCCCTTCCAAGGTCATCATAGCTGTAGCATAGTGTGCGGAGGTAACCATATTCAAATAGGCCCCATACTTGTTGAATTTGTTCCTGGAAGACTACAAGGATGCGTAGGACCTGGGGACAAAATTTCATTATTTGTGGCTACTCGTCCTAATCTCCTTGGTTGGATGGAGGGAGCCTAAGTATAAATACTTTTACACCATATATAATCCTTTCCACACAGTGTGGTACCTATCGTTGGGGACAACTTTAGACCCCAAGAATAAAAGTGCGAATGCAGGCATGTTCACAGGGTATTTCAACGACCTACAAGAAAGAATTTCCAACACTTGGTAGATTAAACCAGAAGTGGTTGCACAGTATTAGGGCATAGACAAATTCAAAGCGACCAGGCACACAGTATGCATCCAAGAACAAAAGGATATTGAGAACCAACGGCTACAATTGAGGTACTACATTAAGGAAGAGGACGTCGAAATGGCCATCGAGGATTGGCATGATGACTGAAGGATTCCAAACTTGAATCAAGAGATGCTCACATTAAAGGTGGATAAGGTAGGACAATAATAGACACCTACATGATACAAAATGACATCCAAGAAACCAAGGATAGGTGATAACCCAACACAACAGAAGAAAGGGGGTGTGTCCAATAAAGGCACCCAGGCAAGGATGAATAAAAACACCGGGGCACCGTAGGAACAGGAAAAAGAGATCGAGACAACACATGGGACCACATCAAGTGCTACTCAATAGGAGAAAGGATAGACCAAGAGACCAATCAAACAAATGAGGGGTTCTCACAAGAAATATAAGGAACACAAAACACCACCAAAATACACGATCACGGAGGACGACGCAGACCTCGTGGCCCAAATGGTCTAGGATTGAACAACAAATGATTTTGACGAAGCTCAGCGATAAATGGACATGATGTAGGATGAGATGGAAGACATCAGGAAGCTCCTCGAGAATATCAAAGAAACATAAAGGGTCAGCAGAGGAATAGAATTAGTCCCCGTAGTATCATAGACAGGAGCCAAGGATGGATCGAGTGAGAAGGACAAGATCTAGAAGATAGCACAACCGAGCTCAATATTTCATGCCACACCTAGCATGCTATGCATGTATGAAATTGTAGCTCAGACACCATTGAAAGATCTGTCCCAAATAAAGTTGGTAATGCATGAATTCCATTCAAGGCATTGTATAAACTGCAAGTCAACGTCATGCACGAGGTACAGTCGCGTGCACGCATAGATGCAACGAAACTGCAGTAGATGAAGGACATCAAAGAAGAGTTGGAATTGGTGCTCGAGAAGGTCAATATCGAGACTAAAGATGAGAAATAATTTTGGTTGTATCCTATGAAAAATTCCAAGGTGTTTTCAGACAACAGAGCTCATGGTGACGCAAAATATTGATCAGATTCTGTAGACAATTGATCAATACAAGCAGGAGATCGATACCCTCTAGGAACAACTCACCCCTACCACTCCCCCAGAGGTGAAGGAGAAAAGGAAGTAGAAAGTAGCATCACATATGGAGGAGATGGCATGGCAAGTCTGCACAGCGACTGACTTGTTCGATAGAGAAACAAAACTATGGAAAAACTTGGAGGAGGATCAATAGGTCTAGTAGTGGGACTGGGAAGAGGATAAGATAAGCACAACTGTACAGTACCTCAAGAAAAGGTAGAATATGATGTCGATCACTAAGTGTGTCAAAGGAGCACATGATATGAAGAAATTGAAAGTAGAACTCATAACTGCACAGACACAAAAGAAGGAGCGAAAAGCTCAAATGGAACCTCTCCAAGAGAAGGTAGTGAAGGTCATTACACAAGTAGAGGAGGAAAAGAATAACATGGCACAAACTCAGGAATTGTGTGCAAAGATGGTCAACAACGATATTGCAACGCAAGCATTAGATGCACACAAATAAAAGATCATGCAGACTCAAATGCAAGAAAAGGAACTCACGGAGAAGTTGGAGGTTCTTGCAGGAGATATTGAAGAAGCACACAAAGTTTAGGTGGATCAAGATGAGCCACATGTCAGTATTGGGGGCCTATTGGATGCAAGTAAAAAATAAAGACTATTTTTGGAGGAGTACCATGTAAGGAAGAAAGGACATCTAGAAGGAAATGTTGCATGGGTAAGAGGAGCAGGCGAGACGTGCATGCAAGGAAGACCTAACAATGCTAGGGTTAAGGATTTTGTAATGTATTGGAATGGATGGTGAGCCAAGGATATAAATAAGTAGTACAAAGAGAGGGATAGAGAGAGAGAAGGAGGCAGAGATGTACAGAGGTACACATAGAGGGAGAGAGTTGTAAGCACGGTACAAGTAATTAAGATGGTGAGCTAGGGAGGTAGTGAGCAACTCAATCCTGAGTGTTAGATCATAGGTTGAGGATATTGGTTCGATCTAGTCAGCCTCACAGGGATCGAGGAGCCTATGGGAAGAAGGAGATCCAATATTTTAACCACATGCGACGTTATATATTTCTAAACCATAATAAAATCTTGACAGCCAGATCTTTTTGTATGTATCCTAGGAGGGGTTGTACTATGGTAACACTTGTTTTATGTGAATGAATGTATGTGTCTCTATTTTTGATTGATTATTGAATGTTGGATAAATGAATTAACTAGTTATATATAGTATTCCACATGCGTGAATATAATGAATTATATAAGTAGATGTTAGACCGAATGAATAAAGATTACAAAGTACCACCACAGATCTCCACTCATTCCCAAGTTGTAAACACTTGATTATTCCAGCCACCCATAGAGATATATTAGGTGAGACTACGTAGTAAGCTCTGTGTGTTGTGTTGCCTTCTAGTCTACCAGAGGAGCCGATAGTTTAAAGGGATTTTGTTGGGAGCTTATTGAATCTAATCCAGGGTCAACCTATGGTAGTAAGATAGAACCAGAATAACACACAAGGAATCCCAAGAAAGACAATGCCCAATCCAAATAGTTCTTAAAAGCCAACAGGGAAGATAGATCACGAGGAGGAATACTACAATATAATACTCTGAGGGGATAAAATCAAGGTGGAAGAGGAGGATTCACAAGTTAGGGAAGAGGAGGATTCGATAGAGGAAGAGTATTGATTATATGTTATAATTGTAACCAGCCTTGGCATTTGGCACGAGATTGTCAGAATCCTTGTACAATGTGCACATATTGTAGACAACTAGATCATGAAATAGAATATTGTCCACAACTGATTGCAAAGTGGTAGGAAAAGAGGAACCAAAATTTTCATATGATAACAACATAAGAATAGGATGATTGAACAAGAGTATTAGTAGTTATGCGCGGAGGAGAAAGAACATGATTTGATACAATGAAAGAAGGAATTCATACTGATTATCGATTCAGGGAAACAACGTAACCTTATTTGAAATTTGATCCTTGGGTATAAAGAGATGCATAAAAGCAAGGAAGGAAGAAGTTGTTACAAATAGAATGGGTATCATCAAATTTGCAACCTGTGTATGACAGTCCACCTGTGTATGATATGCCTCCAGCCCATGACCACTCAATGATACAAAGGATAGTTGAGAAGGTAAGTACTCCAAAAATTTTATTAAAGAGTTTCTTAAAACTAATATAGGATGAAATTGCATTGAACACACTATGCGATATGATCGACTAGTGCACGTAAGATAAATAAGCAGATAATGCATAGTGACTAGTTAACTAGATACAACACAAGAAAAGGATGAATAGGGAATTCCAACTTAATGCATAGGTAGGAGATTATGATATGGATAATATCATCTTGGATCTAGGATCTGATGTGAGCATTATTTCGAAGAAGACATGGGAAATTATGGGAAAACTAAAGTTGATCTAGTCACTAATTCAATTGAGGCTAGTAAACTAGCATAAGATTGTCCTGATTGAAATATTTTCAAGGGTGAATGTTAACATCGATGGAGTGCGCAACAGAGCAGATTTCGAAGTAATCAAGATAGTGGATGGTAGTAAACCTTATACAACATTACTTGAAATCGATTAGGCTTTTGATAACCAGACCATTATTGATATGAAAAAGAGACAAATGACCTTTGACATAGCAGACTTAAGAGTTACTGCACCATTGAATCCCACAGAATGAAGAAGAAATGTGTAACAAGCAAGGGGAAAATAACTTGATAACCTTTACAATGTGACCGTGTGGATGGATGACTTTATTAATCGTACTTCCGAGGGTGTACTCAGTTGGAAAAGTATCAGTTCTTGCATGTAGGATTTAGAAGAAGCCCTGGAACATTGGCAACAAAGGTTACATGAGGTATCTACAAGAAGATGTGCTCGTATTATCTACACATTGTGCTATATTGGATTTGAGGTATGTGATCCTCCGAAGTATGATGGACTAATAGATGTAGATATTTTTGTAAGATAATTTGAATTGTAGATACCATATCAACATATATTGTTAGCTTTATATATTCCATTGAAAGAAACTCCTTTAAGATGGTGGGTTGTGCATAAGTATAGAATAGATAATTGACATCAATGCAGAAGGATGTTACAGGTCAAGTTCACAACAGAAACTAAATATTATACATAGAAGTATACCGAGTTGATTTTTCCTATGGATCATATTACACAGTGCACTATGACATGGAGCTTAGTACGTAGGAAGGAATGGATGCACTTGTTTGTAGATAATCTGGATATGATCCTAGAGAACTAGTAGCTAGAACTAGAAGCACGTAGAGGAACAACAAACTGGGAAGACTTGAATCACAAATTTAAGGTAACTTTCTTGTTTGAAGATGATGTCCCTTTAGTAGACAAAACTCTACATATTTTCAAGAACAACATATTTACACCAAAATATTTGACGTTACCAGAACCTTTATGTAGTGCACCCAGATATTATTCAATTGTTCAAGAGGTTTTGGAATTCTATAATGTTGTTAGAGAATACCAAGAGGATGAAGACCCAAGAAATTTGCAAATACTCGAAATAGAAAGAGATCCCATAGTAGAGGTTCCTGAACTTAAGTCTATTGATTATGAAAATCCATTGAAAAAATGCAAAGTGAATATTGGTACGAAGGATAATCCCAAGTTCGCAAACATTGGAGATTACTGGAATGAAGAAACTATCGATAAGATTGTTGATTTACTGTGTGAATACGAGGAACATTTTATGACTACATTCTCATAGATGAAAGGGATTGTTGGATAACTAGGGGAAATGAAGGTTGCTTTGAAGCCTGATGCCAAGCCAATGAAGCAGAGACTTTATCGATTGAACCTAGAATATAAGAAGAAAGTGAAAGAATAAATAGATAGGATGTTGGAAGCTGGGATTACCGAACCTATTGCAAAGTTAGAATGTATTATCCATATGGTGATTCAGAACAATAAAACAAGTGGAATCATAATTTGTGTCGATATTCAGAAATTGAATGATGCTTTCTTACATGAATTGTTTCCTACTCCGTTTACAAATGAAGTTTTGGAAAATGTAGGAAAAGAAGATTCCTCATTTACTGATGGATTCTTTGGGTACCACTAGATTAATATTTAACATGAACATAGGAATAAGACAACATTTGTGATAGAATGGGGATGCTATCAGTATATAGTCATGCCATTTTGGTTGAAAAATGCACCAACAATATTTTTGCGAGTTGTTGTCGCATCTTTTAAAGAATTCATTCATAAATTCCTAAAAGTCTATCTGGATGATTAGGAAATGTTTAGCTTGTTGAAATACCATGTTGAAACTATGCGTTTGACGCTAGATAGATGTTGACAGTTCAATATTTCCCTTAACTTCAAGAAGTGTATTTTTTATGGACCATTTGGAATCCTATTGGGTCATGTTGTATGTAAACAAGGACTTTTGGTTGATCCTATGAAGATTGTTTTTATTGTTGATTTTCCACCACCTACAATAGTGCGACAACTACGAACAACATTAGGTCATATGGGGTACTATAGAAATTTTATTAGGGGATACATGCATATTATAACTCTGTTGGAAATATTGTTGAAGAAGGAGGTCAAGTTTCAATGGAACGAGGAATGTTGTTGGCATAGGGGCAGACCCAGGGTTCAACTTTACAACAATGCACCAACAAAGCCCTAACTACCAGCCCTTTCGGAAACATCTGTGAAGCAGATGAAGTCTCACGCGAGGTAGAGGTAGGGGTGATTGCAAGACTCAGGTGTCTGCAAACCTGGATGGGACACAGATCTTTGATTATACTAATTAATAAAGCACTTAGCACCATCATTTCCTCAATATGAAATCAATAACCACTTTGTTGTTGCAACATTCACACTAAGCTACTGTACTTAAACACTTAACATAGGTAAATAGATCAGATCGAGCAGATCAAGAACTAAGCATGGCTATATAGATCATGTCTAACATTCTCACATATAATAAGAACAAAGCATGCGCATATCGATCTAACTACATCAAAGAACTTAGAAAATAACATGTGAACACATCAATACAAAGCACAAAGCAACATAACAAAATATTTACGTTGTTCACCCCCACCCTGAGGCTACGTCCACCAACTCTTCTTCTTTATTGTCTTCAGTCAATCGGTTACAAGAATAGAGCCTCAAAACCCTTACTCTGCATGAGACAAAATATCTGCATAGCTCATTATATCCTTCTTCCTTGCATTATAGCACTAAGCCTTCCACAATCCACTACAAGGACCTGCACTTAACTCTGCAAGTATCCTATAGTCGTGCACACAGCTCTTACAGGATCTACTTACACTTAGAACACATTCACATAACATTGATGCACCACTACTTCTATCTTTCCTAAGTATCTATTTATTTACAAAATAGGCCTAAATATAGGTAAACCCATGGGCCTATGTCCCATTCCCGTTACATATGCCCACATCGTAGAAAGGATCCAGAAAGGGGATGAGATCCTGTGATCTCTGCTTCATCTTCTACTCCTCCTTTGATAGGTTATCGAAGTCCCAAAATAGGTCAACATGACCAAGAATTTCCCAAAAATTGGTCAAGGGCCAACAGGCCCCCAACACTCACCCGTGACTCGTCCCGAGTCACTCTGGTCTGATTAGTTCTGCTTCGAACGCCTCAAGTTTGGCTCGAGCTACTTCGACCTGTTTCTTTGTTACGACTTCTTGCTCAGTGAACTCTTGGATCATTACGTCATTCACTGGCCCTTCTAGGCATTGTTCTACTATAGTGACAACATATTCTATCTCTGATCCTTGGCTTTCAACCTCTTTGAAAAATTGGCATGCCTTATCTTGCACAAGTTAGAGCTGTTGAATTACTTCCATAACTTTGCTCTAGATCGCATGGATCTGCTAATGGGTGGTGCATTTCTCTTGAGATATCTTCATTCTGTCTACAGCTGACATGGCCTTCAACTGTTCCTGTAGTGTGTCTACATGTTGCTTCGCTTTCTGGAGCTGCGACTCCAGTGCCTATAATTATGTATTCTTAGTGATATTCTCATACATTTGGGCATTGTGATTACTTAGTTGCTTGCACTCCTCGGAAAGAACCTTCAGCCTCTCAACTGTGCTCCTGGCAGTTGCTTCCCTTTGATCTCTTACATCTTGCAGGGTCTTGAGCACTGCATGTCACTCCAAATCTGTTATGAGTTGTTCTAGTTGTTGAATCACTTCTTCAAGTTCTGTCGCCTTTTGTGGGACTCTCTCTTTGTCCTTTACTTCTATAACTATCACAGAGTGAAGTGTTCTATTGACCCTTTCCATTACTTCAAGTTGCTCCGCGAGAAAATGTTCCTTTCTTTGCTCCAACTATGCTTTTTCTTCATCCCACTTCACTTGGAGAGAAATATTTTCCCATTTTGTAGCACTACGTTGGTCTAGAAGGTATTTTTCTAATTGTGATAAAGCCTAGGTGTCTTTCATTGTTTCCTCCTGTTCTTGTCGAACAAGATCTTCAACTGTATCAAACATTTGGTGGAGTTGAGTTGACTCATCTCCCAGTTTTGGTGTTTCTAATGTCATAGGCACAGTGGAAACTGCACGGGTGGACTGTAGTGCTTGCTGCAACCCTTGAAGTTTAACCTTAATTCAATTGTATATCTCCTCCTGCTGAGCCTCTTTCTTCTCTACTATATCCAGCGAAGCATCGTTCAGGGTTGCTACGATGAAATCGAGGTCATCTGAGGTAAGGGTAGTTTTCATCTTGGTCATATGGGCTTTTGATTTCTTCCGAGAAGAATGCTTCAGGGGGGAAACTTTCCTTTTCTTCAAGGGATCCTCCTCATTTCTAGTTGGTGTAACCTCACCTTTCTTATGTTCAACTTTTGTGCCATCTATCTCTCCGCCATCTCCTCCTTGCGCAGGTGATATGGAAGCAGTCTTTGCTAAGGTACTACTTACATCTTGGGCTTCTTTATTTTTCTTTATCTTGTTGGGTCCAAGTGTATCATGTGTTTCTTTTGGGATGTCAATGTCGGACATCTCTGCAGGATCTACTGGAATGAGGAGGTCTACTGACTAGTCTTTAGTAATCTCTTCTATGTCTTCCTCTATCATCTTGTAGTAATACTGAATTTGTTGCTTGTGCTCATTACCGCATGCTATAATATAAATGAAATGGTGGTCCACACTGAATTTCATTAAAGGCCAAAACCTATGGAGAGTATTTGGCGTGATGCGAGGCTTGAACTGGATGGCTATCTTTAGCTAGTTATAATATGTGTGGAATACGACATTTGACTACCATTTCTTGTTCATGTCACTAGAATACCACAGTGTACTGAACTTCATGGCGAAAGGTTCAAAGGGCTCGATGTCCAGAAAGGTCGCACCTTTTGGCATCTCCCATGCGATGAAACCAATCAGGATTAGAAGCCAGTTGAAGTGGAACTCATATTCTTGATATTGCACTTCCCCGTAGTCCAGTTCCAACTGGTTCACAAGGTACTTCACCCAATTCATTTGTAGGCCCTCCGCGCACTTTCCTGCGAGGTCGACTACAAAACCAGTCACTTGGGTGGTTCGGTTCTTTCAAACTAACTTTCTTGTGATCAATTGACAGTCAAGGCACACTGCACCACTTTGTATAGAGGCTACCTTGTAGCCTCTTATTCCCTTCTCAACATCATCATAAGTGTCCTTGATCCTTTGTGCGAGAGTGTGATCCATGGCTTTTCCAGGATAGAAATTCTGGGGGTCAGTTCCTCGCATGCTAAGCCCAGTGATCCAATTAATCAACATCGGATCCACGATTATACAGTGGTTTAGCCACAAGTATCCACCATGGTAACAGGACAACGACATCTTGATGCATGCATTCACTTCTTGGTGCCTTCTGAAGTGAGGAATCTTCATGACATTGACCAGGGTGGACTGTGCGAGGTTGATAGTCCATGACTGGGGAACTATATTTGAATTCTTTCCCTCTGTTCTGGTTAGGTACTTATGTGGGGAAATCATGTTGTAGACCTTCCTAACACCGAGGTTGAAGTCTCTAAACTTCAATGCTACAATCTTTTCTTGATCTATGCGAACTACGTGTATCCCTTTTGGGAGGTACATAGTGACCAAAGAATACTCAAATTCTCTGGGCACGCTGTCTCAATTGATTTTTCCACTCAGAGGTGGTAGATAGGTGGGTAAAATTCTCAGGATAAACCTAGCATTCATGAGATCATCTATGTGCTTGGTTTTCTTTTAATTAGCTGGTCGGGATGGTACAGCTCGAGCAGTGGATGGAGAGGCTGGCAGTCCTCTCATAGATGATGCTTGTACACCTATGGATAATCCTCTCTCTGACATGACTCTTTCAGTCATCAAGTCGATCAAAACTTCTTCAACAAATTTCTCTGCAGCACTCAATTATTCCGACATACGCACTCGGGGTGAACAATCACGGGTTGGGGGAACAACTTAGACACAGTATTGAGATAGAGAGCAAGAGTGCGATGATCACTATATAAACTTGGCTTATCCAGTGGGCTCAAATTCTCAATTGGAAAAATCTTTCTCGATGCGTGGCGTAGCGGGATAAATAGGGAACTTGACAACGATTCGTTTTGCAACATGTATGAGCCTCCATTAACTCTTGTTTGGTCTGTTATGGCACGGTCCAACAGTCTAATGACGAACCATAATTTCCTTTCTTCCCATTTGGAGCGTCGATCAAATGGTTATAATGTTCCCAATGACTATATTTCTTCATCATGGCGAAGTGCCATGTGTCGCTATTCTGATATCCCGACAAAGATCCAATTTTACAATTTCTCTATCTGCGAAGTTCCCACTGGAACCTTATGCAACTTTTCAGTCTTAGCTCTCTTCTTACTTAACTTTCTATCCTTTTTTCCAGTGAGCTTCGTCTTGGTAGTTCTTTTTCCCTTATGATTCCTATATTCTTTGGTCATAGTTACTTCGCGATGTTGATATTCTTCCTTAGGATTCCTGGATAATACTTCGTCTTTGTCTGGGGTAGGTACTTCAGTCTTCTGTGGGTCTTCTAATTCTCTTGCAGCTTCGACATCTAGGTTACTAGTGTTAAATAGCTTTGATATGCTCTCTTTTTCTGCAATCAATTGTGTGATCTTTCTGGTCATGAAATCTTTTAACTCTTGTTACTTATGTTCCAAAACTTGTTCTTGTTCTTTTCATCTAGCTTGATCTCTATAAATCCAAGATTTTCCTAGCAACATGGTAAACAGGGTGTTGTCTTCAATAAATTTAATAATCTCAAAATCGTCTTCTGTCGACGTTCCATTAGCGTCCATAGGTATGCGAGCGATATTCCCAGATATGTTTATCATCTTTCCTCTGGATAGTCTTTTTCCTCTTAATGAAGGGATGATAGGAAGCTTCCCTATGGCTTCCCAAGTTCTTTTTGTCATGATATTCACCTGTGTTTCTTCATCCAGAATACAGTCAATGTCGAATTCTGCTATTCTTACTTCAATGCATTCTTTTTCCTTGAATATCTTTGATAGTCTAACATGGCGATGGTCATTCAGGGTTTCATTTATTTGTAGCAATACTTTCTATGATTCTTTCTAGGGTTCTGCCATTTATGGATCTATCTTAGGTTTTTCTTTATTCAGATTCATTTCTTCCAGCTTAGAAATCATTCTAGGGCAATCCAACACTTCATGATCCATATCTTTACAACAAAGACAACCAGGTCTTTTCCTAGGGCATTCCTTAGCAGGATGTCCCGATCTTCTGCAATTATAATAGAGGGTTAATCCTCTCTTTCCTTTAAATGATCCTTAGCTTCTCTTGCACTGTGCACTCGGATCATGGTAGCTAACCTGCAAAAAGTTCTTTCTAGGATCTTGCATCCATTTGTTAGTCCAAACATTCTTTCTATGCATAGGTATAACATATATTACACTATTCTTATCAGATCTACTCATATCAAGCCTTCTTTCATCTATTAGTGCCCTAGTTTTCAAGCTAGGACATAACCTATCAAACATACCTAGATCCATACTTTAGAAACAAAAATTTCCACTTATATTACTTCTATAGAGCACAAAGCTTTTGGATCTAAAAATCTTCACTATTCTTACCTTTATTAGATCACAGAGCTTGCAGTTCTTACCTCTTTTAATCAGAAATTCTCACTTTTTCCTTTCTTAGAGAAAAAAGATTTAAGATCTTTCTTCTTTCATATCCGAACTCCTTTCTTCAGATCAGGCTTACTTCTTTAGCACAGATATTTATAAATCGAGTAGGATATTTCACACTAGGGCACATATCTATGCATAGAGATTTCACAATCTCAGGTCGAATCTTTTCACAAAGCTTCTTCTTTCTCAGTTCCCAGCAATCATAGTTTCAGGTCCCAACAATGGAACTATTTGTTGGCACAGAGGCAGACCCAGGGTTCAACGGTACAACAACGCACCAACAAAGCCCTAACTATTAGCCCTTTCAGCAACACCTGCGAAGAAGATGAAGTCTCACCCGAGGTAGAGATAGGGGTAGTTGCAAGACTCAGGTGTCCGCAACCTTACTTGGGACACAAATCTGCGATTATACTACTTAATAAATCACTTAGCAGCGTTAGTTCCTCAATATGAAATCAATAACCACTTCGCTGATAAAACAAAGCTTCGCAACATTCACACTAAGCTAATGTACTTAAACACTAAGCATGGCTATATAGATCAGATCTAACACTCTCACATATAATAAGCACAAAGCATAAGTAGATCTATCTAACTACATCAAAGAACTTAGCAAATAACATGTGAACACATCAAGACAAACCACAAAGCATAACAAAGTATTTACGTGGTTCAACCCCACCCTGGATCTATGTCCACCAACTCTTCTTATTTATTGTCTTAAGTCAATCAGTTACAAGCACAGAGCCTCAAAAATCGTACTCCGCACAAGACTTAAGATCTGCGCAACTCGCTAGATCCTTCTTCCTTACGTTACAACACTAATCCTTCCACAATCCACTACAAGGACCTACACTTAAGTCTCCAAGTCTCCTACAATCATGCACAAATATCTTATAGGATCTACTTGCACTTAGCATACATTCACATCACATAGATGCACCACTACTTCTATCTTACCTAAGCATGTATATATATATACAAAATAGGCCTAAACATGTGTAAACCCATTGGTCGATGTCCCATTCCCGTTACATATTCCCACATCTCAAAAACGATCCAAAAAGGGGCCAAGATCTCGTGATCTTCGCTTCATCTTTCGCTCCTCCTTTGATAGGCTGTCGAAGTCCCAAAATAGGTCAACATGACCAAGAATCTCCCAAAACTTGGTCAAGGGACAACAAATGTTAGAAAAGTTTGGATACCTTGAAACAAAAACTGGTTACTGTGCCAATTTTAGTATTTCTATATTGGAAGAATGAATTCCATGTCCATGTAGATGCATCATCTATAACATTAAGCGCAGTTCTATATCAGTTAGGGGAAGGAGGTTTGGATCATTCCATTGCAATTTCCAGTATAAAGTTGTTAATTACTAAACAAAATTACACTACTACAGATCATGAAGGACAGACAATGGTGTATGCACTATAGAAGTTTAGGCATTATCTTCTCAGATCACATTTAAGTTTAGGATTTGTCCTATGAGTGGGATGCTTCTAGTGAACAAGTAATGTTCCCTATCCAACTTTGGTAATTTCTTTTCATCAGTGATGTCATGGTTCATAAATTTAATGATTTCAATATTCCAGAGAATATATTCTTCACTACTTACACCATCTGAAACCAGTGCTATCAAAAATGGGTACTTCCCATTGGCTAGTACATTGACAGATAGTGCATTTTCCATCTGCGGTGGCAGGTCATCTCTGTGAAATATTTCATGTGGAGCCAAATTTGAAGCTTTGTCTACCTCCTCGACCTCTTGTGTCACCACTAGTCACTTTGCCTATTTTTTCGTTTTTGGAAACGATGCTCCAAATTTGGGTGGTACCATTCCACTTCTGTGATGGATTCCTGGACTAGCTTTGTATCTATTTGTGGGTAGTTGTAGCTCAACTCTGGTACTCTCAATTTCTCTCTAGTTCTCTTTGTTTTCTCCCACTTGAATGGATCAATGAATTAGAATTAATGACTTCCTGTTGTTTTTTTCTCTTCATTCCAACTTTACCTATCTCATCCTGCCTTAACTACCTTGTCTAGTCCACCACCGTGGTTGATGAGTTGTTAACCAAATTCTCCTTTATTACCAAATCTATCATCTGATGTTTCCCTCATACTGTTGATCTGTTGTGATTTCCAATAGCTTTTACCATTTAAGACTATACAATTCTTTTATGACCTGTCATTCCCTCTTCATAACCGTCGTTTCCATTCTTTAATTATTTTAATAGTCTTGTCATTTCCAAATTGTGCATTGGTTCTTTGTTGTTTTATCTACTTGTTTCACAGTTTGTCTCATCTATGTATTGTATCGTAAATTGGCATAGTTTTATTCTAATGTGTGATGAGCATTCCTTATGTGCAAGTTCTTATGACTTGGTACTTGAACACTCTTTTCCTTTTTACTATATCTACTTTTTATTTGATTTTCTTCCTTTTCTACTTTTTATCTATTTTTCCCTGTTTTTCTTTCTACTATGGTACAACTACTATAATACATGCATTTTGGTACAACCCATATTACTATGCACATTTTCGGTCATATCTATATAGTTTTAGTCAACTTCCATTCACCATTCCTTCAAAGAATTCTTCATTCAAGGTTTCCAACCATGCAACACCTGTCTCTATTAGATGTTGAATCACATAGGGTCTTAACTAGTGCATTATAAACTTTCATGGATGCTTCATAAACTTGTTTTCATAGAGTTGTACCCGATCTCCTACTTGAAACTTCTTTTTTTTAATGTGTCGATCATGCCAATCCTTCTCTCTTGCTTTATGAACTTGCTAATGGAAACCTGTGACAAATTGATCTCCCTCAAGTTGTACTAATTGTGCCAATATATCCTCTATTGCACTATTGTCCAATATCTCAGTGACTGCTACAATGTGTAGGCTAGGAATAATGAACTTCATTGACATCATCGACTCTTGTCTATAGACCAATCTAAAAGGTGTCTGACCTGTCAACTTTTTACTTGTCGTTTTGTAAGCCCATAACACTGCGGGAGCTCTTAAGTCCCAATAATATCTCCCTATGTTGCAAATTTTTGTCAAGGCATGATCTAGGAGGATCTCAGTGGCCACCCACCTATTCCAACTACCTCAAAACAATTTTTTGGCAACTTACTATTTGTAGTAGTTTTTCAGGTCCCAAACTTATGGGGCCATTTGGAGGGCCTAAACGATTTTTTTTCATGAGTGAGCACCTCAACGATAGTTTAAGGCTCAAATTGAGCCCCCTAAATGAATCTCCTCATCACGATATTTCTAACAAACTATCATGTTTCCTAAACGAAGATCATATGCAAAAGTTATGACCTCTAGAAGTTGTTGTACTAGCTTACCCCAATGGGGCCCACATGACTTTTGTCGCTTCATGTCTTAGGGTTAGGATTTTGGATTTCTAGGGTTTTTTCATTCATGTTTATTGTAAAAAGGAATTCAAAGCCTCATTGTACTTATCTTCTTTTGAATGAGCATAGTTGTCACATCTCTTCTTAGAGATAAGCTGCCACCATTCTAGCAAGCTTGTTTTCAGTCTACATATTACATTTTCAACATATTTCTTATTTAATAAAATTCAAATTTTACTGTATATCTATTATTGTTCACTGTGTCTCTATTTTAATATTATAATTCTTTTTTTTTAAATTTTGTTCTGGTCATAAATCCGTATCAATAGTATCAGAGAAGTCTGCTCCTTGTCATGTTTTAGTGCATGTCCCTAACATGGTTAGGATATAGAGAGTTGGGTTTCGAGATTGTTTCTCTTGAGGAAAACTTCTCTCTCATGCCAAAGAAACCATCCATGGTGGATGACAAGAAAGATGACAGGATAGGAGATCCTTTCAAAATGTTTCTAGAGGAATCCCTTGAGCGACAGAGGAGAGGGATGATGGAAAACTTTGCACAAATCCTTCAACGGTTACCGAAAAGTGATGCATCCACCTCAAGCGGAGGCGCTTCCCACTTCAAGGTACATATCATTTTTTATATTCCTATATTTTAAGGTCAAATATATGTGGATGTCATAGATAAATGGTTAAACCTTCTAGAAGGATGTTTTTCTATACACAACATTTTCGATAGAGAAAATATTACATTTGCACTCCTCAAGGTAGTCTCCCATGTCAAAGATTGGTGGGAGACTTTCTATGAGAAAAAAGGAAATAGAGGGATCCAAATTGTTTACAGTTTCACCCATGTGGGGTCCCTTCATGGATCATCCAACAATGTCTCTTTTCATACGACATCAATCCATTCAAGGATAATGTATCGTGTGATGTTTCTCCCCTTGAAGTTTGTGATGTTATGTTAGGAAAACCTTATTTATAAAAATGTGACGTTGTATATGAGTCTAGGCCTCACAGTGTTATTATTACTTTGAATAAGAAATTGTACAAGATACCCGAGGTAGTCCCACCCATTTCTATTTATTTAATATTTTCCAAGCAATGTAGGAAGGCCATTTCTCATACGAGGAAGTTTTTCTTCTTTATGATTTCCTCTGAGAGTGAGTGAAAGGTTGCAGCGACATCCATGGCCTCTGTGACTGACCTTTCCACATAGAAGAAGCAAGTGGATAATGTATTGGAAGAATATAAAGACATATTCTCATCACCTAATGGGATAGCTATGCACTGTCAGGTCAAGCATCCCATCGATTTGACCCCCAATGCACCACTACGCAATGGGCCATTCTATCACCACTCTTTGTTATAAAATGAGGAGATCAAGCATCACCTTGTGGAAGCCCAATCATGCTGGTGCAGAAGAAAGACAGGATCTGACGAATCTACATTGATTATTAGGCCCTAAATAAAATCACAGTCAGGAACCGCAACCTGATTCCTAGAATCGACAATATCCTTGATGAGCTCAAGGGGGAAAAATACTTCAGTAATATTTATCTGAAGTCTATCTACCATTAGTTCCCAATAGAGCATAAATATGTATGGAAAACTTCCTTCAAGTCAAAAGAAGGTCTTTTTAAATGGTTGGTCATGCCTTTTGGTCTGACAAATGCCCCAACAACTTTCATGAGGATGATGGACGATATCTTGCGTCCTTTCACTAATTTTTTTCTGGTGGTGTATCTAGATGACATCCTCATATACAACAAGACTTGGGTAGAGCACTTGGAACATATTCAGTAGGTTATGCACACTCTACGAAAGCATAAGATATATGCCAACTTGGAAAAATGCTCCTTCATAATGGACCGAGTCCAGTACCTCAGCTACATTGGTGATGTGCATGGTGTGCATGTTGATCTAGCCAAGATCCAAGTAATCCGTGATTGACTAACCCCAACCACGCTCACTGAGCTTTAGAGCTTCTTAGGCCTTCCCAATTTCTATCACAGGTTGATGTTGGGATTATCCCATATTGCATGGGACCTCAGCCAAATAACCAGGGGTGTTGGTAAGGAAAACTTTGTGTGGATTCTATCCCAACAAAAAACGTTTGATGATCTAAAGAAACCCTTTTTCTCAACCCCATTTCTTTCATTATCTAACCTACAACATCCCTTTAAGATCAAGATAGATGCTTCAGACTATGCTATGGGAGCAGTTTTCACTCAGCATGGGTACCCTGTGGCCTATCATAGTGATACACTATCATATTTCATATGTAACTACCCTACTTATGACAAATAAATGTACTGCATTTTGCAAGCCTGCTACCATTGGAGGCATTACATTCTCGAGAAGGAGACACTCATCCACACTAATAATAGGACACTACAGTTCATGTAGAGACAAGGAAAATTGTGGAATGACTACCATCAGAACTGGTCCACATATTTGCAACAATTCCACCTCAACATCAAGTATAAAACAGTAAGTACCAAATGAATCATTGGTTTCCTTATCCAACCTCTGTTGGTTGTGGAGCCTGATTATCTTCCTAATTCATAGGTCCTTGCTTTCAGCCATGTTTATACCCCATGAAGACTTTACACCCCATAAGTATGTGCACTATTCCATGCGGAGGAGTGTAGATGGGGGGTACCCCCTCTGTGGGGTCCAGGGGGGCTATCCCCCCATCTTGGGGGTTTGAGGACAAGCGGGCCCCTGGGGGGATTTTGGGGGCGAAGCTCCTGAAGGAAAAATTTCCTTATAAATGTATATTGTAATTTTATTTTAAATATGGAACATTCATTATAAGGTCGTAGATCTAACGATAGAAATTATGATAGGGGTTTTTCCCTAGAAGGAAACCCTCTGTTATGAGGGAAATGTATTGGGGCTATGCATTATGGTGAGTATTGTATTCTGAGAGAGGAGACTGTGAGAGAAAGAAGAGGAAGTTACAACAGGTTTTGCTATAGTTTGTATCCCTTCATTTGTTCGATAATAATAAAGGAAGGACCTGACAATTTCTCTGGTGGACATAGCCCACACTGAGTGAACCATGTAAATTCATGTCTCTATTGTATTGTGTATCGTCTATGTTTTGTTTTTGCATTTGTTTTATTTTATTCCTCCGCAGTCATGTTTTTATTGATATAAAGGCTCTAGGAATGATACGGCTGAGGTTGGCAACATCGGTGGCTTTCAATATTTCGAAAGAAAAGACAATGAAGGATCTGATGAACGTGTTGGCTAAACTGTATGAAAAACCCTCGACATCTAATAAGATATTTATAATGAAGAGATTATTTAATATGAAGATGCTAGAAGGTGGGTCTATTGCATATCATTTAAATGAATTTAATATGGTTACTAATCAACTAAGTTCTATAAAAGTGGTCTTTGATGATGAGGTTAGGGCTCTTCTAATATTGTTCTCATTGCCAGAAAAATGGAACAGCTTGGTCATGGTTGTAAGTAACTATGTCTCTGGTTCAAATACTTTAAACTTTGATTATGTTGTTGGTGTTATCCGTAGTGAGTAAATGCGATGGAAAAGCACATGTGAGACATCAGGTAATGCGTTGAACATGGAGAAGAGGGAAGACAAAAGGATAGAGGAAAGGTTTCAAGGAACCACAAGAATTATAGGAAGGGAAGATCCAAATCCATACTTAGAAAGATAGAGTGTTGGAATTGTGGGAAGAAAGGACATCTGAAGAAAGACTACAGAGCTCCAAAGAAACAAAGAGATGGACAAGAGGAGAGAAATCAAGAAGCAATTGTAACAGGTGATGTGTTACAAGATGATTTGATTCTTTCTGTAGATAATATTTCTGAGTCTTGGGTAATATATTCAGGGGCTTCATTTCATGCCAGACACCATAGGAAACATTTTCTAGATTATGTTCAAGGTGATTTTTCACAAGTTCATTTGGGTGATGACGCACCATGCAAAATTGTTTTAATGGGAAAGTTAAAAATAAAGCAATGCAATGGAAACCAATGGTTGTTGAAAGAGGTAAGACATGTTCCAGATTTAAGGAAAAATATAATTTCAATAGGATAGTTGGAAAGTGAAGGTTGTGTATTCATATTTACAGATAAGATGTGGAAGGTCATCAAAGGATCATTGTTCATAGCAAAAGGAGAGAAGGTAGGTACATTGTATTTACGAGATGGTAAAATTGACTCTTCTATCTCTTTAGCTTCTATAGGAGTGGATACAACACTGTAGCATCATAGGCTGGGACACATGAGTGAGAAGGGTATGAAGATACTTCAGAAAAGAAACTTGTTGCTAGATCTTAAACAAATTGATTTGGACTTCTGTGAGCATTGTGTTTATGGAAAACAAAAGAGAGTTATATTTCTCAGAGTCGGAAAAGAAAAGAAGAATGAAAGGTTAGAGCTTGTGCATACAGATGTATGGGGGCCATCTAAGGTCTCATCTCTTGGTGGAACTAATTATTATGTTACTTTTATTGATGATGCAACTAGAAACACTTGGGTTTATTGCATTCGATAAAAATATGATGTTTTTGATACTTTTAAGAAATGGAAAGCTTTAGTTGAGAATGAGACATGAAAGGGTTTGAAGTGTCTCTGATCAGATAATGGGGGTGAATATTGCAACAAGGAGTTTGATGATTACTGTTCATACCATGGGATTCATAGAGAGAAGACAGTTCCAAGAACACCACAAGAAAATGGTGTGTCGAAAAGGATGAATAGGACAATCATGGAGTGTGTAAGGAGTATGAGATTGCATGTCGGTTTGCCCTTACAGTTCTGGGAAGATGTTGTAGATACTACTGTTTACTTAATAAATAGAGGACCTTCAAGCTCTTTGGATAGTAGAATTCCAGAGGAGGAATGGACAGGAAAAAGGGTAAACTAATCTTTTTTGAAAAATTTCAATTGTGAAGCATTTGTCCATATTGATAAAGAAAATGGAACAAAGCTTGAGTCTAAATCCAAGAAGTGTACCTTTATTGGATACAGTGTTAATGATTTTGGTTATCTATTATGGGATTATAAAAATAAACAAAAAATTAGGAGTCGATATGTCATATTCAATGAGAAGGTCATGTACAAAGATCAGTTGCAGGGAAAGAAACAGGAAGAAGAAAAACAAGAATACACAGTGCTTTATGAAATCATTGAAAAAGAAATTCCAAAGGAACCTAAAAATCAAAATGTACAAAAACAGGAGCAGTAAGTACCTCAAACACCTGCAAGAGTTGTTAGAATATCTACTAGGTTAAGTATACCACCTAAACGATACTCTCCTTGATTGTATTATTTATTGTTGACTGATTCTGGTGAACCAGAATACTATGAAGAGGCAATGCAGGAAGACACCAAAAAGAAGTGGGAGAAAGGCATGAAAGAGGAAATGGATTCCTTGGCAAATAACCAGACTTGGGACTTGGTTCAATTGCCTGCGGAAAAAAGAGAATTTTAGAATAAATGGGTTTACAAGTTGAAGGAAGAAAATGGAGGAGAAAAGAGGTACAAGGCTAGACTTGTTGTAAAGGGGTTTGCACACAAGAAAGGTATAGATTTTGATGAAATATTTTCTCTTGTTTTTAAAATGAATTCAATTAGGACTATTTTAAGTCTTTTGGTAGTAGAAAATTTGCATCTTGAATAGTTAGATGTAAAAACATCTTTTCTCCATGGGGATTTGGAGGAAGAGATTTATATGCAGCAGCCACAGGGGTATGAGGTCAAAGGGAAGGAGAATTTGGTATGCAGGTTGAAGAAGAGCTTGTATGGCCTAAAGAAAGCTCCAAGGTAGTGGTATTTGAAGTTTGACAGGTTTATGACATAACAGGGTTATAGTAGATGTAATTCTGATCACTGTGTTTATTTTAAAAGGCTAGAAAATGGAAGCTATATTATCTTGCTATTGTATGTAGATGACATGCTTGTTGCAGGGTTTAATATGTGGGATATAAATATGCTCAAGAAGAAATTAGCCAATTCATTTGCAATGAATGATTTGGGTGCTGCAAAGAAAATCCTCGGCATGAGAATAACAAGAGACAGAAAAAATCACAAATTGACATTGTCTCAGGGTGAGTACATAGAGAAGGTGTTGGAGAGGTTTAGAATGCAGAATGCAAAATGAGTTAGTACACCTTTGTCCATCCATTTCAAATTAACTAAGGAAATGTTTCACAATACACAGAAGGAGATATAATACATGTCGAGGGTCCCTTATTCATCAGCAGTTGGCAGCTTGATGTATGCAATGGTTTGCACAAGACTAGATATTGCACATGCAGTGGGAGTTGTGAGCAGGTATATGAACAATCCAGGTAAAGAACAATGGGAGGCAGTAAAGTGGATTCTCAGGTATTCGAGAGGTAGTGCTACTCATGCATTATGTTTTGGAGGTTCAGACACTGTTCTATAGGGATATGTTGATTCAGATATGGAAGGTGATAAAGAAAACAGGAGGAGCACCACAGGGTATGTTTTTACTATAGGTGGAACAACAATATGTTTGATTTCAAAACTGAAAAAGGTTGTTTCACTTTCAACAACAGAGGCGGAGTATGTTGCTGCTACAGAGGCTAGTAAAGAGATGATTTGGTTACAAAGTTTTATGGAGGAATTAGGAAATAATCAGGAGAATAGCAGGTTGTACTATGACAGTGAGAGTGCAATTCATATTGCAAAGAACTCAGCCTTCCATTTGAAGACTAAGAATATACATTTGAGGTACCACTTCATACGATCCACCTTGGAAGATGGACATTTGAAGTTGGAAAATATACACACTAGCCAGAATCCTGCAGACATGTTAACAAAGGGAGTAACCAGAGAGAAACTGAGTTCCTGCTCAGTTTTAGTTGGTCGTCAAGAATGAAGATGAAGATGAGAAATTTTGCAGTTCCAATAAGGTTTAGAGTCCAGCATATACAACAGTGGTGGAGTTGTTGAGATCAGTCTCCAAGTGGGAGATTGTTAGTTGTGGAGCTTGATTATCTTCCTGATTTAGAGGTCCTTGCTTTCAGCTATGTTTATACCCCATGAAGAATTTAGACCCCAGAAGTATGTACACTCTTCCACATGAGGGAGTGTAGAGGGGGGGTACCCACTCTACAGGGTTAAGGGGCGAAGCCCCCGAAGGAAAAATTGCCTTGTAAATGTATATTGTAATTTCATTATAAATCTGAACCATTCATTATAAGGTCATATATCTAATGGTAGAAATTATGATAGGGTTTTTTCCCTAGAAGGCAACCCTCTATTATGAGGGAAATGTATTGTGGATATGCATTATGGAGATTATTGTATTCTGAGAGAGGAGACTGTGAAATAAAGAAGAGGAATTTATAGAGGGTTTTGTTGTAAGTTGTATCCCTTCATTTGTTGGATAATAATAAAGGAAGGACTTGGAAATTTCTCTGGTGGACGTAGCCCACACAGGGTGAACCACGTAAATCCGTGTCTCTATTGTATTGTGTATATTATGTGTTTTGTTTCCACATTTGTTTTATTTTATTTCTCTATGGTCCTGTTTTTCTAACAACCTCTAGTCATGGAACTCACCACAGTGTCAGTTTCTTGTGGCCATGAGACCTCCAGACGAACCCACCTCTATGAGATAGATGCTAACTTCACCAACACCTACCAGATGTTGGGTGCAAACACAATTGTCACTAATTTCCATCCTCAGGATGGGATATTGTGCCATATGGACCATATTTGTGTTCCATCAGGTGAGAGAGAGAAGATGATTTGGGAACCCCACTACAATTGGGTGGAAGGACACTTTTCCATGGAAAATATAGTGGCAGTGTTGCAACGAAATTTCTACTAGATGAAACTTTGACAGGATGTCAGCAAGTATATATAGTCTTTTATTACTTGTGCTATTATGAAATTGGCCACAAAGAAACAAGGCCTATACACTCCTTTGCCTACTCCTAAAAGGCCTTGGGAATCCATCTTAATGGACTACATGTAAGGCCTTTCGTCCACCAAGCAAGGAAATGACTGAGTTTTTTTGGTTGTTGATCGCTTTTCCAAGATGCCAATTATGGATGCTTACAAGAAGAGCATCACAATAGAGGCCACTTCTAAGATATTATTTGAATGAGTGTGGGTACACTTTGGGATCTCACAAACCATTATATCATATTGGGACAACCAACTCCTCAGCACATTATGGTCAAGCTTGTGGTCATTGTTGGAGACAAAGATCACCAAGTCCACTGCCTTCCACTCCAAAACAGATGGCCAAACCAAGGTAATCAACGAGATGATCGTGCACATCCTATGCATGTACAATTCCAAGAACCCCCACACCTAGGATGAGAGTATTACCTAAGTTCATCAAAACTACAACAGAGCCATACATAGTTGAATTGGCCACATCCCCTTTTAAGTGGGGTTTGGATTTCAGCCATTTGGTCCCATGGATGTTGCACTACCCCTTACGACCACCCAGGAAGACTCGTTTCTTGTTCCAACCGAAGCTGACAAATCCACCCAGTTTATTGAGAGGATCCAACACATCCACCAATAAGTTCAAGATATTTTACAAAAGTCTAATTCCAAGTACAAGAAGCACCATGATCAACATTGAGTGCCACACTAGTTTCAAGCGAGAGACAAAGTTTAGTTGCACTTGCAGAAAGAAAACCTTACAGGGCCACATCAGAATATTCTTCCACTCCATTATAGAAATTACACCATCACCAAGGTTGTGGGTGACATTGATTTTGAGCTCAACCTTCCCCCTTTCCTTGACTTGCACCCAATGTTCAATGTGGACCTCCTTCAGCCTTATTTTCCCCCATTATTAGACACCTGGGAGATAGCAGAACAATTGACACCGGTAGAGATCAAATGTGACTGCATGGAACATGCATCGAATGATCAGTTAGTGGAGACATAATTCAATGGCACTCGCGAGTAGAGGATCCAGCTTTATCGAGTTTTCAAAGTAGGGCAACTCCTACACCAAGGAAAATGGCTCACCCAAGTCCAAATTCAACATACATTTCCTCATATGATGGGGTAAATCAATGCAATGGATACCATTTCTTCCTAAGGGGGAGGATTGATTCAGGAGTATCTCGGTGGCCAACCACTTATTCTAACTGGCTCAAAACAATTTTTTGGCAACTTACTATTTTTAGCAGTTTTTCAGATCCCAAACTTCTGGGGACATTTTTATGGCCTAAAAGATGTTTTTTAATGATGGGGAACCTCAATAATATCTTAAGTCTCTCATTTATCCCCTTAAATTAATCTCCTTTTCAATACCTTTCCAACGCACTATCGTGCACCCTAAACAAAGATCGTATGCAAAAGTTATGACCCCGGGAAGTTGATGTACTAACTTACCCCAATGGGGCCCACGTGACTTTTGGTGATTCATCTCCTAGGGTTAGTTTTTTGGATGTATATGGTTTTGGGATTTAGTTTTATTGTAAAATACCTTCAGAGCCTCATTATACTCATCTTCTTGTGAATAAGCGTAGTCATCACATCTCTTCTCATAGATAAGTTGCCACCATTATAGCGAGCTTGTTTTCAGTCTGCATTTTATAGTTTTCAACATATTTATTATTTAATAGAAGTCAATTTTTATTGTATCTATGTTATTGTTCACTTTGTATATTTTTTAATATTATAAATCTTTGTTTTCATTTCCTTCTACTCAAAAATTTGGATCAGTCCAATAGCTCAGTGATTGTTGCAATGTGTAGGCTTGGAAGAATGAACTTAATTGGCATCAATGATTCTTGTCCATAGACCAATCTAAAAGGTGTCTGACCTGTAAAATTTTTACTTGTCATTTTGTAATCCCATAACACTACAGGAACTCTTAATCCGCAATCATCTCTCCCTACATTGCAAATTTTGGTCAAGGAATTCTCCAAGATTTTATTGAAAGATTCCACTATTCCATTGGTGTGAGGATGATACAGGGTACTCTTCTGATGATGGATTTGAAAATCCTCATTCAATGCTGCAATTTTCTTGTTCAGAAAGTGTGTACCTTAATCATTGAGTAATATCCATGGACATCCAAATCTTGTGACTACATTCTCAAAAAAAACATCACAACAGTCTCTATGGTGCAATCTCTAACTGGAGTTGCTTCTTCCCACCTTGTCAAATACTTTATCACAATGATGAAGTACCTCTCCCTTGATATTATTGTGTATGGATTGATCAGTCTTACAAATTCGATGCCCCATTTATCAAATTCTTGCAATATAACATGTGGACTTAAAGGCATTTCATCCCTCCTAGATGGATTTCCCACTCTTTGACAGACATCACATGATTAATAGTGTTCCTTCACATCTTTATGAAGTGAAGGACACCAAATACCTATGCACAATTTTTTTTTTCCAGTTTCTCTCCTAACATAATGTCCTGAAATCCCATCATGTTCTTCTCCAAGTATAATTGGTCTCTTGAGTTCCAACATGCAATGTCTCAATATTCCATCTGCACCCAACTTGTATAAATTCCCTACAATAAACTGATAATCCAATTCTTTCACTACCAATTGTTTCTTATGTGCTACTATAATTTTGGATGGAGCCATGACTGTACTTGGAATTTGTATAATGTCCTAGAAGTAATCATCCACAATATTTACTGCAAATAGTTGTGCATCTGGAAAGCTATCATCTACATTGCCTGCATATTCACCTGATAATAAGCATGATAGATGATTCGGTCATGCATTCAACTTTTTTGGTTTCATTACAACATCAAAGTGATATTCCTGAAATAATAATATACATTTGCATATCCCCCCCACCACATTGGCTTGTTGACTAAGTATTTTAATGCAGAATTGTCTGTATACATATTAAAGTGAGACCGCAATAAATAATGTCTAAATTTATATAGCACATATTCCATTTCTAATCATTCTCGTTCCTTTGTAGTATAATTATTCTCCACTATATACAACTTAAGACTTGTAAAAGAAATTTTGTGATCTATGTCTCCTTCCCCTAGTTGGGATAGTATTGTGCCCAATGTTATGGAAAATGCATCTACATCTACATCAAACTCTTTCATTCCAACCCCTTCTGACATTCCTTGTTCCATTGAAACTTTACTTCCTTCTTCAGTAAATTTTCCATTGGTGCTATGATCTACGCATATCCTTTGATAAATTTCCTGTAATAACCTATATGATCCAATGTTTTCCTCTACTATATGACTGATGTAGGAGGTTATAACTCCATAATTACTGCAATCTTAGATGGATATACTAATAGTCGTTATTGGGACACTACATGTCCCAATAGAATTCCAAATGGTGTGAAAAATATACACTTCTTCGGGTTCAGGGAAATATGACACTGTCTACACCAATCCAACATTATTATAAGGACTTCTATATGATCCTTGAGTATACTAAACACAATGCAATCATCCAATTATACTTCCAGGAACTTATGGATGAAGTCCTTGAATGTTGCAACCACTACTCTGGAAAACACCACAAAATAATTATTAAATCCGAATGGAAAAATTGTATATTGATAACTCCCCCACTCAGTTGCGAATGTGGCCTTGTGTCGATCCTCTTGCACAATTTTTATTTGATGGTACCCAAAGAATCCATCTATGAAATAATAAGTCTATTGTCCTACATTCTCCAATACCTCATATGTGAATGGAATTGGAAATGGATCATGTAAAGACGTGTCATGCAGTTTCCTCAGATCTACGCATATCATGATTCCTCCTATATTTTTATCGTCCACTACCATTGGATTTATCCCTTCAGATTTATTTACCTGTTAAATAATTCTTATGTCCAACATCCTCTCTAGTTTAGTTTTCACCTTCTATTTCTACTTTGGATTTAACCTATAAGGCCTCTGGTGTACTAGCTTAGCACCTAGTTTCAATGAAATCTTCATCTCACCTAAGCCTCCATCTATCCCCTTCATCTCTAAAAATGTCGTTGGGAATAGGTCTTGGTATTCTCATAGTAAGTATGGAATCTTATTTACTGTATTATCACTCCAATAATCTCTTATCTACACAAAATTTGGATTCTTTTTTGTTCTAATGTTTACCTTCCGCATCTTTATTGGTTGTGTGTGTGCGGAAAAATCAAGCTCTAGCCCTTATACTACTTGTTCTCCTTCTGTTTTAGGTAATTGTACATTTCTAGGATATTATTCATCTTGTTCTTCCTTAGCTACATTGTAGCATTCCAATAACTCATGGACATTTATATTGGCTCTATGCACACTACACATTGATACTAGCTCCATCGTCCCTTCTTTTGAGAAGATCCTTGTTTGAATACCTTGCAGCAATACATATATCGATAGATACTCATGCTCAAATGTAAATGTGATTTTGAACCTCTCAACCAGTTCTTCCCATCTTGTTGTCTCCCTATGCATTTCCAATTCCAAATACCAGTTCTTTGGAATTGTGTCCAGTGTGTGTATAAATTTTGGCTTCCATTCTATCTTTGGTACTAAACTCTATAAAGCCCTTCACTACTCAATATGAATCGTTGGGTCACTCTCTCTTGTATACTTCCATGCAATATCTTCTTCCTCAGTGCCAAAACTTATTTGCATTATTTTTTTTCACTATGACCAATTTGTTATCCCCTATCTATGTGCAGCCCACAATCTAGCTAGAGTCACCTTTAAGACAACATCTAGTGCTAAGAGCCTTTTGTTGTTTGGATACTTGAAATTCAAATGCCTTTACAAGCATGATTACATCAGTTAATATGTCATACCTGGGTGGATCTCACAACTCTATTCCAATCCAACGCAAGGATCGATTTATGCATGCACATCATCTAGTCGACACTTCATGCATCCTCTACTGCCAATGTTCTATACCTACTTCTAAAAATGATGCACACGAACTAATGCTTCTCCAACTTAGTTCACCATTTTTTGTCGGGTTGACATAATCCTCCATCCACACATTCATGCAATATAAATTGTCAATGTCATTCCCTCTTGTTGGCTCTATGTATATTTTTCCTTGTGATGGGTCCAATGGTGTAGTAACTCTCAAATATCCAACCTCAAAAATCATTTCCCTCTTCTTCAATTTGATGATTTCTTGGTTATTGAGACTATTTTGTGCTCATTTGTGAGACTTAACTAAATAGAATACCATACTAACTTGGGTTTTCCCATCAACTCCCATGTCTTCTTAGCTAAAAAATTCATGTCAAATCCCAATTCCAAGATGACATTATCCACACCATACTCCCCAATCTGTGCACTAAATCTGAATTCTCCATTGGTTCTCTTCCTGTGTAGTACCTGATTTACCATTCTTTGGGCGATAGAAGTTTCCCTTCCTATTGTAAAGTGATAAATCATGTCATATAATGTATACAACACAATTTCATCTTTCATTATCTCTACACAACTCCTCAATAATTTTGTTAGCATGTTTACCTTTTCAGTCGGTTTCTCTGACACAATGTTATCTTCTACACAAGGCGCATATGATGTTGATGCTCCCCAATCTTGTCTAAATACTTTTTTTCTCACTTTTTTATATGTATCCCTTTCTTTCTAAGGATAAAATGTGGGCATAGGCATTGCTAACTTCCTTAACCCATTTCTCAGTCTATTTTCCTCCATTTTTTATATCAACCCCTATTCTAGCTTCTCCACACATAACCACTACTATTCTTGGTCCTTCATTGTGTCTTTTGGCTGATATCTTTTGCACATTCTGATCTGGATTCTGATTTCAATTTCCAATGGCCTGAGATTTTGTAACTAGTTGGGAACACTCTTCTGTCATGTATTCCAATGCTCTGCAATATGTGCACATTGTACATAGATTGACGAAGTCGTGGGACAAGCGTCCTGATTTATTACATTTATAACATATTATCGGTCATCTTCCTCCTCTGCCAAAATTTCCTCTACCTCGACCCATACCAAATCTTCCTTTGTTCCCTTGATTGAAACCTATTTTATTGTTATATTGTGAACCCATCACTTCTTATACAACATTCTCCTCCTGAACCATGTACATATATGATGTGTGTTCCCTCATCAAGTTGAACGCGTGGCAATTCTTCTCTTCATGTACCAAAGACTTGAAAAAAATGAAAACAAGTTCCTGGGTGTACTATGATACTTATGTAGTAATGGAAACTCAGTGGGATTATGGCCCCATTTATTACATATCTCAAAATAACCCCCTCCTAGTAATGGATTTGACACTCTAGTTGCTAAATATTGCATAAATGATGGGCATTCTTCCTTATGACGGCCTTCTATTTTTCACTTGGTACACCAAAATTGTTCTGTTTTCTCCTTCCCTTTGGTAAGTTTGGATAGTTGAATCATCAATGAAACAACTTTTGTATGAACTTGTACCATTCCTCCACTGTCTCCTACTATAGATCACTCGAATTTCATTACAATTTCCAATGCCTCGGGCTGTGACACAACCTTCTTTTGAATCAATGGCCTGTGAATGTGTGGTAGAATCCCTGCAATAAACAATTTCTGATGTTCTTGATATGGGATATGGAAATTCAGTCTACTCATCACATCCTTAAATCTCTGATTGAATTCCCATACCAAATCTGTTTGTACTTGTTTAATCTCCTTCAATTCTATGATGTACTGTGACTCTGACTTTTTCTTCTTGAACTGTTTCAGTAGTGCTTTCTTTATCTCTACCAAATTCATGTCTTGTCTTATAGGCATGATACTCTAGAATACCATATTAGCAAAGAACCTATTAATGTTGTCGCTAATTGTGCAATCTTCACAGCCTCATCATGTACGTTCCTAGCAACCCAAATTGTTTTGTAGACAAACAAATGTTGTTTTGGATCCTTTGACCCCACTCCCTAGAACTCAGGAATTCTAAGAGTATTATCTACCCCTGCCATGTTTATTTATGTATTCCATCTACTTAGTGATGTTGGTTGACTATGATTCTGACTCTGACACTGTGGACTACTTCCACTACTCTAATTGCTTCTACATTGTCCTCCCTGGCTAACTATAATTTCTTTTGACAAGTATTCAACTGTTATCTTTGACTGTGGTGACACACATGGGGTCATGGACTCGACACAGGACCCTATCTGAGTAGGACTTACCAGTTTTTCTATTACTATACTAGACTGAAACTCTTTCTCTTCTCCTCCTATATATTGTATCTCCATGATTCGTATTAGTGCACAAGGTTCTCTCCCCTTTGGCTCTATATGTGACTCTCCTTTCTCAGCCCCAATATTTTTCCTCTTGTACCTCCTTCCTGTGTGAAACTCTCCAAACTCATATTCTTCCTCTAGTATACCATCTTCTTGCATCCTCAGTACCTTCCTTACTTTTTCATCGCTTCCTTCATTCTCTCAGATTATTGTCTTGTCATCCACGAGTTCCCCTATGTGTGCAAATCCCATTAGCAGTCATATTCCATTATCATCACTTGATTTTCACACAATAACATCTTTATCCATGTACCTGATGATGTCAAGAACCTATCGCATGGACCTTTGAAAGTGTCCCTTTCCACGACACTATATGATTGGATACAATCTAATTCAAATTCTATAACATAACCTTCTAGTATGTTATCCAACCAAAAATAAATTTCTAGAGTAGTTGGGTTACTTACAAAATTCAATTGTCTTACCAATTCAAGAGTCCAATTCCTCGGTGTTTTAGCTAACCTTCCAGATTTCTCCATTAATCTTTCTAGCCACTTGGTAAGAATAATTAGAAATTTACCAAAGAAAATTTCATGAAGATCTATGTACACATACCTTTTCATCCATTTCTTGTCACTCATATGATGGTTTCTATTCTCTTGTCAAGCAAAGTTTCACCATTATGATATCTCCTTCTTAGTCGGCCTCCAAAAAATCCCCTTAATTAGAAATCTAGGGTCCCTACAATGGAACCATTTTTTGGCATTGCGCATGGTTTGTAAGACCATAGGTTCATTTTATCTATGATCAACAAAACCCACCAGACACGGGCCCTTTCAGAATCACCTGGTTGTGCAAATGAAGACTCACCCGAGATATCTATTGGGACTACGAGAACCAAACTTCTGCAGTATTGAGGGAATCAAAGGAAATCATTTGGTTCATTATTTCTTATTATGTCAATGAATGTAATATCGTCCTTACTCTATGTTAAATTACTTCGTGATTAAGATTCATATTATCCATATATTTCATATTACTGCATAAAATCATTTCTTTACCAATTATGATCATTTCACATAGATTCAACATGAGATAAAACTAATATACGATACAACCATACATAATTCATAAGAAATCACACCAAAGACACATGACACAGGATTTAACGTGGTTCACCCAACTCTGGGCTACGTCCAATATGGTTGGATTCTTTATTATTATTTTTTCAATGCTTCAGGATTGCACACAATTCTTACATAGATTTATTATGGACATATTCCTTTTCTCCTAGCCTAGTCGCTCGACAGTGGAAGCCTCTCTCTCTTTTCAGAAACATATTCCTCTCTTTCATAGAATAACAATGGTATAGAACAAAACAAAATAGATCTCAACTAGGGAACCCCTAATATCCCAACATGCTACATATTTATATATCAAAATATAGGGCTTAAAAACCTACTTATTCCTCCCCAAAACCCATTACATTGCATGTCCAGTTCAATTAATTGGTTTTTCGACTGATTTTTTTTCTTTTCAATTTGCATGTTTATTTTTTGTTGTTCTTCTATTTCTGGAACTTTGGGTTCTCATCCTTCTATCATGATTTATTCTCTCGCTTTATTCTCTTTATTTATCCTATGTCTGATTTATTCTTTTGTTTTCTTTATTCTCATGTCTTCTTTATTCTCTTGTCTGATTTATTCTCTTGTCTTTCTTCTATGAAATTTCCTCCTTCTACACATTGTTCTCTTGGATGAACCTTAGTTGAACACTCCCTATATTTCCTTCTTCTTCCACACACTTTTGATAGAATTAGGTTTTTTTCCCAAAATGTATCAAAACTGCAAAATTGTTTCCAAAGTTGTCTGTCCAACACATACCCATACTCGCTGAGAATACTCATGAAATCAATAAAGAGACTATAAAGGAGTCTCAAATGCAACATGATACAAGAAATGATGCCCATATTACATGAACATGATAATATCAATCTCATATACAATATCTGGATTGGAAAATATGAAGTACATCCCAATTGTGGCTGGACTGAGTACATAAGAATTGATTCCCCATCATGTTGAAGGAAGGGGGTGGAAACAACCTAATAATCCTTACTAAATGGGAATGAGGCTCCAAAAATCTATCATGACCATACTAGAGGGAATATGAACATGGGGCTCTAAGAATGGTGGTACGGAGCCAAGAAAATCCAAGGAAATGCATCTAAGGATGAATCATATATCCATGTACAAATATCAATAATGTGAGGACATGAGATCCAACAAATTCTAATGGAAATGGGAACTTTCTCATCATGGTCCAAGGTAACCCATTGGTCGGGGGATAGGTACGAAACTACAATAAACCATCCCATATAATAGAAGTGTTGGACTTGATAGGGGAAATTCCATCGAGGCTCAATAGGGGAGGAGTATCTATATGCCCAATATCCAAATAACAATAAGTGAAGCTATAACTATAGAAGAAACTACTGATATCAATGCATGCAGGGGGATACCTACATGGAAAGCACATCCTAAGGTCTGCTACATCTCACACATATCTCGGATCATGGAATCAAGAATTAGATCATTGAACTACTGATGGGGATGGCCAGGAAGAGTGGATAAGAAAGGGGGAAATCCTCCTAGAAATTCCATGAGGATGGCTAGGAGGAGTGAACCCAAGTGAAAATTATTCCTATTCATGGAAAGAGGAGATAACACAAGGGGAGAATTATTTCTAGTGATGCAAAAGGGGTTGGATAATAAGAAATGACATGGGGAATATTCCTCCCAACAATATCAATGGGGAAAGATAGGGAAAAATGACCAACATCATGGACAACCTCTTAGTGATGCCAATGAGGTTGACTAGGAGGAGGTCACTCAACTTTGTCTAACAATGCTTGTGACACTTGTTAAACATAGAGGATGACAAGGAAATGTTGCCAATTAATGCCAATGGGGTTGATCAGGAGGGGAAAGTCAAAATACTATTATACACATGTAAATGCCTAAGGGGATTGATAAAATCATACCACAAATACCTCTCTGAAGAATGTCGATGAAACTAGTTCGAAGGATGACCAAAAGGACTATGCCCCCTGAGAATGTCCATGGGACTGATCAGGGAGATGCAATCAATGGCTATCATTCATGAGAATTTCATTGAGGTTTGTCAGGAAGGAAATATACCCCAAATGGATCCCTCTTAAGGTTGGTTAAGAAGGAAACAAGACCAATGGATTCTCATGTTAATGTTGATGGGGTTTCTCAAGAGGAAACCCAAGTGACAAGATACCAAACAATAGGATCCCTGAGGAGAAATAGTCCAGAGGAAATACAAACAAGAAGAGGCCTTCTGATAATGTCGATGGGACTAGTTAGAAGGTATCCAAAGGGAAGTGAAACATTCATAAGAATTTGAATGAGGTTTTCCAAGTAGAAGATACAAAATGTTATACCTCCTCGAAATTCCTATTATGTTGGTGCTATGAAATGTTTCTCTTGCATGTAGAAAAAAAATCCCTTGGATTACTATACCCCTATACCAAGACAGGAACAATACAAGTGGACACTAAAATTCCTTTGAACTTGTCTTAGCCAATCAAAATGAGAGAGAGAGAAAGGATATGATGAACCTTTTTTGATGTTTTTCCTCACTGCTTCCAATCCATGGGCTTGATCTCCAAGCTCCCTAGGGTGAATTAAGAAATGCAATGGAAAGAAAAGGAAAAAAACTATCTCCTACTCTACAAGATTATATAAGAAAAAACTATCTACGAATATTAGAGCAACAATAGACAATAAAATTTAACAAGACATAAACTTGAAGGAAATAGGCCAACTATATATTAGTTGGAAAGACAAAAAGAGGAACTTACAAAATCTTTATGATGTTGCAACACTTCTCCAAGATCTCCTCGTCCAACCCTTTCATGAATCTTGACATCAAAATGTAGATGCGTCCTCTACAATCAAAGGTTTGATACCTCAATTGTTCTCCCCTTCACCATGGAAATCCCTCATTATATAGGATTTGGGGGCTTAACCACCATGGATAAGATCCCTCACTAGATCCACTAAATTGGGATCTCCATGATTTTTAGGGAGAAAATAACTCTCAAGGATTTTAGGGAGAAAATATGTCTCAAGGATTTTAAGGAGGAAATACCTCTCAAGATTCACCAAATTAGGATTTTGGTTTGATAAAATCTCCCAACCATCCATGAGATTCTCAACTTCTCCTTGATATTAGGAAACTAAATGTGAGGTGTATTCTTAGAATTTTTGGTTGTGGAGCATGATTATCTTCCTGATTCATAGGTCATTGTTTACAGTTGTATTTATACCCCATGAACAATGTACATCCCCAAAGAATATACACCCCTCCATCAGAGCAAAAGGTAACTCGCACGAAAAGAGGGTTCCTCGTTCGAGTGGGAGAAATGGTAGAAGATGAAAATATTAGGGTCGAGAAATTTAATGGCGAAAACTACCAGTTACAGAAGATGTAGGTGGAATATTATTAATATTAGAAGGATCTATTCCTACCATTGCATGGAATAGAAAAGAAGTCGAAGACCATGAAGGATGAAGAATGGGAGTTTCTTGACATAAAGGCACTAGGAACGATATGGTTGAGCTTGGCAGCATCGATGGCTTTCAATATTTCAAAAGAAATGACAACGAAGGAGTTGATCGTTTCATTGGATAAAATGTATGAAAAAAAATAGGCATCCAATATGGTATTTGTAATTAAGTGATTATTTAATATGAAGATGTAAGAAGGTGGGTCTGTTGCAGATCATTTAAATGAATTTAATATGGTTACTAATCAACTGAGTTCTGTAAAAGTGGAATTTGATGATGAGGTAAGGGATCTTCTAATCCTGTGCTCATTTCCAGAAAGCTAGAATCGCTTGTTCATGCTTGTAAGTAACTCTGTCTCTGGTTCAAACACTCTAAAATTTGATGATGTTGTTGGTGTTATCCTTAGTGAGGAGATGTGATGGAAAAGAACAGGTGAGACATCATGTAATGCATTAAACATGGAGAACAAGGTAAGACAAAAGGATAGAGGAAAGGGCTCAAGGAACCATGGGAATTGTAGAAAGGTAAAATCCAAATTTGGACTAGGAAAGGTAGAGTGTTGGAATTGTGGGAAGAAAGGACATATGAAGAAATACTGCAGAGTTCCAAAGAAACAAAGAGATGGACATCCTGAGAAAAATCAGGAAGAAAATGTAACAGGCGATGTGTTACACGATGATTTGATTCCTTCTGTAGATAATATTTTTGAGTGTTGGGTAGTAGATTCAGGGGCTTCATTTCATACCACACCCCATAGGAAATGTTTTCTATATTATTTTCAAGGTGATTTTGGAAAGGTTCGTTTGGGTGATGATACACCATGCAAAATTTTTGGAATGGGAAAGATACAAATAAAGAAAAATAATGTAAACCAATGGTTGTTGAAAGAGGTAAGACATGTTCCATATCTAAGAAAAAATATAATTTCAACAGGGAAATTGGCAAGTGAAGGTTGTGTATCTATATTTACATATAAGGCATGGAAGGTCACCAAAGGATCACTGGTGATAGAAAAATGAGAGAAGGTAGGTACATTGTATTTATGTATTGATAATACAGACTCTTCTATATCTTTATCTTATACAAGATTGGATACATCATTGTGGAATCATAGGCTTGGACACATGAGTGACAAGGGGATATGGATACTTCACAAAATAAATTTGTTACCAATTCTTAAAAAAATTGATTTGGATTTTTGTGAACACTGTGTTTATGGAAAACATAAGAGAGTCAGATTTATAAGAGTTGGAAAGGTAAAGAACAATGAAAAGTTAGATCTTCTACATACAGATGTATGGGGACTAGCTTAGGTATCATCTCTTGGTGGCTCTCATTATTATGTTACTTTTATTGATGATGCAACTAGAAAAACTTGGGTTTATTGCATTTCACAAAAAAATGATGTTTTTAATACTTTTAATAAATGGAAATATTTGGTTGAGAATGGGATAGAAAAAATGGAGGTGAATATTCCATTAAGGAGTTTGATGATTATTGTTAATACCATGGGATTCATAGAGATAAAAAAGTTCCAGAAACACCACAAGAAAATGGTGTGTCAGAAAGGATGAACAGGACAATCATGGAGCATGCAAGGAGTGTGAGATTGCATGTTGGGTTTCCCTTACAGTTCTGGGAATATGTTGTAGATACTGTTGTTTACTTTATAAACAGAGGAACTTCAAGCTATTTGGATGGTGGAATTCTAGTGGAAGCATGGAAATGTAAAAAGGTAAACTATTCATTTTTAAAGACTTTCAGTTGTGAAGCATTTGTCTATATTGATAAAGAAAATAGAATAAAGCTTGAGGCAAAATCCAAGAAGTGTATTGTAATGTCCCTTTCCAAATAGGAGCTCCATAGAGGAGGCTTAATTGTCTAAACTACCCTGTTAGACTATAGCTAGGGACAGAAATGGGTAAACAGGGTTACTAGAGGTCACTCTAGTCAAAGGTGTTATATTCAGAAAGTGACAATGAGCAAAAAGTGGCTAAAAGTACTTTTAAGCCAATTTGAGCTAAAAATAGAACAGATGAGATAAAATTAGAATTAAACAGAGAATTAGGGTTTCAGGAAGCTATAAGAGAAGGTTCAATGACCTAATTCATCATTATTTAGATTTTGACTTGTCATTAAAGAGAGAGGCACATCATAGGAGAGATAGTTCAATGGAATCCAGGAGGAAGACACCATTTGGCTCATTTAGGTGTTGAGAGACACACCCTAGTCACTAGGAAGATCACAAAGGTCTTACATCATTCTTCAGTAGTAGTTACATAGGTTCCAGTAGTAAGGGCACACTTATTCAAGGTGAGGGCGCAAATTCTCAAGAGGTTCAGTGGATCGAATTTTCCCATCGAAGGAGAGTTCAAAGATTCCCCTTCGATCCAGTTGAGAAGAAGGGAAGGAACATATTTTTCCTATTTACTCATCATATTATGACATAGGAATCATATGGAGCTCATTTTCTAGACATTGAGAGTGAGACACTTTGGGCAGACACATTCAGGGTTCCCGAGCAATCATCATATCGGATTCAGGGAAACCCTTCCGACCCATTTCACAGTAGGCCAAGTTGATTAGTTTGAGACACATCACAACTGATTCTGACAGTGGAATCACTAGGGAACAATTTTCCAGTGGTAGAGGGGCGCATTTCCCCAGGGGGATCCATCCGGGGTCTAGACACACTAGAAGAGGGGTTGGTCAGTCACCGGGACTGAGAGGTAGAGTAGGGAGCACCATTTGGGATAGTTTCTAGGCTATTCCAAGAGGTTGATCCACCAGGGAGAACTTTTCGAGCTTGCAGTAGTTACCGTGTGAGCTGCCATAGTTCCATCTTCTCCATTGATCTCGAAGTGTCCATCTCTTATCAGGTATTATCATTTATTTTTCTTATTGTATTCTGACTAAGATCCTTTTGTAATTTGATCTAGCAAAGTGATTCATTTTTTATTCAGACTCTTTTAGCATTGTACTGATAGGGATATCATAATATAATATTTTCAATATTTTGTCTCATTTATCATTTGTATAGTCATTTATATGTTGTAACAATGAATTATCTATAATAGATACATCAGATTATCATTTTTTCCAAGACTAGCCAAGTTAGGAACATTACAGTGGTATCGGAGCTTTAGTCCTGCCATTGCATGACTAAAGATGATGAGTGCAGTAGAGGACCCAGGGGGTCATGAGAACATAGGTGATTAATATGTTAGTTACAATAGATGCAAGGAGGGAAGACCTAGATTTGATTTCCCCCCTTTTCCTCCCAGCTCAGAGGAAGAGGAAGAGGCGCAGAGGGAAGCAACGAGAAGGGTAGTGCAAGAGGCTAAGCATGAGGTAGAGAGGATGTTAGGAAACATATATGAGAGACTAGAGGGAAATGGTAAGGCCCCCATGGACCCATAAAAATCCTTCATGCAGGTGCTCAACACTATGGTACTCAGTCAGCAGACCATGACTTAGTCCTTGGTGCAAATGGTTGATATATTGGCCATATTAGGCACCCTGGGAACACAATCCCCACATGCAACACTGTGGAACTTATGGGAAAGAAGTACACCCTAGTCTCCTACTCACACATAAACCTCTTTGAGTAGGATTCCCAGGCCATTATTCCCCAGTTTCTAGAGGGCACCCCCAGTAGCATCACAACAACCGACATCAAAGAGGTCACCCACTTAGGTGGAGGACATTGTAGAGTATAGGAGAGATTATTCAATGTTGGGTCATGACTTCCATAATGACATGAACCTGGTCGAGTATTGTGGACTCAGAATCAAGAACCTCCCTAGAGAGACACATAGAGGACAACAACAAAAACAGGGGCATAATATTGATTTCATCTGGAAAGTTGGTAAACTCACCATACCTTCTTTTTATGGATCATCCATATGCAGCTCCAGAGCTTGGGTACAAAACCTAGACACTTACTACAAGATCAACCAGATGAATGAGACAGAAACCATCAATTTCACTAACCTACACTTGGAGAATGAGGCACACGAGTGGTGGCATCATAGATTGGTGACATTGGGTCACAGTCACATCACCTCCTATAATAATTTCATAGATATATTGATGGACAAGTTTGACAGGAGGGATCCCAAGATCCACTTCAGGGATCTAGCCCAGTTGAGACAAATTGGCATAGCAGAGGAGTTCATCACAGAGTTGCAGCGGGTAGCAGTGCCAGTGACAGATATATCAGAGCCCAGGATGATCATGTTATTTCACAAAGGGACTCACAAATCCTTTGATAGGATGGGTGAATGAATGAAGGTCTCACAACTTCCAGGATGCCATCCTATGCACTCGATATTTGGCTGACTCAGTGGAAAAGACTAAACTCTTTTCCAAACCCTTCGTACCATAGAAGGATCGAGACAGGAATCCATTTTAGAGAGAATGGAAGGGAAAGGAGAAGATGTATGAAGAGAAGAGGCGAGAGCTTATGAGGAAGAAGATTTTCTTCAACTGTAAAGACCCTTGGGTCCTAGGCCACAAGTGCATGGGCAAGAGAGAGATTCATTATATTGAGGTGGCAATAGATAGTGTGGACAGTGAGGAGGAGGAGTAGGATAGTGGATCCACTATCTCATATGAAGAGTCAACATAGGCATAGAAGTAGCCTCCTTGTAGACCATCAACACTAGAAAGGTCTCACCCACCGGTAGTTCCATATCCTCCTGAGTAGGCTAACAGATAGAAACTAGAAAAGGGAGGAGCCATAACGACCCTTTCTGGGGTTCGCAAGTATGATAACCTCTGGATCAGAGGGAATATTTATGGGGAATGGGAAATCTCTCTGATAGATGGTGGGGCCACCTACAACTTCATTGACGCTTCATTAGTATTGAGAAAGGCACTTCAAACAGAGAAGTTTTAGGGTTTTGATGTTGCAGTAGCATATGGCCATATAGTGGAGAGTCTTGACAGAGTTCTGGACCTGGATATAAAGTTAGGAAACTACACAGTGAGAGACACATTTTATATAGTTGACCTATCTGAAATAGATGTGGTATTGGGAGTCCAGTGGATGATCATCTTGGGAAAAATCACCACAAATTACAAAACCTTGGAGATGGGGTTCAAAGGTCACGAGTGGAAGAAGGTTGTTCTAAGAGGCATGTCAACAAGAGCAACTAGAACAGTTTCAACCAAGAGGATGGAGAGGATATTCATACATGGGGAGGTAGCATATGATGTAGAGTGCATGATCACTACGTGAAAGGATTCATAAGGTCGACAATTGTATCATAAAGAGATATGGAATTTTTTGGGACAACATCAACATGTGTTTGGGCTGATTCCACCAGGAAAACCACCTGACAGGGGGTTTAAGCACACCATTGAGTTGGAGGAGGGGGAAAACCTATGATCACACCCAACTATCGTCATCCTAGGAGTTTCAAGGAGGAGATAAAGAAAGCAATTAAGGAATTTCTAGCGATGAGACACATCAGACTAAGGAGTAGCCCCTTCGCCTCTTTAATTGTCTTAGTTCTGAAGAAGGATGGTACCATGAGGATGTGCATTGATTACTAGGATTTGAACAAGAAAACCATAAAGAAATAGTATCCTATACCTCACATTAATGAGTTTATGGATGAACTACACGGGGTATTTTTATTCTCAAAGATTGATCTATGCTCTAGGTATCATCAGATCAACATCCGAGAGAAAGACATAGAGAATATGACATTTCAGTGTCACTTTGGACATTTTGAGTTTCTAGTTATGCCATTTGGGCTAACCAATGCACCAGCTACATTTCAGTCTTGCATGAACCACATATTCAGGGATCAGTTCAGGAAATCAGTCTAGGTTTTCTTCAAAGACATCTTGGTCTACAAAAATACATGGCAGGAGCATATGAGGCACTTATATGAGGTTTTGAGCATCATGGAGGTGCAATCACTATACACCAAAGAGTCCAAGTGTGAGTTCGGTATGACATAAGTACTTTAATTGGGCCACATCATCAGTTCATAGGGGGTATAGGTACACCAGGAGAACATTAGGTCCATTCTGGATTGGCCAACGTCTAGGAACGTGACATAGTTGACGAGCTTCTTTGGGTTATGTAGCTATTACATGTAGTTTGTCATGGTTTTTTTTTAGCTTGGAGCATCACTAATGGATCTCACCAAGCATGGGGATTTTATATGGACCAATGAGACACATAAATATTTTGATCACATGAAGGAAGTCATGGGTACATGTCCAGTGTTAGCATTACCATTCTTGACTCTTCCATTTGTATTAGAGTGTGATGCATTTGGCAAGGGTATCATGGAAGTTTTGATGTAGGGAGGACACCCCATCGTATTCAAGAGAAGGAATCTTATTCATCCTGAGAGGTTTTACTCCATGTATGACAAGGAAATGCTAGCAATCATGCATGCCTTGACCAAATCCAGACAATATTTGGTGGGAAACAAATTCATGGTCAAAACAGATCACAACATCTTGAAGTATTTCCTTGAGCAGAAGGACTTTAGTGAGTGCCAACAGAAATGGGTGATGAAGGTACAAGAATTCAACTTCAACATATATTATGTCAAGCATAAGAATAACATTGTGGTCAATGCACTATCGAGGAGACCCGTGGCATGTTCTTTGATGGATATTTATGCACATTGGAAATCCCACTTGTTAGTGGAATATTCCAAGAACAAGTTCACTTGTGAGGTTATGGATGGGAATATACAGGATGACAGGTATAGGGTCATTGACAATATCATATTCTACAAGGATAGAGTCTACTTAGTACAAGATTCGAGGCTCAAGAAGAATATCCTCACAACAGTTCATAATTCACCACTAGAAGGACATTAGGGGTTTTTCAAAACCCATAGACAGTTCAAGGAGAGATTCTCATGGAAGGGCCTCAAATAGGACTTTATGAGACACATAAATGAGTGTGTGACTTTCCAAGAGAACAAGTCAGAGCATACTCTTCCAGCAAGCCTACTCTAGCCACTTCCCATTCCAGAGCAGAAATGGGAAAGTTTATCGATGGACTTCATCACAGGACTACCCAAGGTCTAGGGTAAGGACTGTATCTATGTAGTGGTCAATAGATTTACCAAGTTTTATCAATTCTATGCCATACCAAAAAAGTATAGCACAGTTCAGGTAGTTGATTTATTCTTCAGGGAGGTCTTCAGACTTCATGGGTTGTTGAGGAACATCATTAGTGACAGGGACAATAGGTTCATTGGGACATTCTAGAGAGAGTTGTTTAGATTGGTGGGGATAGAGTTGACACCTAGAACCAACTATCACCCTCATACATAGGGGAAGACGGAGATCATCAACAAGTGGGTTGAACGGTATTTGAGGAAACATATAGGAGGGAAACAAAGAACATAGGTCAAGTGGCTACAATTAGGAGAGCTTTGCTACAACACCACTTTCCACATGTCCATTAGTATGATGATCCCACTTGGGTAGACTTGGTTTTGGGGGAGAGAAGAGATCCCAAGGCCAAGGATTGGATCACAAAGAGTCAGGATATTCTCAAGTTGTTGAAAGAGAACCTGTAGATGACACAAAAATGACAGAATATGAGTGTAGACAGGCACATGATAGAGCACAAATTTGAGGTTAGGGATATGGTTTTCTAGAGACTCCAACCTTAACAAAAATAATCTATGAAGAATACTAGGGACAAGAAGCTCAAGCTCAGATTTTATGGCCCCTACAAGATCATGCGTCGAGTAGGGAAGTTTTCTTATGATATAGAGCTTCCAGAGGGGAGCAAGATTCATAATGTGTTTCATGCATATTGCCTCAAAACGGCAGTGGGATAATTCATCAGCACATCAGAGGAGCTTCCTCCATTGCATGAGGAGGGATAAATGGACTTGGTTCCATAGGATGTACTAGAGTTCCAGGAGAAAACAATGAGGAGTAGGGTCATCAGAGAGTGTTTGATCATATGGAGAAGGCTTCCAATAGAGGATGCTACTTGGGAGAGCGAGCAGGTGTTGCAACACCCTAGATTGGTATTGCTTGAGGGTAAGCAATTTCGGGAAGGGAGGAATTTAATATCCATTTCCAAATAGGAGCTCCAGAGAGGAGGATTAATGGTCTAAACCACCATGTTAGACTATAGCTAGGGACAAAAAGGGGTAAAAAGGGTTACTAGAGGTCACTCTAGTCAAAGGTGTTATATTTAGAAAGTGACATTGAGAAAAAAGTGGCTAAAAGATCTTTTAAGCCAATTTGAGCTAAAAATAGAACAAGCGAGTTAACATTAGAAGTCAATGGTGAACTAGTGTTTTAGGAAGCTATAAGAGAAGGTTCAGTGACCTAATTCATCATTATGTAGATTTTGACTTGTCATTAAGGAGAGAAGCACATCTCATGAGAGATAGTTCAGTGGATTTGAGGAGGAATACATTAGTTGGTTGATTTTGGCATTGAGAGACACACCCTAGTCACCAAAAAGATCACTCAGGTATTCCATCATTCTTCATCATTTGTTACACAGGTTCCAACAATAAGGGCACACTTAATTAGGGTGAGGGTGTAGATTCTGAGGAGGTTTAGTGGATTGAAATGTCCCATCCAGGGAGAGTTAAAATATTCCCCTCTGACCGAGTTGAGATGAAGGAAATGCACATATTTTGCATGTATCCTCATCATACTCTAATGGAGGAATCATCTGGGGTGCATTTTCTAGACATTGGGAATGTGACAATTTGGGTGGACACATTTAGGGTTCCCGAGGGATCATCATATTAGATGCATGGAAACCCTTCTGGCCCATTTCACAGTACATCAAGGCAATCAGTTTGAGACACAACTCAGTCAATTTCAATGGTGGAATCACTAGGGCACAATTTTCTAGTTGTAGAGGGGTGCATTCCCCTGGGGGAATCCATTCAAGGTCCAGACACACCAACAGAGGGGTCGGTCAATCACCAGTTAAAATGAAGAATTCAAAACCAGTTAGTACACCTTTGGCAATCCATTTCATATTAACTAAGGAAATGTGTCCCAAGACACAAGAGGAGATAGAATACATGTCCAAGGTCCCTTATTCATCAACAGTTGGCAAATTGATGCATGTGATGGTGTGCACAAGACCATATATTGCACATGCAATGGGATTTTTGAGAAAGTATATGAACAATCGAGGTAAATAACATTGGGAGGCAGTAAAGTGGATTCTTGAGAAGTACTTCTACTCATGCATTATGTTTTGGAGGTTCAGACACTATTCTACAAGGATATGTTGATTCATATATGGTAGGTGATAAATATAGAGGAGGAGAACCACAGGGTATGCTTTTACTATAGGTGGAACAATAGTAAGTTGTATTTAAAAACTACAAAAGGTTGTTGCACTTTCAACAACAACAACAACAGAGTATGTTGCCACTACAGAGGCAAGTAAAGAAAGTGGGAAAGAAGAAGGAGAATAGTAGGTTGTACTATGACAGTGAGAGTTCCATTCATCTTGCAAATAACTCAAACTTCCATTCAAATACTAAGCATATACATCTCAGGTACCATTTCATATGATCTATCTTGGAAGATGGACATTTGAAGTTGGAAAAGATACATACTAGACAAAATCCTGCAGACATGTTAACAAAGGGAGTAACTAGGGAGAAACTGAGTTTTTGTTCATTTTCAGTTGTCCTTCAAGCATGCAGGTGAAGATGAAAAAATTTTCAGGTCCAAGAAGGATCATAGTCTAGCAGATACAACAATAGTGGAGTTGTTGTGATCAGTATCCAAGTGGGAGATTGTTGGTTGATTACCTTCCTGATTCATAAGTCTTTGTTTTCAGTATTCTTTATACCGCATGAACACTGTACAACCCTCCATGAGGGGGGGTTATAAGGGTGTATTTCCCCGCCTGCAGGGTACGGAGGGATCATCCCCCGGCTGGGGGGTCCGGTCGCCAACGGGGGTTTGAAGGAGAATCCACCTAAGGAAAAATTTCCTTGTAAATGCATGTTGTAATTTCATAGTCAATCTTGAACATTCATTACTAAGTCATAGATCCAATCGTAGATATTATGTTAGGTTTTTTTTCCCTAGAAGGAAACCCTCTTTTATGAGGGAACTGTATTGCAACTATGTATTATTGCGAATATTGTATTATGAGAGATGATATTGTGAGAGAGAGAAGATGAAGTTACAATGGGTGTGTTGTAGGTTGTATCCCTTCATTTTGAAGGATAATAAAAGGAAGGACCTGCCAATTTCTCTGGTGGACATAGCCCACACTGGGTGAACCACACATATTTGTGTCTCTATTGTATTGTGTATCTTCTTTGTTTTATTTCTGCATTTGATTTATTTTATTACTCCACGATCATGTTTTTCTAACAAGACCAAATTAATTTCCTTTTTATGAATAACAATGAATCATTCATCTGCACATAGTATTTTTACCTTCATTTGATATATTTCTCCTTCACATTGACTAGGTATTGTTACAAATGTTGGTGTCAAGGTGTTGCAACCCTCATGAAAATGAATGTGACACTACGACACTTGTGACACTTAACAAGGTGCATACACCACTTTGTGACACTTGTGACACTTAGGGTGAGAAACTAAAGTGTGAAATTTTGGTGTGTAACAGATGCCTCCTAAAGTGTAAGGTCAAAAGAGAAATTGATGGCCGAAACACTCTACAAATTATTCAATCCAAGGGTGTTGGAGTAGGAGAACCTAGAATAAGTTGCAAAAAATCATCATTTAGTATACAAATATGTTCCATTTATGAGGCATGCATACCTATGCTCGGAATATGACATGACTCAAAGAATGGTCATGGACCAATACAAAGCGGATCCATGAGAATATTGGCTAACGATATGGCCACCATAGATATAATGTGGATCCATACTTCTATGACATGAACTAATCTCAGCCATGAAAAATAAACAGTGGAGCTATGAGATGACAAAACATAGCCATGGATCAATACAATGTGGATATATGTGACAATATATATATATATATATATATATATATATATTAGTAATATTGACCACATGGTGAATGTACTGAAATATTTTACATGCTCAAATTATATCCATTGTAGCCATGGAAAATCACATAACAAAGTGAGCGGTCAACCTAGGCTCTTCATCTTGATCTGAAAACGGTACGAATCTATCCATGTGAATAGATGATTTGATGTCAAACATGGTAGAAACCACTTGATTACCGGTCATTCAGGTCAACCTTTAACAAGTGCGAGGGAAATCACCAATGATGAGAATGACTCCCAAGGTACCCTAGTACATTGGAGCGAATATGAATAAAGGAGTTGAGGTTGAACATTCATGGAATTATTCAATTAGAGGTCAATGATGTAAACCCATTGTCGGAACTGAGGAGGCCTCCCATTTAGGCATGTAGATCCCAAGGTACTAATTGGTTTCTATGTCTAATTCTTGGATAAAGTTTTGAAGTCGACAGGAAAATACTCGTTGAAGGAGGGACCTGATGTATCCCCCATCATCGACATGAAACTGACAAAGGGAAGTGATGTGATATGGTGGATTGAACGAGTATGGACCAACACATGAAATTTGAACTGGTAATACTGTAGATGGATGGTTTGAAATGAAACTTCCCTTGAACATAATGAGGCATGACAATAGACTTGTCAACGTTGACTCGACGAGTACCAAGAATTTAATGTGATGGAAATAAGAACACTCTTCTACTGGAACTAAACGTTATAATGACACATGGAATTTGTATAAATCAGATACAAGCAAATTACCTAACTGTAATACCAGACGCAAACATGTGCCATGTTCAAGGGTGGAAATAAATGCCATAATGGATTCCAAAAACCTTGACCCAATTACTTCAATTTTTCCCCCATCATGATTGATGAGTACCTATTTATTTTTTAACAATATTGAGGAGGATAACATATTCTCAGTATAGCTCATCCTTCGGATGATTCCCTTGACATATGTTTAAGGAACTTGAGGAACAAGGGGTTCGGTCATGTATGGGTCCTGGAGATTAGACTCACATAGGTCCTAGAATGCATAGTTTTACAATTCCAAAGAAGGTAAAATCGATGGTTTTTTACATTTAGAGAGTTTGAAAAGAACTTAAAGATGACTCCATGGATGAATTTTTCATAAATTTCATCTCCCAAACCCAAAAAAGTGTAAAACAATAGAGGGGAGAACTCTTCTAATCATGCCTGATTAGATTAGTCATTTTTTGTAATTAGTCTCTTGAGGCAAAAAAAGAGATAAAATACCACTCAAAAGATGACATTTCAAACATTTTAACAAGTGTGAAAGGAAGAAAGATAAATCAATTTTTTTTTCATGTTTAGGGAGTCTGAAAAGAGCTTAAAGGAAACTCCAAAGAGTTCCCTTTTTGTATAGAACTTATGAGTCCGAAAAAGAGAAAAAAGTGTACTCGATAACCTATTCTCATGTATTAATGAGCATGAGAAAGAACGTAGATTGGGCTTGGGACTTCCCAATGTAATTTCCAAAGGTTTCAGTTGGGACCAATGGATAGTTGGTACTTTTCCCCCAGCTTGTGTGATGGAAGCTAGTGGCTTTTCTCCAACATGATGTCTAGAGGTTGGAGATCTGGAACCCCAATCTTCATTTCATCCACCGACTCTTCTCCTAATTCCAACTTTTATACCCAATAGACTCCTAGTTACTAATAGAAAAATGTTCATGAGAGGAAGAAAGAGAATCAACTGACATAGGAGGATAAATTGAAGGTTAAGTTATGAGATCTAGTGAAAGAATCGACTCAAGATTTACAGTATCTAGAGAAAGACTTGACTCAGTATTTATGGTGTAAGAAAAATACTCGACTCAATGGGAGAGGTGGTTGTTTCATTTTTTAACAAGCCTGACACAGGAAAATAACTTTGCGCATGACCTCTAGGCTCGATTCCCATACCTCTGTTTCATTTTTTAACAATTTTTTCATAGAGAAGAAAACTATGCCCGCAAGGTAGGTTTCATTTTTACACAAGATTGAAAATATAAAAACTATGCTTGAGGCCTTTTGTTTGATTTTTTAACGAGCTTGACGCAGAAACAACAACTCTGCTCGAACCTGGTTTCATTTTTAAGGAGCTTGAAATAAAAATATAAACTGTGCTCAAAACCTCTACTTGATCATGGATTCTGAGAGGACAATGATCTGGAAGGAATACATGTCAAGGGACAAACCTCAATCATGGCTTCGAAGAGATATTCTCTAGATGGTAGTACCACAGTCTAGAAGGAATACATGTCGAGGTCCACGATAGTGGTAGGGAGATCAGGATCTAATAGCCCTATCAAATATATCACCATGTAAACTACTAGATCTAAATACAATTTAGGTGGATATTGGTGGCCACCCAGCTATTCCAACTCGCTCATCTTGGTATTTTTTTAGTTTGGCAGTTTTTTTCCTAGCTTTTGGGTCCTAAACTTCTGGGGTCATTTTGAGGCCATAAATGATGTTTTTAAGTCTCACCATAGTCAAACTATAGACAAAGTCAACTTTTAATATCATAATCTGTATTCCTCAGATAAACCTTTCCAACGGGCTATTGTGCACCTAAAATGGAGATCGTATGCAAAACTTACAACCTCGAGAAGTTGATGTAATAAATTAACCCAATGGGGCTCACATGACGTTTGGTGCTTCATCTCCTAGGGTTAGGTTTTTGGATGTCTATGGTTTTGGCATTCATTTTTATTGTAAAAATGATTTCAGAGCCTCATTGTAATCATATTCTTGCAAATTATTGAATTCGTCACATATCTTCTCAGAGATAAGACACCACTGTTCTAGCAAGCTTATTTTCAATATGCATTTTATAGTTTTAACATATTTCTTTATTGAATAGAAGCCAATTTTACTGTATATATGTTATTTTTCCTTGTGTCTCTATGTTAATAATAATAATTATCTATATTCATTTCGTTCTTCTCATAAAATACGGATCAGTGGTATTAGAGTCGTCTGCTCCTTGTTGTTCTAAGTATGATGTGGTTAGGGTAAAAAGAGTTGGGTCTTGGGCTTGTTTCTCTTGAGGAAAAAGTCTCTTGCACACCCAAGTGACCTTCCATGTTATTAGAAAATAAATATGACAGCACATGAGATCCTTTCAACTTTTTTCTTGATTAATGCCTCACGAAACAAAGGAATGATATGATGGATAATTTTGCGCAAATCCTTAGACAACTACCAAAAGGAGACACATATTCCTCAAGCGGAGGCGTTTCCCCCTTCAAGGTACTGATCAAATTTATATTCCTATATTTGAAGGTCACATCGATGAATATGTTGTATACAAATGGTTGAATATTATATAAGGGTATTTTTTTTCTATAACTTATCGAATAGAGAAAACATTACTTTTTCTCTCCTCAAAGTTGTTCCCCATGTCAAATATTGGTGGGAGACTTTCTGTGAGAAAAAGGAAACAAAGGAACCTGCATTATTTATAGTGAAACTCACCTAGGAGTCCTTCAAGGATGCTATTAAATAAAAATAATATCTTGTTTGAAGTTATGATAACATGTATACAAAATGGACCACATTGCGGAAGGAAAGGGACCAAGCAGTTCCAGAGTTCACAAATATTTTCCATACCTTGTGCACCAAGATGGCTATCAAATATTATGAATGAAATGTGGTGCTCAAGTATTGTTGTGGTATTCATAGATACATCTAGACACAAATGTATTTTTAGTACATCTCATCCTTGCACGCGGCCTATAGATATCCTGTCAAAATTAAGCAGAAGTTTAAACAAAAGACGCGAAAGTTTGGGTCTTGGAACCCCTCATAGCAGAATCATGGCAATGGAAACCCTAACCTGCAAAACAAAGGGTAGAGAAAATATGGATAACCTTAGGACAACAAGTCTAAGCCATAAGAAAATATGGACAATGGAAAGATGAAGAAAGATACTAGAAAGTGGTGCGACTTCCATAAGATCACCTGGAAAAACACTATTGATTCTCACTCAAAGAATTCATTGGTGGCTAAGGAGAAATCCTTTGAATCAAATGAAGATTATGACTCTGAGTCAGAACCAGAAAAAGGTTGACAGATCATTGCTGTGGAACCCAATGCCATAGTTTCTGTGACCAAGGTCTAACCCAATGAACCTGATGAGCCAGAGGAAGGAGAGTGCCTCTTTCATTCACATATGTTAGTGAAATACACCTTGTATCACTTCATCGTTGATATTGGTAGCCAGAATAACCCCATCTTAGTGGAGGTCTTCAACCATCTATCCTTACCAATAAAAACACACCCACAACCCTACACCATCATATGGCTCCACCAAGGAAGCCATCTTCACGTCAACCAATAGTCTCACCTATCATATGACATAAAGCCCTTCAAAGATGAGGTATTGTGTGATGTTTCTCCCATTGAAGTTTGTGATGTTATTTTGGGCCAACCTTATTTATGGAAACTTCATGTTGTATCTAATTCTAGGCCTCATAGTGTTATTATTACTTTGAATAGGAAGTTGTACATGATACCCGAGGTAGTCCACCTAGTTCCCTTTCCTTGATATTTTCCAAACAATGAAGGAAGTTCATCTCTTAGACCGAGAAGTTTTTCGTTTTCTTGACTCGCTCTCGGAGTGAGAGAAAGATTGTAGCCACATACATGGCCTCTGTGGTTGTCCTCTCCATGCAGAAAAAGGAAGTGGATAAGGTCATGGAATAATAAAATACTTCTTCTCCTCTCCGACTTGGGTACCTCTGCACTATCAGGTCAAGCATTCCATCGATTTGACCCCCAATGAATCACTACCCAATGGGCCATTCTATCATCTCTCTCTGTTAGAAAATGAGGAGATAAAGTGTCAAATCTAAGAACATCTCCACAAGAGGTACATTTGAGGGTACATCTGATCCAATCATGCTAGTGTAGAATCCCAATCATGATAGTGCAAAAGAAAGACGAGACCTAGGAACTATGTATTTATTATTGGACCCTAAATAAAATCATAGTCAGGAACCGATACTCAATTCCATGAATCGACAATATCCTCGATCAGATCAAGGTGGGGAAATACTTCAATAAGATTGATCTGAAGTCTGGATACCATCAGGTCCCAACAGAAAAGACAGATGTATGGAATACTTCCGTCAAGTTGAAGGAAGGTTTTTTTGAATGGCTTGTCATGCCCTTTGGTTTGAAAAATGCCCCAACAAATTTCATGAGGATCATGGATGATATCTTGCATCCTTTAACCAATTATTTTTTAGTGGTGTATATTTATGACATCCTCATCTACAAATATACTTGGGCAAAGCACTTGCAGCATATTCAACAATTTTTTCACACTTTGCGGTAGAACAAGCTATATGCCAAATTGGAAAAATTCTCCTTCTCCATGGATAGGCTGGAGTACCTAGGCTACATTGTTGATTATCATGCTTTGCATGTGTATAAATCTTAGATATAGGTCATTTTTGACTGGCCAACCCCAACCATGCTCACTGATATTCAAAGCTTCTGAGGCCTTGCCAATTTCTATTGCACATTCATGTTGGGATTATCGCATATTGTATGGGCCCTCAACAAAGTAACTAGAGGTGGTGGTAAGGGAAATTTTGTGTGGGGCCTATCCAAAAATATTTTTTTATTGATTTAAAGTATATTTTATGATCAGCCCCAATGCTTTCATTACCTGACCTGCAACAACCCTTTGAGATTGAGATAGATGCTTCAGACTATGTTGTGGGCATGGTTGTCACTCAGCATGGCCACCCCGTGGTCTATCATAGTGAGACACTATCATATGTTTTCCATAAGTACCCTACTTAAACGTAATCCATTGTGAAAGTATTCCACTAGTGGAGTAATTAAAATCTAAGGAAGGAGACAATCATACAAACTGATCATAAGACAATGCAGTTCATGTAGACACAAGAAAAATTGCAAAATGAACGCCATCAGAATTGGTCCACATACTTCCAACAATTATACCTCAACATCAAGTATAAGACAATACTTACCAATTGGGTCGTTGATTTCTGCAGCCGACCTCTAGTTGCGACACTCACCACGGTGCTAGACTCTTGCAGCCACGATACCTCTGGATGGCCCCACCTCTATGAGAAAGATACTCACTTCGCCACCACCTACCATATGTTGGGCATAAACACAACTGTCACTAATTTACATATTGAGGATGGGTTGTTGTGCCATATGGTCCATCTCTACATTCCATCAAGTGAGTGAATGAAGTTGATCTAGGAATCCCAGTACAATCGGGTGGCAGGACACTTCTGCATAGAGAAGAAAATGGTAGTTTTGTAGCAACATTGCTACTGGCTGAAACTTCAATAAGATGTCAGCAAGTATATTAGGTGTTTCACTTCCTACATTATTTCCAAACTAGACACTAAAAAGCAAGTCTTGTACACCCATATTCCATCCACAAAGTGGGGAAATGAATTTGTTTTTGTGGTTGTTGACTGCTTCTCCAAGATGGAGATTATGGCCTCCTGCAAGCAAAAAATAACATCAGAGGCCAATTCCAAGATCTTCTTTGAATGAGTGTGGGTACATTTTGGGATCCCAAAAACCATTATCTCAAATTTGGAAAACTATTTCTTCAGCACAATCTAGTCGATCCTCTTGTCACCATTGGACACCAAGCTCACAAAATCAACTACCTTCCACCCTCATATGGATGCCCAAACCAAGTTATCAACTAGATGATCGTGCATATTTTTTGCATGTACATTTCTAAGAACCCTCACACATGGGATGAGAGTCTTCCCTATGTTCAACACAACTACAATAGAGCCATAAATAGCTCCATCGACCACAACCCCTTTTAGGTGGGGTTGGGATTTCAACAATGGTGTTCGTGCTCTTTTCGTCGATGTGTGAGCAAAAAGTGAGCACTTACATGCCTAGTTGGGCTCTTCTAGTCATGACAGCTGTAATGCAAAAGGTTAGAAAGAAAACAATAAAGGTATTAACAAGAATTAAACAAGAAC
>ML787012.1:297607-360538 GCA_009831015.1 Picea engelmannii | reverse complement strand
AATGCGCCGTTTGGCAGGCGCGCGGGTTTTGCACCCCACAGCCGTGCATATGCGCCCTATGTACGAATATAATGCGCGCATGCGCTAGTTTACCATGGGCGCGGTGCGCTTTTTAATCTTTTTAGCCAACTTTGTATAGTTTTCGCCCTTTTGATGTGCTATGGAGTTGATCCTTGTGCCATGGATGATTGTTTTTCTGTGTTGATGATGTTGAGTTCTTGTCGCCCTGTGCGGACGAAATTTCAGTGATAACAAATGGGGTCCCATGGATGTTGCACTACCCCTTGTAGCCACCCAGTAAGACTCGTTTCATGCTTCAACTAAATCTGACAAAGCCACCCGATTCATTAAGCAGATCCATCACATCCACCAATAGGCCTAGGATATTTTACAGAGGTCCAATTCCAAGTGCAAGCAACGCCATGATGAACACCAGGTGCCATACAAGTTTCAGGTGGGTGATAAATCTTGGTTGAATTTACAGAAAGAATGCCTTATAGGGCCCCATATGAAGATTCATCCACTTTGTTATGGACCTTACACTGTCACCAAGGTTGTGGGTGAAAATTCTTTTGAGATCAAGCTTCCCCCCTTCCTTGGCTTGCACCCAGTGTTCAATGTGGATCTCCTTCGACCATATTTTTCACCATTATTTGACACCTCAGAGATACAAGAACAATTGAGACCAACATAGCTCAACCCTGACTGCATGGAAAAGGAATCCAATGATCATATCATGGATACACAAGTCAAGGGAACTCTCTAGTAGAGGATCCAACTTTATCGATTTGTCAAAGCAGGGAAGCCCCTTGTTGGCACTAGGCTGAAGGGGAAAGAAGAACGATCGTGGGAAAGAAAGCATGCAAAAAAATGAAGTAAAAAATAGCAAAAGAACAACACCCGGGAATGCAAGAAAGTCTGCACAAAGGAAAGAGACAACTGGAGGAGGAACACCACGTGTATGGGAGAAATACCTAATGTAAGAAGGGTTAGGGTTTTGGTAATATTTTGTAAAAGGATGAAGAGACTGAAATGTATAAAGATAGATACAAAAGTATCATATAGTGTGGCTTGCTAGTAGTTGTTCGCAGTTCTTTAATTTTTTTAGTTGTATAAATGATTTTGTAAGCTGTTGAGAAAAGAAGATACGAGGGAAGGTAGATCTGAGGATTAGACTGCAGGCTGTGGAGCCTGGTGAGATCTAGTTCACCTCACATATATCTTACCCAGTTTTGTGAAGAATTGTAAGCGCGTGGCACCAGGAATACAAAGCTTCCATAATAAAAGAGACAAGAGCCAAATCTTTGTGGACGTAGCCCAGGAGGGGGTGAACCATGGTAATAATCATGTAATATGTTGAATGTATGCATGTCTCTTCTTTCTTTCAGCAATTAATGGTTAATCTTGATGAATGAGTTAGCGGATTATTATGAATCTATTTATACTCTGCGGGAATTAAACTATGAAATATACGTATGCGACTTCAAGGGATAAGTAGTTTACCTTACAACTCACAATACCTAGATTTAATCAAGAAACCCCTACCCCCTACTTTGTCCTAGGCTGTAAACCCCTGAGTCTTACAGTCACCCATTTAAATCTATCTCGTGTGAGACTGCGTAGTACCTTTCGGGTGTTGTGTTGCCTTCTGGTTTACCAGGAGAGCCGATAGTTTTAGAGGCTTTTTTGGAACCCCGAATGACATGAACCCTGGGTCAATAACTCAGACAACCTGAGAAAATAAATAGTTAACCAAAAAATGGTTTTGTTCTCGTGTTAAGAGGAACAAGAGAGGATTGAGTAGATGAGATAGAACGAATAAGAACCGAATGCGCAGAACAGAAGGGAAATGAGTCATTAGAAGGGAATGTTGAGACCTTGGAACCCCACGAGAGAAGAAATCGAAGGCTGGTTGAGAACTAAACAACTAGATTTTGCACCGAAAGACAATAGAAACCCCAATATCACACCACGTAAGTACTTGGATAAATACCTATTTATGGATTTACATGAAGTCTTTTTTTGTGATTTTATGCATCTACTATAGGAGTGGATCTTAAGGTTAAAGGATAGCCATGTGATGAACTGGATTCGACAGCTAGATTGGAATCTAGTACAGATCCAAATGCTGTAGTAGGTGAACAACAAATTCACCTGCACAGTCGACTTTTGGCTTGACAGTATTGTGGCATGATTTATCACCGAATTTGCGGTAGACACAACAATGTCGTACAATGCATTCGAGCAAGATTTCCTATGAGGACCCGGAGGAAGGTACATCCTATCACTGTATACTTCTATCAAGATATTTCTATATAATAAAGGTGTAATGACAATGGAGTCAAATAGCTAGAATTCCCTGCGTGCATGGGGGAAGGGAGGAAGAACTGACAGAGAGAGGAGGAATGGAAGGAGGGTAGGATAAAGAGAAGAAAGAAGAGGAATCCTTGAACTCGATCTTGATGGATGATGACCATCTTAAGTGGATCTTGGCATCATTAGGAATGACGCATAGTGGAGTTCCCTACCAATATAAGGTGAATCCCAAGAAGAGAGCCGTATCCGAGAGGGAGGGCTTGGCAAACGATGAGGAAGAGGTAGAGGATCTCTAGGATGTGGAGCAGATTGAGGAAATCGTACATGTCACGTATGAGAGGAAAACAAGAGGCCCAAGAATAGGAGGAGAAGGCAACCATCCCTTTAAAATTAATGTCAGTGTGGAAGCCATAAACCCATGTGCGACCAATACACCAAAGAGAACACCACCATTTAGACAATCGAAGTTCAGAGGAAGTATGATAGAAAGAAGTACATATACACAAGGAGCAACAACTGGAGGAGCCAGTTCAGGCAATCTCAGTCAAGTATATACATCGTGCGGAGGAGGGAGTAGCTCAGTATTTGGAATGGAAGGATACAATCCTACTATCAGATTACCAGAGTTTTGAGGAGAAGCAACAGAAGACCCTGAGAAGCATCTGTTAATTTGCACAAATATCTGGGAAGCAAAGTAGATCACTGATGAAGACACCAAACTCATGCAGCTAGTGATCACGCTAAGAGACTAAGCACTAGACTGGTACATGAGTCTAGAAACTAATAGTGTTCCCGGAATGACAAGGACACTGGAAGACATTAAGAAACTATTGATAAATGAGTTCTAGAAGCTGATCTCAGAGGATCAATACATGAATGAGATGATTGAAATAAGACAGAAACCAGGAGAATTGGTATGGGAGATTGATCAAAGATTCAAGCGATTAAAAGGAATGTTAAAATACCTTATGACTAATATGCAACATCGACACCTGTTTATAAACTCACTACTCCCACACTTAAAATATCCATTATGACAACAGAAGTTTCAGATGCAGGAAGAGGCTCTGCAGGTAGCCTTACAATTGGAAGAGAATCAGTATCAATAGATGGACCCAGCTATCGAAGAACTGAAGGAGGACCTGAAGAACTTAACATTTCAGCTAAACGAAAATAAGAACAAGGAAAAACAAGAAGCCATTTGGTGCACTACCTGCAGGACAGAGGGACACCATAAGAATGAATTCCCAACATTCGCATAGTATATGGCAACAGGGATGCCAAACCCACTACCACAAGGAGGACTATGGTGTGAAATATGAAAGAAATTGGGTCATGACCCTTACCACTGCATGATGATGTATAAATACCAAACAATCCCAAAGAATGCATATTGCACCTTTGGCAAGTCAATCGGCCATGACGACAAAGATTGGAGAACTATGGAGCTGATGCGGTAAAGAACATCAGACACATACAGGGTAGAGACATAAATGATGACTAGGCAAGAAACACCATAGTTCACTCAAGCCCTAGCCCCATACAGCACCGTGCAACAACATTATAATACTGCACCACAACTGTACAATAACGCACAACCACAGTACAACCCGCCACAACCATAGTACAATACCGTATAGTATAATCAAGGACCATAGTATAACATGATGCAAGGTGATCGCATAGATTATAGAGGAGCAGGATGAGCCAGAGGAGGTTTAGGATGTGGTAGAGGACCAACCACATGTCACAATTGCTAGCAACCAGGACATTATCCACGGGAGTGCCCACTTCCACTAGTGACTTGTAAAGATCCAGGAAAAAAGGATAAAAGGAAAAAAGGAAGCAAGGGATGACGGATGGAACATCGACATAGTCACTCGAGGATGAATGAAAATAGGAAATGATGCAGTTCGACAGGAACCAACACAGAACCAAGGGGTAAAGAAGAACACTGACCCCAAGAAGCAGTTCAATGCACATAAGGAGAAGGAGATATTTAAGGAATCTTGAAAAGAATTCCAAAAGGAGAAAATTGCGTCGATTGTACAACAGAGTAAGGAAGATTCGGAATATGAAATGATGCCATAAATGGACCATACCAACATAATACAACCCAAGGAACATGTAAGTTCTATCAAATACTTTTTGCAATGATGACTCAAAATGCTAAATGATCTTTCATCTATCAAAATATTGCAAAACATCCTAGAAAAATGTAGCAGTGAGACAGAACAGAAGCTAGAATTGAAAACTGTCAACCACCTACATACAAGAAGAAGAACAAGTAGGGAATTTAGACTAAATGCTAACATTGGGGATTTCAATATGGGAGATGTTATACTAGATCTATGATCCAAAGTGAATGTACTACCAAAAGCTACATGGAAATGCATGGGAGAACCTACGCTGGGATGCTCAACTGTTCAACTAAAGATAGAAAATCAACATAGAGTCCTACCAATAGGTAGACTGAAAGAAGTGACAGTATATATGAATGGTGTGTGCACTAAGGCAGACTTTGAAGTCATAGAAATAGTACACGGCACAACACCTTACCTGACGCTACTTGGTCTTGATTGGGAATTCGACAACCAGGCCATAATTTACTTAAAAACCAAAAAAATGACATTTGAGTCAAGGGACTATAGGGTCATAGCCCCACTCAACCCATCAGAAAGTGAGAGGTTCATAGAACCCACTTGTCTGGATTTAGAAGAGATCGTTTAGTTGTACAGAACAACTGCACGCGATGTGGTCTATATAAACCCAACTGCAAATGGGGTACTCAGTTGGTGGAGCATTACTTCATGTACAACAGACTCAGACACTGGGTAAGAAAACTGGAAACAAAGACTACACAAAGTATCCACGAGAAGGTGCGCTAGAATAGACCACGCAATAAGGTGGATTGGCATAGAAATCAGAGAACCACCCAATTTTCACAAGCTAAATGATTTGGAAACTTTCTTGACACAATATGAAGATGAAGTATTAGAAAACTAGAGAGTGCTAGCAGTGGATTTAGCACTAAAGGCTACACCCGCAAGATGGTGGGGTGCAAACAAAGAGACTATCATAGATTGGTACCAATGTAAGTGATTACTGTGCATAAGGTTCGACGCAGAACAAATAGGTAACAAACAACAAAAATATGATTGACCCAGCAGAACACTTGGAGGTGTGTAAAATCCTGTGGAAAATGATGCCACAAGAGGAATGGTCTCACCACTTCATTCATACTCTAGAGGGCATACCAATGAATTGGTATACGAACCAGGAAATGCGTGAAGGAACCAAGACATGGGTGACACTCCAACAGAACTTTACAGACACTTTCTCATTCGAGAATGAGAATGAGAACCCCAACATAGATGTGGCCCTGAAACGGGTCAGAGACATCATATTCATTGAAGAACCGGAAGTAGAAGCTATCATAGAGGTACAACAACGAAATAAGCAGACAGTTAAGGATCTACTATCATGCTTTCACGTACAAGAGGAAGCACTGGATAAAGATGATCTGCGTGATATTCAGATTGAAGAATTTGAAGGTGACAGAGATGTGGAAGGACCACCCTTAGAGTCAGAGGTCATCTCTGTGCCAATCAAGATAAAGAGGTTAACATAGGGACCATCAAGCAACCCAAAATGGTTAGCATTGGAGATTATTGGGATGAACAGACACTAGAAAGTATCACATACCTGATGTGAATTAGGAGAAATGAAGATACCACTTAGACCTAATGCAAGACCCATTAAACAACGACCATATAGATTGAACCCCACATATAAATAGAAAGTTAAAGACAAGATCGACAGGATGCTCGAGGCTGACATCATCGAACCAGTCAAAGAATCAAAATGGATAAGCTCGATGGTAGTACAGGACAATAAATAGGGAAGAGGGATCAGGATATGCATCAACTTGAGGAAGTTGAACGATGCATGCCTACATGACCCATTCCCCACACCGTTCATGGAGGAAGTACTTGAGAACGTAGGAGGCCACGAAACCTACTCATTCACCGATGGATTCTCAGGATATCATCAAATTAATATAGCATAGGAGGATAGACACAAGACCATGTTCATGATAGAATGGGGATCTTATCATTATATAGTCATGTCGTTCGACTGAAGAATGAACCTGTGATATTTTCTAGAGTGGTCATCGCATCATTTAAGGAATTCATCCATCAATTCCTCAAAGTATGCATGGATGATTGGACAATGTATAGCTTACTAAAAAACCATGTGGAAGTTTTACGACTAATGTTAGAACGATGCAAACAATTCCAGATATCACTAAATATCAAGAAATGCATATTTGGAACACCATTTGGGATACTATTGGGACACATAGTATGCAAACAAGGTTTTCTAGTGGATCTGGCCAAAATCCCAGTCATTGTTAACCTACTAGCACCAAAAATAGTCCTCCAAATAAGAGCAACACTAGGACATATAGGATACTACAGGAAATTCATCAAAGGCTACGCTCAGATTACAACGCCAATGGAAAAACTGTTAAGGAAGGATACAAAGTATCAATGGAACGGTGAGTGCCAACATGGTCTGGATACCCTGAAGAAAAATATGGTCACCACACCAATATTGGTATTTCGATATTGGGAGAAGACATTCCATGTACATGTAGATGCATCAGCGATAGCACTTGAAGCTATCTTAGCACAACCAGGAGCAGGAGACTTGGATCACCCGATAGCGTTTGCAAGAAGAAAATTATCAGACTCTGAAAAGAATTATAACATGACAGAAAGAGAAGGCCTAGCTATGGTTTATGCACTATAGAAATATAGACATTACCTATTGGTAAAACACTTTAAGATGTTTACAAATCACTCAGCCCTGTAATGCCTAGTCAACAAACCAGTGTTGGGGGGAGAATCTATCGATGGTTATTGCTATATCAAGAATTCAACTTTGAGGTAATATTTAAACCAAGAAAACTGAATGCAGGACATGACCACCTATCGAGGGTCACAAATGGAGAGGAACCAATGAATTTAGAAGACAAATTTCCAGATGCACAACTATTCTTAGTACAGATTGTTAACAATTAGTTGGCAGAGATCATCCAGTACTTGAGCACAAGTACTGCACTGCAAGAATATACCACTACGCATAAGAAGAACTTGGTATTCCACGCAGATGAATATCAATTGATCATAGGACATCTATACAAGATGGGCACAGATAACATCTTACGAAGATACGTACTAGACCATGAAAGACCAAGAATTTTAGCAGAAGCCCATGAGGGAATAGTAGGAGGGCATTATGTAGGAAAAGCTACCGCACATAAGGTACTATGCGCAGGATTATGGTGGCCAATGATCCATAGAGACTTGAAAGAGTACATTCAACAATGTGATGTCTGTCAAAGGGTATGCAAACCCAACAAAAGGGACGAGATGCCACTACAATCGCAAGTGACACTTCAGGCATTCGACAAACGGGCAATAGACTTTGTCAGACCCATTAACCCACCAGAAAAAAGAATGGGGGTGAGATATATTATCATCACGATGAAATACCTAACAAGATGGGAGGAAGTTGCACCACTAAAATATTGCAGCACAGAGACAGTTGCACAATTTCTATTTGAACATGTAATTACTATATTTGGGTGCCCAAGAATTTTGATGAGCGACCAAGGAATGCACTTCATAAACAACACCATCTGAGCAATTCTCGAAGAGTTTTAACTTCATCACCAAAAAAGTACACTGTATCATCCACAAGAAAATGGCATGGTATAAGCCTTCAACAAAATTCTAGAGAACGCATTGACAAAGAAATGTAATGTCAACAGGGACGATTGGGACCTCAAGGTACTAGTAGTGTTATGGGCATATAGAACCACATGCAAAAGGTTGACAGGCCACACACCATTCAAACTAGTCTATGGTCAAGAAATAGTAGTGTCGTTATAATTTTTAATACCCAGTCTACGTGTAGCAGCTATCACACACATGACAGAACGAGGCGCAGTATAGGAAAGACTGAATTAGTTACTATCGATGCAGGAAGACCGAATCTTGGAAGGATTCCAACAAAAAGTACAGAAAGAAAGAGACAAAGCTTGGCATGACTGCCACATCAAGAGTAATACGTTCAAGGAAGGAGATCTAGTGTTTCTCTATGACAGTAAATCGTTGCAACACCCAGGAAAGATCAGAATGCATTGGCTAGGACCATACGAGGTAAAATATATCATGGACAGAGGAGCTATACAGTTAAGAGATATAGTAGGTGCAGACCTCAGAGGAATGATAAATGGGAGTCGGCTGAAGTTGTACAAGAATATTCAACCACCCACCACGCAGTAAAAAAAAAAGAAAGAAAAAAGAAACCATATCAAAAAAGGAAACAAGCGGGAAAAGGAAAGTCGACAAAAGTAGGCTGATAGGACAGAAAGAGGAAGAGTTAAAGCAAGTAAAGGACGGATGAGATGTCACATTAAACATGCCAACTAGAGATGACAGAGGAGGCATAATGGTAAGTAGGAAACCACCATGGATACATTTAACCCACAGTTATGGTTCATTAATCGCATAATGGAGGAAGTGTCCTCGACAAGCTTCATAACGATCCCATACAACACATGAGCATAGAAGTAGTTAGTCTATTCGAGAAAGGAGAATAGAAAAAGAGAAGCAACAGCTAGAATAAACAGAGTGAAACCACAGAGCTCACCGAAAGCCATTCGAACTCAACAAACGTTTGACAGACACCATTATGGCACCACCAAAACTTGCAGAACTAGGCTAGACAGCCATATCAACCAAGGTTCAGACTAGGTCATGACGACCACCGGAAGAAAATGAACAGTATCCACCAGAGATCGTCAATATTGACGAAATCCCATCGCCAGAGGAAATCTTAGTAGAGTCCACATGAACACTAGAGGATATTTCGCAATCACATACAAAGGCCACAGAACAGGATAGACCAGCAGTGGTGCATGAGCCTCAGAACAAAGAAGAAGAAACTCACCAAGAAATAGCACAAAAAGATATTGAAGCAGTCGTGGAAGTGAATGAAACGACACAACATCTGGGAGAATAGGAGAAACTGGATGAGACACAAGAACCCAAGTTAGGTCACCTAGCCAAGGAGACCGCTAGAACTACCTGGGCGTGGCCAGAGTGGATGATAGGAGAAAATCCAGGAGTTGTTGGAACTTCGAGCCAGCCAACACAGCAAGAGGATTGAGTTCAGATACTGAGCTCACCTTGAAAGAAACTGGCTGCAGAGCTTGTACTACCTCACATACTAGAGGGAGTACATGTGGACCTGTAGCTATTAGGTCACATCGGGAAGCTCAAGTATTCCGACCATGATGGAACAAATGAAACCAAATAAACAGATCTTGCACCACAAGTCTTCATGCATAAAGTAGTTCTAAACCAACTCAGAGAAACCATTACTCAGCCACACCAGTGGGTAGTTGGACTGGATAGAAAAGGATTTATAGGATTGCTAAAGATACCACACTTTGTCAGAGGCCAATATGCTTCGGCATGTGTCAAGAAACTGTTAACAATTATGCATGGAGGGGATGTATGGCTGGAAAAACCCATCCCCATAACTATCGATCTTATCATGTGGATAATAGGCCTAACCACCAGGGGTATGGATCCCACGCTAATTCTAGACGACAAGTCCAAGGAAAAAACATTGGCAGAAAAGATGAAGAATAAATATGGCACCGATAGGGGAACAAGAGGCATTATAATAAAATATATCAACAATGTCACGACACAATTAGGTGTGAAGATCTTATCCTGCAAACTACTAAGAAAATGCCACAAAGATGAAGTACTGGCAGGAGTCATTGTTGTTGCAGCTCAGTGCACAGAAGGCACCTCCATGAGCTGGGTGCCATACCTATCAAACTTGTTCCAAGTAGACTGCAAAGATGCGCAGGATGCAGGTACAAAATTTCATTACTCATGGATGATCACTCTCATAGATTTCATGGGATGGCGAGAACCAAAAAAGGTCGTCTTTTGTACCACACCACAACCAGGAGGATCAAGATATCGCATCCTAAGATCCACGGCACTAGACAAACATAAGAGGGAGAATGGAATCATATTCGAAGCTTACCTACTGGAGATACAGGAAGCCATCAACCGAGCATGGAGAATAACCCCAGAGGTTGTCGCACAATACTGGGGCACCGCCAATTTCTAGGCTAGGTGACAGGCCATGTGAATACAACCAAGGTAGGATCCGGATAAACAGTGGCTATAGATGTGCTACTGCATCACTGAGGGAGATATTGACATGGTCATATGCAAATGTCCTGATGAATGGAGGATTCCAACCATACTCGGAGAAGTACCAAGAAAAATAATAGAAGTAGGGGTTACGCAGGCAGAAACATGGCCTCCACAAATCCCAGTACCCAATAAATGAATAATGGGCCAAACCAAGTCGACTCAGGCAGACAACGGCTCAGAGTAGTCGGGGACCTAGAAGGGGAGGACAAAAACCACTCAACCGAGAAATGGGCAATGGAAACCAGCTGAGGGAGCACAAGAAACCGCATCGAACCCCATCACACAGGAACCAAGGGGAACTAAGAGACCAGTGGTACAGGATGCAGGTGCATGCAAGAAAATGAAAGCACAACTACCACCACCAAAATACACCATCCTGAAGGATGATGAAGATATGATTGCTAGAATGGTCTAAGATTGCCTCGTAGAGGATTTCGTTCATGCCATGCACCATAGGGATAAACTACATAAGGAACTAACATAAATGGGACATCTCCTTAAGAAATTTGGGGAAGCTCAGATCACGAGTAGTAGTAGAGGCATAGATCCATCGACCACACAGACCACAAAAAGGGTGGAGGTAGAAGAACGCGACCCAGTTCTTTCGATGCCACATGCACATTCCACAATCTACATAAAGCCTAGCATGCTTCAAATGGATGAAATTGTGGGACAGACACCACTAAAGGATTTGGATCATATCCAATTGGTCTTGACATGGATTCCATCAAGAGCATTATACAAACTATCGGTTAGCATCAACCACGATATGCAATTGCAAGCACATAAAAACTTAGTCGAGCTACAACAAGAAACAAGGAAGCGGGAAGAGCTGGAAATAGTTTGCGCACATGCCAAATATGAAACTTAGGAGGAGAAAGAATGCAAAAATGAGCTGGAATGTAGAGTGGAAGAATTTTTTGGAAAACTTCCAACTACTGCGCAAGGAAATGAACTCCCATCCATAGAAAATATCGACCAGATTGTGCAGGAAATTTATCAGTATCAGAAGGAGATCAAGACTCTCTGCGAACATATTAGACCGACAATTCCACTAGCAATGAAGGAGAAAAGGAAGCAGGAAGCAACAATGCAACTGCAGGAGCTAGAAAAATAGTTTAGCACAACAACCAACTTGTTGGATAAAGTAGCGCAACTTTGGACAAGGCTGGAAGAGGATCCATAACTCCAACATTGGGACAAGGAGGAGGATAGGATCAATGCAATGATCCAATAAAGCAGTGACAAAAGACCATACCAATTCCAGAATGGGTCAAAGGAATGCAATATTTGAATAAGATACAGGCAGAACTTATCACTATGCAAACATAGAAATAGGATCATCAGGCTCAAATAGAACCATTAAAGGAATGGGTAGTAGAATTACTTGTGCAAGAAGAAGAATCCAGAAACCAGACAACACAGACTCAACTATAATGCATAGGACTAATGAGCAAGGAAGTGGCAGCTGAGACAATCGACACTATTAAGGAGAAAACCACACAGGCACTGACAAAAGCACCATAGTTGCAGGAATAGTTCTAGACGATCACCAAGGAGATTGAATAAGCACAGAGAAATTAGGTGACTCAGGACAAGTCACATGTCATTGTTGGGGGCCTATTGGCACCAGACCGAAGGGGAAAGAAGAACGATCATGGGAAAGAAAGCGTGCAGAAAACTGAAGTAACAACTGGCAAAAGAACAACATGCGCGCATGCAAGAAAGCATGCACAAAGGAAAGAGACAACTAGAGGAGGAACAACATGCGTATGGGAGAAAGACCTAATGTAAGAAGGGATAGGGTTTTGGTCATATTCTGTAAAATGCCGAAGAGCCCAAAATTTATAAATATAGATACGAAAGTATCATATAGTGTGGCTTTCTAGTAGTTGTTAGTAGTTCTTTAATGTTTTTAGCTATATGAACCGATTTTATAATATTTTGAGAAAATAAGATATGAGGGAAGGTATATATGAGGATTAGACCATAGGATCTGGAGCCTGGTGTGATCTAGTTCGCCTCACATAGATCTTACCCAGTTTTGTGAAGAATTGTAAGCGTGTGGTGCCAGGAATACATAACTGTCATAATAAAAGAGCCAAGAGCCAAATCTTTGTGGACGTAGCCCAGGAGGGGGTGAACCATGGTAATAATCATGTAATATGTTGAATGTATGCATGTCTCTTCTTTATTTCAACAATTAATGGTTAAGCTTGATGAATGAGTTAGCACATTATTATGAATCTGTTTATACTCTGTTGGAATTAAACTATGAAATATATGTATACGACTTCAAGGGATAAGTATTTTACCTTACATCTCATGATACCTAGATTTAATCAAGAAACCCATACCCCCTACTCTATCCTAGGTTGTAAACACCTGAGTCTTACAACCACCCATTTAAAGCTATCTCGTGTGAGACTGTGTAGTACCTTCTCGGTGTTGTGTTGCCTTATGGTTTACCAAGAGGGATGATATTTTTATAGGCTTTGTTGGAACCCCAAATGACATGAACCCTGGTTCAATAACTCAGACAACCCGAAAAGGGAAATAGTAAACCAACACCCCTACACTAAGGCAAGTGGCTCACCCGAGGCCAAATTCAGCAGCAATTTCCTCATCTATTGTGGGAACTCAATGAAATGGAGACCATTTATTACTAAGGGGGGAGGATTGATCCAGGTGGATATTGGTGGCTACCCACCTATTCCAAGTGGCTCATCTTGGCATTTTTTCAGTTTGACAGTTTTGTTCCTAATTTTCACGTCTTGAACTTCTGGGGCTATTTTGAGGCCCTAAACAATTGTTTTAGGGTTCACCACAATAAAAATATAGAGAATGTCAATTTTTTATGGAATAATGTGTAGTCCTCAGATATACCTTTCCAACGGTATATCATGCACCTAAAACTAAGATCATATGCAAACGTTACAACCCCAAGAAGTTCATGTACTAACTTACCCCAATGGGGCCCACATGACTATTGGTGCTTCATCTCCTACGATTAGTTTTTTTTATGTCTATGGTTTTGGAATTCATGTTTATTGTAAAAATTATTTCAGAGGCTCATTGTGATCATATTCTTGTGAATGAGTGCAGTCATCACATCTATTCTCAAAGATAAGTCATCACCATTTTAGCAATCTTGTTTTTAGTCTGCATTTTACAATTTCAACATATTTATTTATTGAATAGAAGCCAATTTTAATGTATCTCTATTATTGTTCCTGGTGTCTCTTTTTTAGTAATAATAATAATCTCTATTCATTTCGTTCTACTCAGAATATCCATATCAAAATCAAAAGAAGGGAGATATTCCTTCTCATTCAGAGTTGAATACATGGGACATGTTGCCACACAATTGACCTATGCAAAGGTGGATGTCTCTTTCATATAAGGACCATTCATGGACTTCTGATGGTTGACTGTCATATAAGGGTCAATGAATGAAATCTGGTATATGGTCACTATGTCTCCATTGTGGGGGAAACACATCACTCAAAAGAATGTGGACACAAGAGCATTCATAGCATAAACATAGTCTCATCTGAGGAGAAAATTAAAATCCAAGGGGTCATGGAATACCATCACATCAATATAGACAATTTTCTCTCCCAAAGTAATGATAAGCTAAGGAAGGATCCCTAAAGGTTGAATGGGCCTTTTTTAAAAATCCAACAGATTCTGAGTCACCGACGTAAGCTAAGGAGAACCTAAAGCTTTCCAAGCAATGAAGGATAAAATACTAATGGATGCACCTTCGTCGATAATATTCTAAGGAATATCCCTACCACAAACATGAAAAGTGATTTGGAAAGGTATATAGGAAGGGACACGAGGTTCCGACACTACACCCCAATCTAAAATAATGGCCTCATTACTCGGAGGGGGTTTCGTTGGGATGCATGAAGTTCCCCCTTGTACAGAATAATTTGTAGAAACAATATAGACCTTAGCGACATATTCACTCTTCCTTGGATGAGTGGGATCGAACAAGGGTGGTATGGGATGGACCACTTTGAATTCACTCTCCAAGGAGAGAGTGGGATCGATCAAAGGTGAAATTGAATCGATCACTTGATCGACCAACTCAACTGATGATGGAACTAGATGCATAACCTGATCAACCAGATTGACTGATGATGGAACTGAATTGACTAGTTCATCAACCAATGGTGGGTTAGGAGATGGAATTTTTTGTTGGACATCAACAATATTTTCATATGGATATGAAGCCTCATCCACATAGGGGAAGAGGTAACTGCGGTGCATTTCCTTACATAAAAATCAAGGAAATTTGGCTTTATCCTCCTTAATTCCAACATGGTTATCACTACTTGATGGTTTTTCTCTGGCATGATATGCAGTAGTTGACGATGCAGGCTGAGAAACCTCATACTACACTTCTACAACCTTGGGAATACTAGGGAAATCCTTAAGAAGATGGTCACCATTACAAATCCTACAAGGGAATTTGGGAATGATGAACATTAGTTAGTTGATTGCTTTCAACATGTCCTATAGTGGTTGGAATGTTCCCCCCTAGCTTATTTTTCTTCTTATTGATCTTCCTTTTCTTCTTCTTCTTATCCACTTGGTTAATAGTTGTATATCTTTCGCTAGGAAAATAGGAAGAACATGAAGAAGACCCTACCAACAAAGAAGGTAGAGGATTTACATTAGGTTTATGTTCCTGGGGTGGAGTACTTACATACAAATTAATAGGATCATTTACATTCACTGGAGAAGAAAACAATTAGACTGGTAACCTAATAGCAAGTCAAGGAAGAGTCAAAGTAGCGATATAAGGAGGACCAATGTGTCCCATTGAAGGAGAAACAAATGATATCTTGGGAAAATAGGTTCCTTCATTGGTATTTCTAGGAACTAACACCATAGTAATAGACTCAATCTTAAGGGATTTCTAGGGAAAACAAACAATACACGCTAAACAAATATATGAAGAAAACCAAACAAAAAATCCTTTTCGTAGTGAACGCACTAGTTGGTGATGAAATCCAACATCACAGGATGAATATGAAAAAGGGGTTGAGATAGATCGGGTGGGTCAGTTACAATGGTGACCTTCTTAACAAGCTTACACCAGTTGGTGAAAGTTCCCTCATGGTCTATCCATGGGTTACTCTCTAATGAGCCTAAGTGAGTTTGACCAACGTTTGACCCAGGTACAACAATGACTTCCCTTCTCCATCACCTTGTGTATGAACCCTAAAGATAAATTCCATAATGGTGACAAACTCATAGTCATCCTCCAAGAAGGTACAATTGATATTTGACATCAAATGTATGGTCAGGATATCAAGTATGAAATTCTTCTAGAGGATTGAAGACAAGAGGACCAGTAAACTGTAGAGGATGTCAAATGGATTCAGGATCCATGAAGCACTGAGACCTAATAAAACTAGTGACACTTGAAGAATAATCCCCAATATATTATATTTTCACTATGTTTGGTTAAGCTTTGGATGGGTAACCACCATTACTCTCCTTCACATGACCTCATGTTTAACTCCTATTTGAGAGGAGGGTCCCCGCTATGCTTATACAAAAATTGTATTTTCTCTCCCTATAAAAGTATTATATGTTTTTTTATGGATTTGTAAATTTATTCTCAACACCTTTTCCAAATCCCTACACTTAAGTTAATGTATGTTTGCAGAGCCCTAAAAAGAAAAATTTCTAGATAGATTTTAATTAGCACTTTGATTTCGGTTTGTTGTTTAATCAAGGGTATGGAATTGAAATTGATGGTATTCATGAATTTTTCTCCAAAAGAGTGAAAAAGAATGAGATGCAAATATTTATATTCGATGAAATCTATCTATGGAAAGGAGAATATCCTTTTTCCATTCCCAAATCCATAAACCCAATGCAGTTTACCAAATGAAAACTACAAACATGTACCACTGAAAACTTTGAATGCAATCAATTTATGTTTGTTTGATTATAAATGCAATGAACCTAAATCAAATGCAATTTATTTATGCTTCCTTATTTTCAATGCAAGAATCTACTACAGATACAAAGGAATATGACATAGAAAGATTGAACAAGAAATTCACTCAAGACTGATGAGAACTGAGATAAACCAAGTGTGAAATTACTCACTCAATCAAGAAATCAAAAAGTCAACAAGACAGAACAAATGTCAAAATGCCTCCAAGAAGAACCCAAATAGTGAAAAAGAGAAAGAGACAATCACTCAACAATCTTTAAAACTGAGCAGCAAGGAAATGCATTCAATGTAGGTTTTGGTAAGAAAAAGAATTGCAATCATTCAAAAGAGCGATATGTTCTAAATAATATTGAAAAGAAACTTGAGACCAATCAAACCTTTGCATACTTCTTCCAATCAATCAGATAATTTAAAACATCCCGAGACAAAGACCAAACTAGTGAAAGCAAGGTGAACCAATAGTGCAACATAGAAGAGGTTTGAAAGCTTAAAAAATATGAAAATGAGTGATACGTATAAAATCCTCAATCAAACAAAGTCAAAAAACAATTGGAAGACTTCTGAGTTAAAAATCCACTTCAACAGACCAAGCAGATCAAGGAAAAAACCCCAAATTTTCCTCAAAAGGAGAGAATGGTGCTCCTATCCTTAAGAGACAGAGCGCCTTACAGGAGAATATAACCCTATGGTCAACTACAAGGGATAAACAATCAGGAGAATGGAACTCTAGTGAAAACTACAAAAGAGGGTTGGTTTTGGAAAAGTTCAAAAAATGGCTCAAAAAGACTAAAAACTCAAAAAAACTAATCAATGACTCTGTAAACTATTCAATGAGGAAGAGATAAGGGAAAATAGATTAAAAAAAATCATCAAACAAGCAATATCTAATCACAAGAAAAGGATTCAAGATGAAAAATAGGAAAAACTAGTCAAATTTCATCCCTAGTGGAGTCGACAATTTTTGTTACAGAATGTTTCACCTATAAACAAATGAAACTTCCCTTGGATTACTAGACCCCTATACCAAGACATGAACAATACAAGTGGACACTAACATTCCTTTAAACTTATCTTAACCAATCAGAATGAGGAGGAGAGAAAGGATATGATGAACCTGTTTTGACATTTGTCCTCACTGCTTCCAATCCCCAAGCTTGATCTCCAAGCTCCCTAGACAAATTGAGATCTACGATGGACAAAAAAGGAAAAAAATTATCTCCTACTCTACAATATATTATAAGACAAGTATGTCTACTAAGTCTAGAGAAAAAGTATACAAGAAAATGTAATAAGACATAAACTTGAAGGAAATAGGCCAAGTATATATTAATTGGAAAGAAAAAAAGAGGCACTTAGAAACTATGTATGATTTTGTAGAACTTCTCCAAGCTCTCCTTGTCCATCCCTTGCATGAGTATTGACATCAAAATGCAGATGCTTCCTCCAGAATCAAAGGTTTGATATCTCAATTGTTCCCCCATTCACCATGGAAATCCATCATTATATAGGATTTGGAGTTTTAACCACCATGTAGAAGATCACTCACTAGATCCACTAAATTGGGATCTCCAATATTTTTAGGGAGAAAATATCTCTCAAGATCCACCAAATTAGGATTTTGGTTTGAGAAAATCTCTCAACCATCCATGAAATTATCGACTTATCCTTGAGATTAGGAAACTAAATGTGAGGTGGATTCTCACACTAAATTAATTTCCTTTTTATGAATAATAATGAATAATTCATGTGCACATAGTATTTTGACCTTCATATGATATATTTCTCCTCCACATTGACTAGGGATTGTGACAAATGTTCTTTCATGCTGTCAATTTGTTGAGACACTAAACAAATTGAATCTGACACTAGGTAAGGTGCATACAACACTTGCAATAGTATATATGACACTTAAAAAGATTCATATGACACTTTGTGAAACTTGCGAGACTTAGGTGCAAAAATTAGGTGTGACATTTTGGTGTGTGCCAGTTGGTTGGGAGATATCCAAACAAAGTGGTACCACATGAGAATTCCTATGAGGCTATCTAGGGGGACACCAAAACTACTATCGATGAGACCATGAGGACTCTCCAGGAAATGCCAATGGGGATTGTTAGGAGAGATCACAAAAATGGAACCTTTTTAAGAATTCCAATGGCGTTGATCAAGAAGGAACTAAACAAATGAAAGAAACAACCCCTAACTAATAATTCTTATGAGGATGGTTAGTAGGGGTGATCATGAGGACATCCCCATCTAAGAATGTTGATGAATCTAGCTAGATGGGAGGGGGTGAGGGGGAACTCCTCCTCATAATTCCAATGGATTTAGTGAGGAGGTGACTATGATACCACCTCTCCTAATATTGTCAATGGGGCTAGTTAGGAGAGGATAAGGGAGGGATATTTCTAGAGAATTCCAATGGGGTTGGTCCAAAGTGTATCGCTCAAAGACAAAAATCCTGTTAGTAATGCTAATGGGACTAACTAGGAGGGAAGAGAATGATTCCACCAAATGAGGGAATTAGTTGTATGAAAAGAGCATTCCCCCATCTAGGTGTAAATCCAACAAACATTGACAAAAAATGTGGGATTCTAGAGGGTGCAGAGATCAACGTGATGAGAAGAAATGTGTAAGGCCCAACTATGTTATGGTGACTAAATGGACTCCCAATCCCTAGAGGGATGTAAAACAATGGACACCAAAATGAAATAAGGGTCCCTATTTTAGGATGTCTATGCAAGGTTTTTTTTTATCACCGAGTAGATGGAAAATGCATAAAATGGAAGGCTTGATCCATCTACACAAGTGAGGGAGTCCTATAAGCAATTTTTGATAATGACAGGAAAATGCAACGAGTACAAGGGAAGTAATCTATGCTAAATGTTGAGGAAATCAAGGCCTAGTGGAGACCCATATCTATGAATAAAAGTGATTATCCATGGGTATTCCCTATCATGGGAAAAATAAACATGGTTCACATATTCTACATCGAAAGAGGTGGATGGAAGACTAGTGAAAAAGTGTGCCACCAATGATGATATCAAAGATACATGAGGCAAGATATGAGTTCTTTGATGTAGATATGTAGAAAAGAGGAGGTTCTAAGAAAACTTTGATCCCATGGAATGTGACAGATATATAATTTTCATGGAATTCTCATTGGTATGCACTTCAAAGGGACCAATCTCAAGGCTGGGTTGAGAATTGGTTAGGCTTGACTTGTCTTGGTGAACAGAATCCAAATGGGGGAGAATGTCAAGAGCATCCCAATACTATGGTATATGGGGAAAGTTATGAGAATAATGGCCATAAGATTCACACAAATCGCAAGGGTGATTGGCTCATAGGGAATTAATATGATTGGTCTAAGACTTAGGAATAGAGACTACCATAGTGGGTATGGAGGACTAAAGTTCTAAGTCTTTGACATTGTAAATTTCCTTAAGATTAGGTAGCCTTGGAAAACTAAAGATAGTGTGGCAAGTGGTATTGCATATGAAACATGGTAGTATGGGACTATATGTAGTGGTCTAGGTGGCCATGGATTGTTTGGAAGATTTGGTTCTCCCTTTGACTTTGACATTTCCCCCTTTGTCAAATCCTTTTCTTTTTTTCATTGGTGAGGTGAATCATACACAGGTTGATATGGGGAATGTGAAGGTTGAGGTGTACATTATACAGGTGTCTTGGGAGCACTAGTGTGCACATGTATAGGCTACATGGGGGTCAAAGAAAAATAAGTTCTTGGCTCCAAGCTTGAAAGAGAAGTGGGAGGTGGACCCAAATGCCACACTAGAATTCAAAGGGTGAGGTTAGGAAAGGTTGGGGTAGCCATAATCGAGGTATTGACAATGCAAGTGGGTGGTAATAAGAAAGGTACCTAGCCAAAGGGATATCATGGATGTGGTCATGACATGCCTAGTGGAGGCATGGAGAATGCATGTGTGGAAGGTCCAGTTACGGCTTATGGGGTTGAGCCCTCTGGTCCATGGTTGGATGAAACTATGCAAACATTAGAAGAATTAGGAATAATGACTACTAGAGGTGGTCTGTAGTATGCATCTAACAAGTTGGAGTCTTTGTAGACTTTGGGGATAATTTCATTGAAAAGATTAGTAGTATGGTCCTCACCTATGGAAGAAACCACATTTTTAGGATGAGGGTAGGCTTAAGGGTCAAGGTAAGTCAGTTGATAAATGGTGAAAAGATTCCCATTATGGGGGAAATCATATTACGAAAACCTGACGAGGCCATGTAATTCATGGAATACATGAATTTGCATCCTAAAAAGGATTTATAATCCAGAGGGGCATCTTTAATCTCAACATTGACATGGAAGTATTTTCCCCCTATCTTGATGGGATATTTTTATTAAAGGACTTAGGATTGGGAATGTTGAGCATCATATGCTTGGAGGGAGATTGTATATGGGACAAGGGTAGGGGATAATATCTATTGTCAAACCTGAGAAGACATGATTCATGTGGATGTTCCTTCATAAAAAATACAAAACTAGATGTTGTACTTTTTGATGATCATTGGGATCTGGAAAGAGACAGAAGAGGGAAATAAAATAGGCTTAGCTTGATCACTATCAAAGGTGATCATGCAATCATTCAAAGGGTCAAAAAATATTAAGGTAGAAATAAAATAGTTTTTTTGTGTGGGTCATGTCTCAAGGACCTCGAGGGCTAACATGATAGTGGGGGATTGGGCTAGATCATCGAAAATGCTATAATGTTGGGATACCTTACATGAAAGTGAAAAAGATTCCATCAAAGTGGAACCTTTGGGACCTTTGAAGGGATATCGATAAATGGTTGATGGATCTGTAAAGTCCATGGGGTGGAAGAAGGAGGATGAGAAGGCACAATTTTTTGTGCCTTAGGGGCATAGCATACTATTAGGATCGCGTAGTGTGATCTAGGTGGATATTGGTGGCCACCCACCTATTACAACTAGATCCTCTTTCCCATTTTGTTCAACACGTTCTTCTATACTTCTTTGTAATTGTGGGTTCTACACTTCTGGTGTTGTCTGAAGCCCCACAAATCCTACAGGTGGATACTGGTGGCCTCTCACCTAATCCAATTGGCTTATTTTGTATGTTTTCATTTCAACACATCTCGTTGTACATTCATGGCCATTTTGGGTCCCTAAACATTTTTTTTGTCTCGCCATAGTCAAACTATAGATGGAGTCAGAGTTTGACGATAAAATGTGTATTTCTCTTAAATACCATTCCAATGGGCTATCACGCGCCTAAAACGTAGGTTGTATAAAAACGTTATGACCCTAGGAAGTTGAGGTATCAACTTGCGCCAACTTACCCATAGGGTCCCACATGAATTTTGGTGTTTCACCTTCTAGGGTTAGGTTTTTGGATGTCTAGGGTTTTGGAATTCATGATTCATATAAAAAAATGACTCTGGGGCCTCATTGTAATCTATTTTTCTCAAACGGATGCACGTAGTAGCCACATCTCTTCTCAGAGATAGCTACCACCATTCGAGCAAGTGTTTTAGTTCTACAGTTTTACAATTTCAGCCTATTTCATTATTCAATAGAAGTTATTTTTCACTGGATATATGTGTTATTATTCATATCTCTATGTTTATCATATTTATTCTATTAATCAGTTCGTTCTGTTCATAAATCTAGATCAATGGTATCAGGGTGGTCTGCTCTTATTTATTTTTCTTCATGCATGTCCCTGACAAGATCTGGGTACAAGAAGTTGGGACATTAGCCAATCAAGCCATTGCAAGATATGCCATGCCGATCCTGACAACAACCCATGGAGAATGAAAAGAAATATGATGGAGCAGGAGATCCTATTAAAATGTTTCTAGAGAAATCCTCACGTGAAAAAGGAACATAATGATGGACAACTTCGCATAGATCCTTCGATGAATGCCCACAGGAGAAGGATCTTCATCAAGCGGCCATGCAACCCCCTTCAAGGTACAAGTAATTTTTGATATTCCATTATTTGAAGGACTGATATATGTGGATGTTGTATATAAATGGTTGAATCTACTCGAAGAGTATTTTTTGGTCCACAATTTTTCTGATAGGGAAAAGATCACTTTTTCCCTCCTCAAGGTTGTTCCCCATGTTAAATACTGGTGGGATAATTACTCTGAGAAAAGGGTCGTAGAGTAATCTGCAATGTTTGTGGTGGCCCCTACATGGGATTCCTTCTGGGACACCATTAAAGGATAATACTATCATGTTGGAAGCTACGAGGACCAGTACACCAGATGGACCACCCTACCTCAAGAAAGGGACTAGACAGTACCAGATTTCACCAATATTTTCCATACCCTACACACCAAATTGGGTATCAAAGAATTTAAGTGTCATCTGGTGATAAAATATTGTTACTTTTTTCATAGATACATTAAAAAAAAAATGGAGTTTATGTCTCCTAATTTGTCTCAAATTATAGATACATTGTCAAGATCGAGCAAAAATTGAAGTAGAAAGGGAGAGAGTTTGGGTCTGCAAACCCCTCGTATTCGAAGTAGGGAAAAGGTAGCCCCAACCCACATAGCAAGGGACCAAGTCAAGATGGCCACCCTCAGGACAACCATCCCAAGATGAAACAAAAGAAGGGTAATGAGAAGACGAATAAGGACACGGGAAAATGGTGTGAGTACCATAAAATCCCTTGGCACAACACCGAAGAATGTTTCTCCAAGTAGTCCCTCATAGTTGAACTGAAGGCTTCCGATTCAAATATCGATCATGATTCTGAATCAAATCCTGAAGGAGGGAAGCACATTATTGATGCTAAACCCAGTTCCACTGTCGCTACCACCAAAGTCTGACCAAGTGAACCAGAAGAACCAGAGGAAGGGGAACACCTCTTTCACCCGCATATGTGGGTAAAGGGGGCTTCATTGCATTTCATTCTCGATAGCGGTATTCAAAAGAACATGATTTCAGCAGAGGTCGTCAAGTGACTGGACCTACCAATGACACCGCACCTGTAGCAGAAGGTCACTACCACATATGTCACCTCTACACAGATCCTCTCTTTACAGTAGAAACAAGTTGATGGGATTGTGGAAGAATACAAAGACATATTCTCCTCACCTACAGAGGTACCAAAACACTTCCAAGTCAAGCATCCAATTGCAATGACCCCCGATGCACCTACCTAATGGACCAGTCTATCATCGCTCGCTGATGGAAAATGACAAAATCAGGTGTCAGATCCAAGAGCTTCTTGGAAAGGGGCACATCATACCCAAATCCTCCCCTTGCGGAAGCTTGACTATATTGGTGCAGAAGAAGGATGAGACTTGGTGACTCTGCATTGATTACAGAGCCTTAAAAAAAATTACAATCAGGAACTGGTACCCCATTCCCAAGATTGATGACCTTCTTGACCAATTCAAGGGGGAAAAGTTCTTCAGTAAGATTGACCTAAAATATGGCTACCACCAAGTTCCCATTGTACCAACTGATGTATGGAAGACAACCTTCAAATCTAAAGAAGGTCTCTTCGAATTGCGATTCATGCCCTTTGTCTTAACAAATGCACCAACCACTTTAATGATGTTGATGGATGATGTATTGAGACCCTTCACCAACTCCTTTGTGGTGGTATATTTGGATGACATCCTCATATTCAACTGAATGTGGGAGTAGTGCATGCTACATATTCAACAAGTTTTGAGCAATCTTCGATAGCACAAGTTATATTCCAACTTGGAAAAATTATCTTTTGGCATGAACAAGGTCCAATACTTGAGATATATTGTTGATGAGCATGGGGTACATGTTGATCCAGCTAATATACGACTCATCTATGACTAGCCTGACCCTACCACACTGACTGAGCTTCGGTGCTTCTTGGAAATTTCCAACATCTACTGATGCTTCATGTTGGGATTCTCCCATATTGCATGGGCCCTCAGCCAGGTGACCAAGGGTGGTAGCAGGGAAAATTTTGTGTGGGGGAAGGAACAACAATTAGAATTTGATGATCTAAAGAATTTCTTGTGCTCAACTTTAGTACTCTCCTTTCCTGATCTGTAGCAACCGTTCAAGATTAGGACTGATGCATCTAACTATGTTGTGGGTGTGGTTCTCACTCAGCACGGTCATCCGATGACATACCATAGTGAGACACTCTCATATACTTTCTGAATATACCCCACCTATGACAAGGAAATGTATTCCATTGTACAAGCATGTCTTTAATGGAAACATTACATTCTAGGAAAAGAGACAATCATACACACTGATCACAAGCCTCTATAGTTCATACAGACACAAGGGAAATTCCAGAATGACCATCATCAGAAGTGGTCCACCTACTTGCAGCAGTTCCATATCAACATAAATTATAAGACATGTATTTAAAATTGTGTCACTCACTGCCTTTGTTAGCCTCTTGTGGTTGTACTCACCATTACACTCCATTCCTATGGACATGAAGCATCTCAATGGCCCCAAATTTATCAGCAAGATCTAAAATTTGCCACCACCTATCATCTATTGGGTACAAGACAGACTATCACCGATTTCCACATTCAAAAGAGAATATTATGCCACTTGGGCCATCTCTATGTTCCTACAAGTGAGCATGAAAATATGATTTGGGAAACCCACTACAGTAGGATGGCATGACATTTTGGCATGGAGAAAACTGTGGTTTTTCTTCAAAAACATTTTTATTGGCCAAAATTTCGACAAGACATCAACAAGTATATCGAATCTTGCACTTCCTGTTCCATTTACAATCCATCCATCAAGAATCAAGGCTTCTACACCCCTCTTCCTACTCCCTAGAAGCCTTGGGAATCCATATCAATGGATTACATGTAGGGCCTTCCATCCACCAAGCAAGGAAATGACTGTGTATTTGTGGTCATTGATCGATTTTCGATGATTGCCATCCTCACAACCTATAAGAAGAATATAAAAGTGGGAGATAATGCCAAGATATTCTTTGAACAAGTGTGGTTCCACTTTGGGATACCATAGACCATCATCTCCGATTAGGAGAGAACATTCCTTAACACATTTTTATCAAGCATCTATTCATTATTTGACACCAAGCTCACAAAATCCATTGCTTTCCATCCCCAAACAGATGGCCAAACAAAGGTCTTCAATCAAATTATTTTGCACATCCTCTGCATGTACAATTCTAATCATCCATGTACATGGGATGAGAGTCTCCCCTATGTTCAACAAAGTTACAACATGGCTCCCCATAGCTCCACTGACCATAGCCCATTTCATGTGGGTCTGTGATTCCAACCCTTGGGACCCATTTATGTTGCACTTTCTCTCTCCACCACATAGACAAACTCTTCCCATGATCATTCTGTGATCGACAAAGACGCCATATTCATTGAGTGGATTCAGCACATCCACCAACAGGTCCAGGACATTTTGTAGAAATCCAATGCTAAGTACAAGCAACGCCATGATCAACACAGGTTACCACACCATTTCAAGGTTGGTGACAAAGTCTGGTTACATTTGTAGAATGAGCATTTGACTGGGCCCCATCGGAAGCTTCTCCCACTTTTCTATGGGACTTACACTATAACCAAGGTTGTGGGTAGCAATTATTTTGAGCTAAACACTCCTCCCTTCCTTGGCTTGCACCTAGTGTTCAATGTGGAACTCCTTCGACCATATTTTCCACCATTATTGGACACCTTAGAGATCGCAGAACAACTGACACCCACAAAGATCAACCTCAACTGCACGGAACAAGAATCCATTGATCAGATAGTGGACACATAGGGCAAGGGCACTCGCCAACAAATAATCCAAATTTATCAGGTTGTCAAGGAAGGCCAAGTCCTACACCAAGGAAAGTAGCTCACTCAAGGCCAAATCCAATAGAATTTTCCTCACCTGATGGGGGAACTCAATGCAATGGATACCATTTCTTCCTAAGGGGGGAGGATTAGTCTAGGTTGATATTGGTGGCCACCAACCTATTCCAACTGGCTCCTCTTGCCTGTTTTTTTCAGCACGTTCTTTTGTACTTGTTTGTAATTGTGGGTTCTACACTTCTGGGGATATTTGAATCCCCACACATCCTCTAGGTGGATACTTGTGGCCTCTCGCCTAATCCAAATGGATTATTTTGTACCGTTTCATGTCAACACATCTTGTTGTACTTCCAAGGTCATTTTGGGTTCCTAAACATTGTTTTCTTGGCTTGCCACAGTCAAATTGTAGATGGAGTTAGAGTTTGATAGAAAAATGTTCATTTCTCTAAAATACATTTCCTATGGGATATCACGTTCCTAAAACAGAGGTCGTATGAAAAAGTACCAACTTACACAAACTTACCGTGAGGTACCAACTTACACCAACTTACCCATAGGGGCTCACATGACTTTTGGAATTTCACCTTCTAGGGTTAGTGTTTTGGATGTCTATGGTTTTGGAATTCGTGAGTCATATCAAAAATTCCTCTAGAGCCTCATTGTAATCTATTCTTCTCATAAGGATGTGTGTAGAATTCACATCTCTTCTTAGAGATAGCTACCACCATTCAAGCAAGTGTTTTTGCTCTACAGTTTTATAGTTTCAACCTCTTTCATTATTCAATAGAAGTTATTGTTCTATGGATATCTGCGTTATTCTTCATATCTCCGTGTTTATTGTATTCAGTCTATTAATCATTTCATTTCACTCCTAAATCTAGATCATAGTGAGATTCATGTTATATTAATCCAACATGAGAATCTAGTAAGTTCCATTACTAGATGGGTCAGGAACAGGGGTAGGGGGAGGGGGAGCAGAAGTGGTCACCAACCCGTCGGTTGGGAAAGGGTTCTACAACACAGGTTGTTATGATGAGAATGGTGGGAAATATTGGGCATTGGCTTATTAAGAAGCCTTAGAGGTTGGCCAAGTTTGATGCATGATCAAGAGAAGAGGACACTTATGAATGCAATGTTAATAGACACAACAACATGCACAAGCTTTGTTTGTGCAGAGGGTTTGGTTCTTCCCATTCTTGGGTAGTGGGTTGGTTCCTTGGTTTTGATTTGGGTTAGGCTAGTTTCCCTTAGAATTTTTGGTTTGGTTCAAGGATCCTTGAGGTCCCTATTTCTAGTTATGTTGCTTCCCTTTCCTCTTATTTATCCTCCTCTTCTTATTGGGAGGAAAGGGAGCATTGTGTTGCACATATAATTTTCCTTATGGAGGAGGTGTAGATGGAATGGAATGGGTAGGGGGAACACTTATGAATGGGGATAATGTTGTTGGAGGTAGACCAGGAAACAAATACTAAGGATTGGTGGTATCCCCATAAGAGGGATTCCCACACAAAGAACTTGACCATGGTAATGTGACTGAGAAGGAGGTGCAGGGTATGATATACTCACACTCACCTAAGATGAGGCACATGAATGATCTTGAGTTGGGGTAAAGTATACATAAGGAGTGGGGGACCCACCATAAGGAAATGCATATCCACTAGGTCTAGGTGGTGTTGGTCGACATGTAGCAGAGATAGATCCCATGAGACCATAAACAACATGGGAGGTGCTAGAAGTGGTTGAGTCACCTGATAGGGACTGAGGGGAATCAGGGAGGGTGGTGTATAGATACCTAGATTGAGCATAGATAAATTCATATTGTTGGTCCTTCTATATGCCCTCTTCTTTATTCTTAGGAAATGTCATGGAGACATCCTTGGTGATGGGATTAAGGAGGGACTCGAGGAAGAAATACTTGAGAAAAATATCGTCAATCTTGGATTTGAACAAGACACCTTTTCTACGCCACAATTGGATGTGGTCGAGGATGTGGGTGGCAATGGTTTTGTGGAACATGGTGAGGTTTTCAATACCTAGGTCGTGATGAATGGGAAACTAGAATATAGTGAGGAATACCTTCATAATGGACTCAAAAATCTACTAGAAGTTCCCTAGTTTATCTATGTACCACTTTGTAGAGGCACACATCAAGGTTCTATGGAAAATATGGATCCTGGAGGAGTCCTACATGATGGAGTTATATGAACACCATAATAATAAAAACATCACCTATTTCAAAGGGTCATCTCGTGACTTTCCCTCAAACTTGGGAACGTTGGAGGGAACCTTGGTGGGAATGGGGGGGAATTTAGGATCATGATGAATGGGATCATTGATCAATTGGTTTAGGTTAGGGATACTAAAACTAGCCATGAAATTGGTAAGTATTTTGAGGTAGTTCCAACCATAGGGGGGCTAGAAGAAGATGGTCCTAGTGGAGGAGGTATAGGGTGAGAAGCAGTTGTATCATTACCTTCCAACAAGAACGAGGTTTCTGACGCTGAGGAGGTAAAAATAAAAGAGTGACTATGGAAAGTGGCCTTGCCTCGTTAGGTGTGGACTAGGGCACTTAAGATGGGAAAATCAAGATGAATCCATTTCAGCCTATGAGACTGTCTCTGTAAGGGAGAAATGGTGTGCAATGTGAGCCTTGAGTTTCAAATTTATTTTAGTGGTTAAGGTTTGCAACTTCATTTTTTGTACTATTGACTTTTTGTATTTGATTTGAACTGCTTAAAACTAAATTATTGATGGCATAAAATAAAATTTTGAATGTAAAGAATTTTTGAAAAGAATGTATAATAAATTCCTATGGAGACAAGAAACCAAATAAAAATGGCTAAAGGCTTACTTTTTCCTTTTGAAAAACAGTAGAAGAGATGCATGTGCAATAAGGAATATAAAAATACAAACTTTCTTTCCGAAAATATAGCTAAATTGCAATGGAAAATCCCTATTGGCAAGTAAAAAGAAAAGGACTAAATGGTCTTTCTCTTTACTAATGGTTTTCATATGCAACCACTAGATACTCAAGGTTCTAAAACAATAATCAAATGGAATCCAATGGCTATAGCAATCAACAAAGAAATATGTGAAATAAAATCAAATCTATGGTCCTATCTTATATGCTTATTTTTTTTTTTTTTGGATACATTTAAAATGGTCTGAAAATAAAAAAATCAACTATGGGAAGGACATGAATCAAGTGGTAGAGCTACAACCTATTTATAAAAACAAACAGGGAGCCAAACCCTCAAGAAACCCCTAGAGAAAAAGGGATCAAAACCCCTTGGGTGTTGTTAGTCAATTCCTAAGGTTTAGTTAGGACTTTTAAACCACTTATAAAACTATAGAATTAAGGGTAATTGCAGACCCTAAACAACATCTACAACAAGCAAACTAAAAAATGAAAGCGAGAACAAACTTAAAAATTGATAAGTGTAGGAAAAACCTAGAAAAGTGCGTTGAACAGTGGAGGAAAAAGTATTTCCTCTTACATTGACTAGTGGAAGAAAAGTAACCAGAAAATACATTGACTAGTGGCAGAAAAATTTCCAAGGGTGCATTGAACAATGGAAAAAAACTTCACATAATCTGCATTGAGTAGTGGCAAAAAATTGCTCAATTTCTGCATTGAGCGGTTGCAGAAAAAAGACCAAAAAGTGCGTTGGGAAAAATTTTTCATGGAAGAGTTGTGCCTTCGTCTCCAAGGGTTTCCTATGTAGATCTCCAACACCTATAACCTTCAAAAATGAACAAAAACCTATAAGAAGGTAAAAACCGACAAAAAACTTGATAAAACCCTACAAAAATAAGAGAAACAATGTGTACCATACACCCACAAGCAATGATCACGAGTAAAAGTCAAATCCCCATTGGAGTCGCCATTTTTTTGTTGTATATCTACAACAACAATGAGAAGATATGAAAATTGTGTGACTGTATCAAAGCTACAAACAAAAGGGGGTGAGAACACAAGAAACCCTAGTTCTCTAGTGATTAAATTCATTTAGATCTATGCTATTCATAAACAGAAAAATGAATTCAATGGAAAATATAACTGAATAACAAAAAGATAGAAAGAATCAAGATGATTTATAATACCCAAATAACTAGAGTATAAAATAATACACACCTCTGAAGAGACTGATCAAGACAAATGCCTCATGGTGGCCCCTCGGTAGGAGGGTTCTTCTTTCTTTCCTAGATGTATGGTAGCAATGGATAGATTTTCCTCTTGGTTGAAAGTAATTATGGTGAGGTGAAGTTGAAAGGTCAACGAAAATTTCAGTAGCATCTATGTACTCTCATGGGAAAATCATATGGAAATGGTATGACTCTCTTTATTTTATAGGAAAAATAGTGGTTATCCTTGATTTGATCAAAATAATAAAATATTATATTTAACCAAATCAATTTTAACCACAAATTTGAATTTTTCCTTTAATTTAAATAAAATAAAGAAGGGAAATGCATAAAATGGGATTATGGCTTTAATAAGTGAAATAACTTAGGAAAAGGGGTTTTCCTAAGTTATACAAGGGAATATTGGTGTGAAAGTGTGTATGAGAAGTGATACATGGACTATAATGGTGCATATCAGTAAGGATTAGCCCTTTGGGCTAGGTATGCAAATAAATGGTAATAACAGAAACCTAGACATTTAGGGTTGTTTAGGCATTATATTTCCCTAGACTCATCACTAAATCCATAAAAAAAAAATTGGAATGATATTACAACCATCTAAGTAAAACAATCTAGGGGTTTAGGGATGTTTTTAACTACCATTTGTTTTGAATTTGTTAGTAAATTAAACCATATTTTAACCTAGAATTCAACTCTATAATTTACTAGATCATTTTGTGGTCAATGAGTTGTTTTTTTATTGCTGCAAGTTGATTAATTTATTTCTATCATAAAATTATTATTGCTGAAAATTGACAACTTTTTTGTTGACATATATTTGTTAGTATTGAAATATACATTTAATATTGTCAATTTTTTTTTATCTTACTGCTAGAATATCTATTACTATTAGAGAACTTTTATTTTCAATGTTGTAATAATTTTCTTACTATTGTTATAAACTATTTATTGGTGGTATTTCGTGCACTTCTTGCAATCCTATCCTCGTCCTTGGATTTTTCCTTCATTTTGGCACCCCATTGAATTTATTCTTGACCTGAAAAGCCTCTTCCCTAGGCTTGTTTCTTCCTCATTTCAAATTTTGAATTTACCTTATATGTATACCTTTCCTTCATTCCCCTTATCCTTATCCAATTTGAAGTTTTAGTAGTCACCCTAGGGGGTATTATAATTTATTGTGTCTTTCATAGGGATTCTTGGAGGCTATTGGGGAAGCCTCCTCTTAGGTCATTTATATGTACTAAAAAAGACACTAAACTACCCTCAATTAAATTGTCAACCTGGGGTAAGTAAACTTCGATTTGTAGCAAAATATATGCCAAAGGTAGAAGGTTGGTAGGAGTGTATATTAACTCAGGAAATAAACTATCTAAGACTAATCTATTCAAGCAAATATACAATAAAACAAAAGCATAAAGCAAAAGACAAGTAAGCAAAGACTTCTTATTGAACAACTACCTAGCCTAAGAGGCAAGTGAACTAAATGCCTAATTCAAAACTATTTCTCTTGCGTGAAAGGAATTTTAAATGCTCAATGCAATGCATGAAAGGAAATCTATTATATTGAAAGAAAGAAAGACTATCAACTAAACTTATAAAAACAAGAAACTATCTCTTCTAATCTACGAAAGCAAGAAACTATCTTTAATCTATGAAACACTCAAATGTATTGTTGGTGGTTGTGTGAATGCCTTCGGTGGTGATGGATGATATCTAGATGACACTTGACAACAAAGGACAGTTCTAATGGTATAAGCTCAATACTAATTTCAATGGCAAAATGAAAGGTATGAAGTAAACAGTCCAATGAAAACTTAGCCATGATAAAAGTAATGTTAAATACCCTACATATTCATGTATAAACCATCAGCATCATGATGAGATCATCATTATCTAATTAATAAATTCAATTTCATCTTAATCTATGAAAGGAAATTGCGTGAAAGGAAACTATACTATGTCTAGTTTAATCATTCAAGCTATGATAAGAAAATGGCTGAAAACAGAAATTAAAAACATGACATTAAAAAGTGAATTGACAATTACATTTAACCAATACCTAATCAAGTGAAATCTATATAAAATTGAAGTAAGAAAGCTATGATTCAAAAACTAGAAGAGAATCTATCCATCGATCAATCTTTGTTAGAAGAAACTCAGATTAAAGCTATGCTCTGTTCTAATTAAAAATATGTTCTAAGCTTGACTGTAAAAATATAAAAGAAAGCACAATTTATCATCTAACTACATAAGGGGTTAGTATAGTGAGAGAGAGACTTGCAAGCCTTTTCTAATCTACAATATTGATGTATGTTAATACATCTCATCATTCTAACCTGTAAAAGAGAAGCAAATCAATTCAGCTACAACAAATTAATTAACTAAATAAAAATATGCATGTACAACAAATAAAGAAAGAGCAATTAAATTAAGAAATGCATAAATCAACATAAAGAGAGTTACCAGACTGCTAGTGGGCCCCCCATCTATTCGTGGTTACTCTCTAAAATTATACCATGAGATTAGCAGGCCGAATTCACCATTCAAATCCAAAAATGCAGTTCTGGCATAATTCTGGCAATGTAAAAAAACTCAAACAGAGCAAAATCGTTTTTCTGGCAATTCTAATGCTTATGCTACTTGGTTCTTCTACTTTACAATCATCTGACCACCTCAGTGGTATTTATAAAATTTACAAACCAAGTGGTCAACAACAGGAGGGTCGAACCACCTCTAAATTCAGCAAATTACAATAAATGATGTTGTCAAAACGGAAGAACCCAATGATCACCCTCTTTGGACAACTGAAATCGAGTTGTCTTGAGTTTAGTAGCTGGAGGGGGCGATGAAAAACAAAAATCATGTGCTCAATTTGTCCACCACTGGCCACAAATACCATAACTGCAAACTTGCCTTGCGGTTTTGTGCAATACTGGGTGCCAGAATGAGTGTCAGATCAAATACAGGAACAAGTGCTGGATCAAGTGCCAGAACAAGTGTCGGACAAAGAAACATGGTGCGTTTTGCCTTGTAATAGAAGAAAAACATGAATTAACTCTTGGAAACCATAAAATATGATAAATTAAACTTGATAGAATCACAAAACATGAATTATACGTACCTCATGCCGATTGTATCATTTTACCATAAAATTCTCAAAAAAACTCCTTTGAAAGATAAAAAAATGCATATGTACATATGGAAAAAAGTGTATAATAATGTCATGAAGATGATCATATCTCAAGCCCAACATACCCCCACACCAATGATTTTGCAGGTCCCACTGCAAACAAAAAGAAGTCATCCCTCAGAACTAGGCTTGTTGAGGAGGGTTAGCTTTAGAAGACTCTTCTTCTTGTTGTGTAGGCTTAGCCTTATGCCTCTTATGTTGCTTTAATTGTGCTCTTAAGATGTGGTTAGATTGGGTCATCCCATCGACCAACCGTTGAAGGGAGTTATCTTTTTCCCGAAGGACTGCATTGTCATGATGAAGGTGTGCATCTATTGTCTTCATCTCTTCTAATTGTTGGATAAGCTAATGGTTTTCCCTTTGTAGCCCCTCTATAGTTGGGGCAGAATCAATGATCTCTGAGGAAGGCTTAGGGCCTTTGAGAGATGTGGTCAATTTATCAAATTTAGGATCAAGGGTGGTCATGGGTGAAGTAGGTGTGATGGGAGATCGGAAAGGTGAGGTAGGTTCTGATTTTGTTTTCCTTAGTGGCTCTAATCCATCCACAGAGACTTCTCTAGGTTGCTTATGAGGTCTCTCAAGGTTAGAGGATACTTGGATAGGATACAAAGTAGGTGGAGGCTTGGCATAAAGCTTGGTTCTTATGTTCTGGGTACTCTTCTGAAAAGGTCCCTTACCAAATCAGTTGGCTCCTCTCTTGTTTGTGGGAATGATGGGAAATTGTTTTTGCATTACTTCTTGGGGCTTCTTAGGTGTAGGATCAAGAGAAAATGATGGAATTGGGGGGTCAACAATAGGATTCTTTTGGTCTTTGTTGTTGGTCTTTTTCCTCGATGAAGAAGTAGGAATATCAACAAGCTTTTGGTATTGTTCAGGCAAAGAGGGAGTTTGCGCAAGGGAGTTTGGAGTTTTTGGAGAGTGAGAATTGAATGGAGAGATAGTTTTTAGGCTAAGTGGCTTCTTTCAGGTCTTAATTGTCAAGTGAGGATTTGCAAATTAGTAGATAAGGGCATCCCAAATTTGCCCCTACTTCTCTAGTTCGGTAAGAACAAGGAGTTTGATCAAACCATGGTGGAAGAGACTATTGTGGGGGTTGGTCACATTTTTCCTCACTTGAGAGGATATTTTCTCCAAGCTTTTGAGAAAATAAAAAGGGAAGTTTAAAGGTTTATTGAACAGAAAATGAGCCAGCAATCTAAAGTGACAAGCTTTGAAGGTGGAGTATCTACCTTCACATGTAATTAAACGTGTGATGACGATAAGGGGATTGACCAATTTTGGATTTATCCACTCCTTAGCATACCCTTTCACTCCTAAAATGCTCTTGAATTTGGGCTTAAATACCCTGTTGTAACTTGAGTGTGGCAATTTATGATTCTTGAACCACCTATCTCCCATTCTTGGAAGTTTTGTTGCAGCAGCAATTGACTCTTCTGTGACTGAAAAATTGAGAGACCCTACATGTGTTATCTTACCATCAAAACCAACTACAAATTGCATAGAAAGACCATCATCATGGCCTTGCAAACTTGACAGAAATGGACCCCAGCCAACATGCAAGAACACTTCCCTACACTGTGTGAATTCTAGAATGGCAAACAAGTCTACATAGGAGGAGGGTTTGTATCGCTTGGGCATTGTGACAAAGTTTGAATTTACTGAGAAAGGGAGAAATTGAGCCATGCAGAGACACGAATTGGGAATGGTCTGAGTGAAATTGGAACAGAGGGTGAATTTTACTAAGCAAGGGTGCAAAGAGGCCAAGAAATGGCACGGTTTTAACATAGTCTGAGTGCGATTAGAATAGAGGGTGAATTCGGCAGAGGTTGGGCGTGATTTCTTAACGCAGGGTAGAGAAAATGGCAAGGAAAAATGAAACAATAGAGTGCCCAACCTGATTTTGGATTCTCTTATGGTGGAGGACGTTGCTCACATGTGCACGTGAGCTGCCATGTGTGGGAGATTTGAATTTGATGGAAATCTTGAGAGCAATGGAGTGGTGCATACTTAGATCAATGTCCAAGTATTTTTACTTGGACATTTGATCATAACCATATGAGGCATATTTTAATCAATGCCCGTAACAAATTTAATTAAATGTGATTGAATTCTAGTTCCCTGGAATCTAGGACAGTTACTGGTATGCAATGCAATGGCACTTCAAGTGGCACTTTAAACGACATTGCATCCAACACCTCATCCGACACCTCATCCTGTACTTCATCCGGTACCCCTGTGTTAAGTGAATTTTTGCCTCTTTTAATGGACAACCTGCAATTTTAAAGTATTTTTGACAACCATAGTGGTTAATGAGTAGAGGCAGAGTGCTTCGTGCTTACTCATTCTTCTTGTATATGACATATATTGTCAAAACCTATAATGAATGGGTTATAACAAGCATAAAACATGTATTTTCAAACCTACAGTATGCATCATGTAATGGAAGATAACCAATAAAGAGTGATATGTTAAGCATGAGTTCAGTAGTGTATAGCACACATGAGTTAAGCATTTAAAAATAACATGACTATCAATGTAATAACCTGTATCATGGTAATAATACAAAAAATTCTTCCAAAGACTCCTTTATCTAGGAAATGATCATTTGTCAGTTCATGAACCCCTCCCCCACACCTAAGTATTGTGACACCTCACAATCAAAAGTATAGGAAACTAGTTAGTATCCCCCAATAGCTGAATATTTACAGTATGTCAAGTGTAAAGATGAAATTTCACAGATTGGTCCAACGAGATAGTTAGGAGATGGCCCCACCTATACGATAAGAGATCTTATATATATATATATATAAGAAGAGGTAGGAAAGAGAGTTTCAAGATACTCTTAGAGTCATTCCACGATGGCAAGTTTATGAGATTCATTAACCTTAGCTAAACCACACATACTTCATGTCAGCTTTGTCTGCAAGTAATTTCGTACATCAGGACAAGTTTGGATTTATTATTTACTTTTGTCAGATCATCATCCTCACTAGGTAGAATGTCCCGCTGCCATCAACCCTTTTCAGTACTCTGATTGGTTTATCTAGTCATACCATAGGTTGGTACCTGCTTCCAGTAAACCTGTTCAGTATCCTGACGGGTTAGCCTCTTAAACCCTCAGAGACTGGCCCTCCATCCTTTAAGATTTTATTATAAGATTGCTTATGAAAGAGGATGGGGGAAAAACTCTGAAACAACTTTTCTTTCTTTCTTTTTTTCACTTGGGATGGTATTTATGTTAGAGGATGGATTTCCGTTATATTGTTTAGTGGTTGTCTTGATGTAAGGGGTACTTAAGTAGATGTGGCCTATCTAAAGATATGATATAATCAAGCTATTTAGTGTGCAGTGGATGGTACCATTGAGAAAGAACAGAAAGGTATTTATAGGCTCAACTCACTGTCTTCTTTTGTAATTATTATGATGTTTCCATGACTAATTGCTAATGAAACCTCCTTGTTACTCTTTGATAAATTCACTTGACTTACTTACTTAGGTTTCCTGGAAAAAACTGTACAAGAGACCTCTAGGCTTGATAGTTATGGTATCACTTCCTTATACAGTGGTGAAGAGTTTCAATAGCAACTTCTGTAGAATGCCTTAAAAATGATAATTTTGCAAAAGCATGGCTAATTACAGTAAGTCACTATTCATTTGATGCTTTAGCAGACACAAAATTCAAGTATAACAATGTTTTGATGAAAGATCCTTGAAACTGTGTACTCCCGGTGAAATAATTATTTACAAAAACCTCTTAGAATTGACTTATTAACAAAACCTATTTACATATATATAGTAGGAAATGTTTTTTTTTTTTTTTTAAAACCTTTCAAGAACAAGGGGGGGCCTCCCCATATACTAAGGCCAATGCCTTTTGACCTGACATGACCTGTAGAAAATCTTCTCTGGAAATGGGCTTATGATAAAACTTAAGTCGATGTCCATTTACCACAAAGGAGACTTTTCCATCGTCAATTGTTTTAATTTTTATAGCTCCATTGTCATATACAGTGTCTACCTCGTAAGGGCCCAACCAATGGGTGGTAAGTTTGCCTTTGAAGGTTTTGAATCGGGAATCAAACAATAGAGCCCAATCACCAGGCTAGAAGTGTTTCTTTTTAATAAACTTGTCATGCCACTTGCTCCTCTGGTTTTGGACCAATATTGTCCATTGGATGGAATCTTTCCTGATCTCATCCAATTCATTCAATTGTAGGGCCCATTTCTTCTGAGCCTCATCCAGGTTCAATCCTAATTCTGCGGCAATATAGAAGGTCCTTACCTAGAATTCTATTGGTAAAAGTACTTGTTTCTCGTACAGTAGCTCATAAGGGGTATTCCCAGTGGTATTTCTCCAGGTAGTTTGGTATGCCCACAAAGCCTCTGGGAGCCTATCAGCCCAATCTCGGTGATGTAAATGAATAGTCTTGGTCAACATGGCTTTCAGAACTTTGTTTGTGGATTCTACCTGACCATTGGCTTGTGGGTGGTATGGAGAAGATTTACAATGTTTAATCCCATATTTCATTGTTATCTCTTTCATCATCTTGGAAGTGAATTGAGTGCCTTGGTCGGTAACAATTTCATGAGGGACATTGAAGCGGGTAAATATGTCTTCATGGATAAATTCAACAACAGACTTTTATGTGGCCCTGAATAGGGATTTTGCCTCTACCCATTTGGTGACATAGTCTGTACAAACCAAGATATAGTTCTTCCTACGGGACATGGGTGAAATTGGTCCTACAAAGTCGAGGGCCTAGTTTTTGAAGGGTTCTATCATAACTTGGGCCTGCAAAGGCATTTCGTTAGATGATGTAGGTCTACCTATCCTTTGGCAACTATCACAACTTCTCACATACTTGGCAGCATCTTTGAAAATGCTAGGCCAATAGTAACCTTAATGTAATACCTTATATGTTGTGCATTTGTCAGAGAAATGGCCACCACATGGTCCATCATGGCAACTTTGTATTATTTCAGGGACCTCGTCCTCTTGAACACATCTACGAATAATCAAATCAGGACCTGTGCAAAAACGATCATGACCAACCCAAGAGTAATTAGCACTCTGTGTAATAATTTTTTTCTTTTCATGAGGTGACAAATGAGATAGTAACTTCCTAGTAGCTAGATAGTTTTCCATATCTACAAACCATGGGGTATTGACAGAAAGGGAAAAAATATGCTCATCTGGGAAACTATCATCTACAGTGATATCATCATCCTCATTCTTTATGCGGGAAAGAAAGTCAGCTACTACATTATCCTTTCCAGGTTAGTTAAGCACAATAATATTAAATTCTTGCAATAACAAGAGCCACCTAGTCACTCAGCCATTAGTTATAGGTTTGTTCATGAGGAACCTAATGGAGAAATGATCAATGTGTACAAATACTTCATAACCTGTAATGTAATGACAAAATTTGTTAATAGCATGAACAACTGCCAAGAACTCTTTCTCCGTGACTGTGTAGTTCAACTCAGCAGGGAGCAATTTCTTGCTTATAAAGTAAATGGAATAGGATTGTTGGTCTTCTTTCTGCCTTAATACCCCTCCTATTGCGATGTCAAAGGCATCAATGGATATATGAAATGGGAGAGTCCAATTGGGCCCTCTAAGAAATGGTGCCACAAATAACTTGGCTTTCAAGGTTTCAAAGGAAGTTTGACAATGCTCAGTCCAAACAAAATCAACATCTTTTATCAATAATCCAAACATAGGTGCAACAATCTTTGTAAAATTTTCAATAAACCGTCGGTAATATCCGGCATGTCCAAGAAAGATTCTCACCTCTTTCTGAGTCTTGGGGGGTGGAAGTCTAATAATGACCTCAATCTTTACAGGATTGACTTTTATTCCTTCTGATGAAACATGATGTCCTAGAACCACTCCTTCAGTTAGAAACATTTTGCATTTTTCATGACTTAGGGATATGTTCATTTCCTGGCATCTAATGAGGAATTTTTCTAAGTTGTCTAAGGATTCCTAGTAAGTGTTGCCATAAACTATGAAGTCATCCATGTATACCTCCACACAATCATGAATAAGGTCATAAAATATCCCTAATACTACTTGTTGAAATGTGGCAGGAGCATTACACAATCCAAATGGTAAGACCCTATAGGCATAGGTGCCCCAAGGACAGGTAAAGGTAGTCTTGTCCTAGTCCTCAGGTCCTATAAAAATTTGGTTGTACTCGTTGTACCCATCTAGAAAGGAGAAATACTTCTTTCTGGATAAGGTATCTAGAACTTGGTCAATGAAAGGAAGAGGAAAGTATTCTTTCAGAGTGGCCTTATTGAGTTCCCAGAAATCAACACAAATTCTCCATTTCCCGGTCACATTCTTTGGAACTAGTACTAGCGGGGATACCCACTTATTGTCGGAGATGGGATAGATAAATCTGACATTTAACAACTTTTGGATTTCCTCCTTGACTATGTATTTGAGTGTTGGGTTCATCCTTCTCTGGGGTTTCCTAACAAGTGTCACTTCCCCCTGGGTGTATAAATTATGGATGCATGTGTCAGGGTGTATACCCTTCATGTCATTGTATTCCCAGGCAAATGCTCCTATTTGTTCTTTAAGGATATCTACTAACTGTTTGTGTTGGTCTGTATCTAGCCTGGAGTTTATATGTAAAAATTTCCCTGTACTAATCTCACAGGGCATAGTATAAGACATGGAAGACTCATCAATTTTGAAAATAAAAGATGTCGAAGACAAAACATATGGATATAATTGTTCTTGAAATTCTTCCCCAAACATGTACTCAAATTGGGGAAAATACTGTGGAAAATCCACACATGTAATAGCAGAAATGAGTTGGTTTAGCACATTTTTTGGTGTATGCTCCTGAAGTGCCAATGCATGGTCACTCAGCAATACGAGTTCTTCCCGGTCTCCGTTATCATATGGACATTCAAGCCACCATAGATTCTCCATAATAGGTTGAGCTGGAGGGTAAATGGTGAGCTTATGGATAGAGAGACCATTTGAGATGGTCATTTCTCCTTCTCTATAGCCAATAAATGCATTGGTTGTGGCTAGCCAAGGTCTTCCCAAAATAATGGGATCGCCTTGGTTAGGATCCTTTGAATGAATGACAAGAAAATCTACTAGGTACTCCCATGAGGCTAAAGTAACCATGACATCATCTAAAATCCCTTCGGGTGTAACCCTAGTCTTATCTACCAATTCCAAAATGGTTGGGGTAGGCCGAAGAAGAGGTTGTAACTATAATTGTTCCAAGGTAGTAGCAGTCATAACATTGATGGATGCCCTTAGGTATATGAGAGTGTTTCCGATGGAGACCTCTTTAATGGTTATGGTCACTACGGGGTTTTCTGGATTCCCATACTTTGCTAGCTTTGGCTCCTCTGATATGTACTTAGAGAGTCCTCCTACCAAATGTACTGTAGGGGGGTCATTTTTCTTCCTACCTGGCTTCTTAATACACAATTCTTTGACTACCTTACTATAGATTGGAATGTCTTTAATGGATTGAAGCAGAGGAATCTTGACACAAATATTTTTCAATTCATTCAAAATGTCAAATTCCAGTCAGATGGTAGGTTTGTCGATTACCAATCAGTATGGATAAGGAGGGACCTTGTAATTTGTGAAGGTTCATTTTGGGGAAGCTTGGATTCTTGATTCTTCGGGATAATAACATCTTCCCACCTAGTGTCATCCGTGGGTTGTTGGGTGGTTTCTTCTTCTTCTTCTTCCTGGATGACTACTGAAGGTCTATGCCTATCTAGAAATTTTCCCAATATTAATTGAATTTCATGTAATGGAACAAGAGTAATGACATATGTCGGGAAGGCCTGCATCTCAACATTGTTAAGAGGTTGAGGGGGCTTATTATTAGGATTCGGCACTGGCGGTGCTGGTAATATTGTCGGTTTCGGGGAGCTTGCATTTTCAAATTGTAGTGGTTGTTGTTGTGGGATAGGAGGTAAAGGTGGTGGAAAAAATCCTGGAAAAAGTTGCGGAGTGTTCGATGAGAACTGAGGATAAGGATGGTTGTACATAGGGATAGGTGCATATTGAGGGTTTCCTTGGTTGTGTCCTCCCTTCCATCCTTGAATCCAAGGATGTTGGTACTGAGTAGACCAGTTTTTCCAACCGAGTGGGTTCCACTGTTGTTGTTGATAATAGGGTGGAACTTGAGACTATAGATCTGGGTATGTGGGTTGACTCCTAGGCTTCCATGGCCTCCTAGGTGCATAAGAGGACTCCCCGTGATATCCACTCCTATATATGGCTAATAAACTAGGAAATGATGGACATTTTTCAGTCACATGGTCTTCTATACAGAAGCCATAAACTGAAATGTTATCTAATGGGAACTCCCTTAAGGAATGCTTCCTCCTGCATCTTGGGAAACATATGCTCATTGCTGCATTTTCCTCCTCCTGTTTCTTTTTGAGTTTAAGGGTATCCAACTGGGAACATATTGTACTTAGGATGTTTGTCTTGAAGTTTTCTAAAAGGTTCCCTATCTCTTCTCTTGTAATACCACTTGAACTAACTGGTTTTAAATTTTTATTGTAAGGGTCCCGGACATTCTTCCCTATTTTGGCTCTACTCCTTGAGTAGTTTTTACACATTTCACATATTTCAGCGAATGGTTTATGAGAAATATCACCTGATTCCATTAGGTTAAGCATATCTAAATATTCTTCTGAAATTCCCTTAAGGAAAAGAGCCCTAACTGCATCCTCTGGGAGGTCATGGTATTTTGACTTCTGGGAGATATAACCAAATCTTTCCATATAGTCTTCAAGGGTCTCGTCTTCTAACTGTTGGATTTTAAAGATGTCATTACGAGACTCTTTGGTCTTCCAGTAGTCTTGGTACTTCTTGAGAAATATGTCTTTCATGGCTTCCCAAGACCTAATGCTGGATTCTCCCAACCCCATGAACCATCTTAGTGCAAAGTCTTTGAGGGTGGTAGGAAAGAGTTTTAATTTTTAGGCATCTTGCACATAGTTGTAGCTCCTGCACAAGATGTCAAACTAAAATAGGAAGGTGTCTGGATATTCACTATTTTTACCATAAAAGGTAGGTAGTGCTGAGAGAGGAATATTCTTCATGTTGACATTTGGAGTGGTGTCTAAAATCGAAAACCTAAAGGTATTTTTGGTTTGGTTTCTAGTTTCTTCTTCCTCTCCGTGTCTGACATTGTTACGGTCCTCCTGATCACCCATATTTTCTTGGTTTCCAAAAAGAGAGTACCTAACTGGTTTTATCTTTGAAGAGAACAAGGTTTCCCTTTGATGAAAAGGTCTTCCTACTGATTGGATGTCTAGGACTCTACTCGAGCCAGTTGAGATTATCGGTGCCAAATTTTATGTCTCAATTTGAGAGATAATTACATTGGTTGGGCTACCAAACAAAATATTCACCTGTTCAGGGTCTATGATGTCTTTAAAATTAGAGTCCCCTGATGGTGGTGTAAAAGAAAAGGTTGTATTTTTTGGTTTTGTGGAAGACTCGAGTGGTCTTGCCTCCTGTCCTAATATGATTGATGCTTCAATTTCTTGTTCTATAGTGCTCCCTGTGTTAGTCCCTTCAGAGACTATTTTAGCTCCTTGAGTTGAGCTAGCTTCTATATTTCGGTATCGGTCTGCAGATTTTATAAGCGAAACGTTCCTTCCCCTAAAGAGATCGAAAGGAACCTTGGTTGAAAAGTCTGATTTTGATTTAATGTATCTACCTTGTGGGTCTCTAGGCCTATTCATGAAAGAAAGAAACAACAAAAATAAAAATCTACCATTTGATTCCTAGGTCTATTCATGAAAACAACAGAAAGAAAAACTAATATTGGGTTTGGGGGAACCTGCTATCATAGATGCGTAGGTTCTTACCTTTCGTCTTAAAGTTCCCCCACCACCAAACTAATGATAAGGTCTAAGGATGATCTAATTCCTAATTACTTCTTACCTTAAGACAACTCCCCAACAACAACGCCAAAATGTTAAGTGATTTATATGTACTAAAAACGACACTAAACTACCCTCAATTAAATTGTCAACTCGGGGTAAGTAAACTAAGAGTTGTAGAAAAATATATGCCAAAGGTACAAGGTTGGTAGGAGTGTAGATTAACTAAGGAAATAAACTATCTAAGACTAATCTATTCAAGCAAATAGACAAGCAAGCAAAAGCATAAAGCAAAAGACAAGTAAGCAAAGACTTCCCATTGAACAACTACCTAGCCTAAGAGGCAAGTGAAATAAATGCCTAATGCAAAACTATTTCTCTTGCATGAAAGGAAGTTTAAATGCTCAATGCAATGCATGAAAGGAAATATATTCTATTGAAAGCAAGAAAGACTATCAACTAAACTTACAAAAACAAGAAACTATCTCTTCTAATCTACGAAAGCAAGAAACTATCTTTAATCTATGAAACACTCAAATGTAATGTTGGTTGTTGTGTGAATGCCTTCGGTGGTGACGGGTGATATCTCGATGACAGATGACAACAAAGGATAGTTCTAATGGTATAAGCTCAATACTAATTTCAATGGCAAAATGAAAGGTGTGAAGTAAACAGTCCAATGAAAACTTAGCCATGATCAAAGTAATGTTAAATACCCTACATATTCATGTATAAACCATCAACGTCATGATGAGATCATCATTATCTAATTAAGAAATTCAATTGCATCTTAATCTATGAAAGGAAATTGCGTGGAAGGAAACTATACTATGTCTAGTTTAATCATTCAAGCTATGATAAGAAAATGACTGAAAACAGAAATTAAAAACATGGCATTAAAAAGTGAATTGACAATTACATTTAACCAATAACTAAGCAAGTGAAATCTATCTAAAACTGAAGTAAGAAATCTATGATTCAAAAACTGGAAGCAAATCTATCCATCCATCAATCTTTTTCAGAAGAAACTCAGATTAAAACTATGCTCTGTTCTAATTAAAAATATGTTCTAAGCTTGCCTGTAAAAATATAAAAGAAAGCACAATTTATCATCTAACTACATGCGGGGTTAGTATAGTGAGAGAGATACTTGCAAGCCTTCCTAATCTACGAGATTAATGCATGTTAATACATCTCATCATTCTAACCTATAAAAGAGAAGCAAATCAGTTAAGTTACAACAAATTAATTAACTAAATAAAAATATGCATGTACAACAAATAAAGAAAGAGAAATTAAATTAAGAAATGCATAAATCAACATAAAGAGAGTTGCTAGACTATTGGTGGCCCCCCTAGCAAGTCATGGTAACTCTCTAAAAGTATACCATGAGCTTAGTAGGACGAATTCATCATACAAATCCAAAAATGCAGTTCTGGCATAATTTTGGCAATGTAAAAAAACTCAAATAGAGAAAAAATATTTTTCTGGCAATTCTAATGCTTATGCTACTTGGTTCTTCTACTTTACAATCATCTAACCACCTCGGTGGCATTTATAACATTTACAAACCAAGTGGTCGACCATAGGAGGATCAAACCACCTCTAAATTCGGCAAATTACAATAAATGATGCTCTAACTATCAAAACGGAGGAGCCCAATGATCGTCCTCTTTGGACAACTGAAATCAAGTTGTCTTGAGCTTAGTAGCTGGAGGGGGCGATGACAAACAAAACCCATGTGCTCGATTTGTCCACCACTAGCCACCAATACCATAACCGCCAACTTGCCTTGTGTTTTTGTGCAATACTGGGTGTCGAAACGAGTGTCGGATCAAGTACCGAAACAAGTGTTGGATCAAGTGTCGAAACAAGTGTTGGACCAAGAAACATGGTGTGTTTTTCCTTGTAACAGCAAAAAAACATGAATTAACTCTTGGAAACCATAAAATATGATAAATTAAACTTGATTCAATCACAAAACATGAATTATACATACCTCATGCCGATTGCATCATTTTACCATAAAATTCTTCAAAAAGCTCCTTTGAAAGATTAAAAAACGCATATGTCCATATGGAAAAAAGTGTATAATAATGTCATGAAGATGATCATATCTCGGGCCCAACACCTCCCTTGTGTTGGATATTATTCCTTCACTAAAGAGAGAGACAAGTTGTTTCCTAGATTACAATGATAACATCTTCCATGTTCCACTTCTATTGGTTCCTTGTGAAGGATTTACATTGGGCACTAGATTTCATGGTAACAGATACACACAGAGAAATTGAGACATCTACCATTGCATATGATCACATCTAGAATTGAATTGTATTAGACAAATTAAACTGAGATACAACATACTTAAATAAGTGTTGTCAGATCCAACTTATTCTATTCTTGGAGAGAGAGGTTGAGAGAATCTCTCAACATCCTCCAACAACCCAAACCAATCCCCAAACTTTAGTAAATTTCATTAATGTGGGAATGATCTCTAACACTCCCCCTTAATGCGTACATTAAAAATCTTACAATAATGAAATCATAATTACACGACATACAATACTTTAACTTTGACTGGAATGGTCTTCATCGACCCCTTTACCCACTTTGATGCCTCTAGAATGTGCTCTTTATCTTCCTCATATTCAATATTACCATTCAACTCATTTAAAATATAAATGCTTCAAACCATCATTAATGAACTTGTACAATGGACAATATTGACAAACTCGGCTCAAAGGGGCTTCAATGAGAAAAGTTGTCAAGTGATGAAGCATCCTATGGACATACCTCCATTTGTCAGATATTTTTCTTTTGGCTATCCATTAGTTTCTAGAAAGGCAGTCTAGGTGCATAATGTCCTCAAAATTCGATCATACAATATGACCTCATAAGAATCGTTGTTCTTGAAACTGGGGCTTCCAGTTTATATCAAGTAACAATAATTCTTTTATATAAACATATATATATAAACTTTAAACATTAACACCCATACATATGAAACTTTAAGAACACCACCCCTTTCCCTTTTCTAGAACAATTTGAGAGATGACTCTGGTGGTTCTTCATCACTCTCTGATTTTGATAAGTCATCCAAGTTGGAAATATTTGCAGTTTCTTTGCCATTCAAAAGTTTCCTATCACGAGTTCTACAATTCCAAGCTATATGTCCAATCTTGTGACAGTAGAAAAAATTTGTTGAACCCTTGATTCTTCTCATCTTACCTTTAGAAAATAGTGCAACTTCACGCTGACCACCTACATCTAAGTCTTTAGAATATGTCATTTTTTCTTCAAATAACAATGATGCTACCATTCCTTCCAATGATTGTGAGGGTAATTGATTTAATGTGAATACAACATTGCTATATTTAGAAGATATTCTATCATGCACATTAACTCATTTATATGAGTAGAGAGATGAGTCTCATCATGCATTTTGAGGATAAAAATTTGTAGATTTAAAGAAAACTTTGCATTCATTCGCTTTTCCCCAAATAATTTACTTAATTGCTCCCAAATTTCATTAGATGGTTTTTCCAAATCAATCAAATGCAATTGTGCGTCTGAAAGAGCCAAACCAATAATAGCTTTAGCCTTTTCTTCCTTCTTTTCCCATTCAACTAGAAGTCTAGAATCACTAGGATCTTGTTCAGTGCCTTTTACTATGCTCCACACACCTCTATTCATTAGATGCATTTGAATTTTAACTTTCCATGTATGGAAATTGAAACCATTAAACTTCTCCATAAGTATAGAATCCATTTTACCTCAAAAAAGATTTGCCTTGCAGCGATATCGTTCAGATGTCGATGTCTTTGGATTATATTTCACCCTCAGATATTAACGCATGGGTCAATGCACATATGCTGCAAATTCATATATATTGCAAAGATAATTAATTTGAATGATACGTGCTGCATGTCTTACTCATGATTAAGAGCTTGAGCCTCAGTTGATGGACAAGGTTAATTACAATCACCGAGAATTCGAAATTCCTTCACTGTTGTTCCTACATCCTTCAATAGTATACCTCAATGATTCTCCTCTTGCAGCGTGCAACTACCATGCAAAACAACAATGACCTCCTTCATGACAATGACCTCTCCTCGATAATTTATTTCTCTTGACGTCTTCTTCAAACAATCCTTAACAAGTGACTATCTCATATCACAACACATAACATTTTAATGTTTCTCTCTCAAATGTGCAGGTAGCCTCACTCCGATACCAACAAAGAAATTGAGAGAGATAACATTGCATATGATCACACATAGAATTGAATTTTATTACACATATTAAACTGAGATACAACGCACTTAAATAAGTGTTATCATATCCAACTTATTCTATTCTTAGAGAGAGAGGTTGAGAGAATCTCTCAACATCCTCCAACAAACCAAACCAATCCCCAAACTTTAGTAAACTGTGGGCATTATATCTAACATATACAACCAAAGTTTGATCTACAAATTAGTTTGAGGTTTCTAGTAATCTTGAATAGAGTTTTATAACATAATATGTAGAATTGATTTACATTTCCCTAAGAATACTCTTTACTAACTAAAAATATAGAGTTTCAACAATTCATAAACAAATCTATAATATAATGTTTATAAATCATGTTGAATATGAAGAATATGAAGGTACTTATCTATAGAAAGCATAGTGCATATGGAAACTCATTATATAAGAGCTATTCACCACACAACTATGGGTATCTATTGAAGATACCACCCCTAGGTCATGCTATGAAATATAATGGATGAATAATGATATCAAATCTCCACCATAATCTCAACTTACTATAATACAGTGGAACTCCACCATAACTATACATTCACTATCGATCCTCCAATAATTGTACCAACAACTGATCCACCACTTTCCCACCTTTCTCTTATCCTCTCTCGATATTAGGGTTATCAATTCCATTTTCTTTAACATCTCAAGTAATTCGTTCATTTACATAATGGACTAGGCATATCTCTTACATGACAGAATGCAACGGTTGGAAAACTACTAGATAGTGGTGCAATTCCTTAGAGTTCTAATAGGAAAGGAAAGTCATCGATAAGTCTAATGAACTGGGCTCTCTCATAGTTTACCTCAATTACATTATAGGTTATTTCATGGTAGTATGCCACTCTATGATAGTTAAGAAAAATAACACATGGTATATGGGCATAAATTCAACATAAGCATAAAATAGGAAAGCATGCCTATAACATAAAGGAAACATATAAGCATAATATAGGAACTAAGACATTGAAATGAGAGAAAATATTATCTTTATATAATATAAGAGGATATGAACGGAAAAATATTCATGTTGGAAAATTTCGAGGAATTATGCCCAATGGTAAGGAATTTATCATTCACACTTCAAGACAAAATACAAGTAGACTAATATTGGAATGCTCCATTAAATTCAATGAAAATAGACCATGGATTTTTTTGTCACATACACTCACTTTAAGAGAAGTGGAGGAATGTCAGGAGTGCTCCAATAATTTAACAACTATGGAAAAAATTGACACATCCCTTTGACATGATATATTACCCCTATTTTTTCATGGCCTATCTCTTCTTTGGTGGCTCATCGCTCCTTTCCTTTGTTTTATGAATATCTTTTATTATGTGCACATTTTATTGTATTATATATTTGATATGTTCGAATAACATGTCAAAGACAACAGACCACTAAGTCAAACTCTCATTATGATCTAGTTAACCATTGACCTTTGGCTTCATACTTATTATACTCTAGTTAAACTTTGAGCATAAACTTCACACTTTGAATATTAACAACATCACTTATTAGTCCGTGCCTCCTGCCAGGGACTATAGCTTCTGCCTCGCGGTTAACTATCATTGAGTATTACTTGTTCCTTTTTGGTTAATTAGTTGGTGCATTTTGTATCTTGTTTCCGAAGTTTTCTTAAAAATGAATATTATTATTATTCCAATTATTTTTTGATACAACAATTTTATTTTACTAATTTGTTAAATTTGTGAGTTCAATTTATAGATAGATAATTCCTAAACTTTGGTATTGTAAATTGTATATGATTTCCACAATACTCGTAGATGATTCCTAGACCTGTGTAGATGGTTCTAATATCCCTGTTCTCATTGAAACAACTCAATAATACTTCATTTTCAGTTCATAACTTCACGTTTTCAACGAAAAATATGGATTTGAAAGAAAATAATCTACTAAAAAATAGCATACCCGTAGCTTATTCTATTTGGGATGACATTCTCAAAGGAATTTTACCATGCTTCCATTTTAAAAGAATCAACATATGTGTATATTAGTTGTAAAATCAACATCATATTAAGGAGGAGTGTATAGTGGTAGTTACAGAAAGAATATCTCCCAAGTTTTTTTTCATCGTGTAGGTTGGGTGATCATTAACACATGTTGTTTAGGCTTCCTGACCTCTAGTGACCATGCTAGACCCTGTGGTTCGTCGCTCAACTGCTTGAAATGTAATTGCATCACTTAGTTCCACGTGCTCATCATCTGCTCTCATCGCAACCACTTCCAATGCCTGTCAACGCAAAATTAACAATTAGTTGCCACTAAAATTCAATAAAGATATTATTGAAATAAAAAAATCAGTCCAACCACACACTTATTTGAATGAGTCCAAATATACCTCATTGTCAATTTTGATAATTGGTGATCGAGACCAAAGTTCAACATGAATTATAGAATGGATACATTTGGTGATAGTATTGGGTTTAAGGGAAGTAAAACTAGAAATGTTTTATTATTATGCAACTAAAATAACTAGAATGATTTATCCTCATATTTATAAGGAAGCTGAAGCACAAAAAAGAAAAGAAAATTAGCTTCATAAGTTATCAGTCAAATAGCACTAATGTGAAACATTTTATTTCCATTCTAACTTGTTTCCCTCTAGTCTATTAGTTCTTGTCTGATTTAAAGATTAACAGGCTCAAATTTGCTAATGAGAGATGACAATTTTAATCAAAATGGTGCCCTAGTCCACAAATAAGAGAGGAAAAATAATATTCTCTAACATGTGAACCGTGACCTTAGACCAATTGTTAAGGCTTATTATGATTCCCTTTTACAAAGGATGGAATTTTAGAATCCAAATTCGCATGAATCTAAATCCACGATGACACGATAATAGCTAGACTCATTAAAATATCAAGGTATATGCACTCAAAAATTTCTGTGAACATAAAATCACCAAAACTCAAGAAAGATTAGCTAATTTATTGAAAAACAATTGTGTCTGGACTCTGAACTATCTTGATCAGGAGTATTGACATATTTTTTTGGGTGTTGGGCGGATGACAGAGAGAACAATGAGAAATAGAAGTTGGGGTTTCTCTGGTTGATATCCATAATTTAGTAATCAAGAGTAAGAACCTTATGATAAATAGTGAGAGTGAGCATACCTTTCATCTCGAGAAGCAACTAGGATGGATATATATTGAAAAGATGGTCATTTTTTAGGAATACCTCCTCTTCTCTTCTTTAGAAGGAACCTTGGACCATACAGCTGCTATATTTTCTTATCCTGCTAGTTATCACACTAGTACATTTGAGTCAAATTTCGATGACGCGTTTGAYGCAATTTCCACTTTATATTGTCAGGAGAATGACAAACAGTGGACCCCCTCAAACGTCATTTCACATGACGTCACTTTTTCGACGCCATAGGTATTGTCTCTATTGAGACGTTTAATGCAGACACATGTCATCTCATATTTGACTATCCAAACCACATATAGTTGTCACTACAGCGACACCAGATACATAAAAATTCCAACATCCCATTTTGATGGTCTCCACAACATGGACGCCATGTGACTGACGTTAGGGACGTCGGAAGATCGACGATTGGCAATGTCGGTGGAGAGACGATCAACTATATACCAACGACAAGGATGACATATGACCGAAATTAGGGACATCATAAGACCAAAGGCTGGCAACATCGGTGGAGTGACGGTCAGATATATACCAAAGACAAGGACGCCAAGTGACCGTCGAAAGATCGATTGTTGGCAATGTTGGTGCAGAGATGACCAACTATATACCAACGATAAGGACACCATGTGACCGACATTAGGGACATCGGAAGCCCGACGAATGGAAACTTTGGTGGAGCAACGATTATCTATATACAAACTAAAAGGATTCCATGTCACTGATGTTAGGGATGTCAGAAGACCGATGACCTCTACGTGTTTAAAAAAAAAATGAGCTCTTTCCCTTCATCTAATGGGTTTGGAAACTAGATAAAATAAGAGAAGGTCTAAATATGGCAGGGAAAAGTTGAATATGATAGAATATGCAAGTTGATCGGGATGGAAATGTCATTGATCATGATCCGTCAAGATCAATGGTCGGGAACAATTGTGGAGGTTGAAGCTACACGAAGTATAATACCAAAAACCGGTCTCGCAATTCAAACCACGATTTTCTCTCGAGGGTACGTGGAATCATCAAGCGCATTGTGGAATGAAAAGTGGATTGCTTTGAAACCATTTTCTCACACCCTAGAAAATTTTGAAAAGTATAAAGGTCGTCGGTCGATTTATTTCAATTGGTTTATTACTTTTCTAATACTGGAACTGTTAGGAACCTGTCGTGACCACAATTTTCCACTTGCAGCTCAACTGTACACCATCTTCACACCATTTTTGTTTGTTTCCAATTACAAGGAAGAAGGTATGATCCACACCAGATCATATCCAAAAGAGATGACATATTACGAAATTCCTTCTGATTTGCAATGGAAGGAAATGGTCTGACTGGGTAAGACAAAATTTAGTTTTGATTCTTGCACCAAACCTTACGCCTCCTTCTAGGATGCCCCATCTAAACACCTTCAGCTTTTTGTGATAAGAGATGGGTTTAAGCTCTGTGAAGCGCGATTATCACTCTCTCATGTCAAGAGAGATAGGCCATCTTGCACATTCAGTTAGATAAATAAACTGGAGAATAAAAATTCCTTCTCAATGCCTATCACAATGCATCCCATGTAGTAATGCATGTAAGAGTGTTGTTGGTATATTATTCTTTGATGACCCCCACACATATATTTATAGAAGTTTGGTGAGAATACCACTATGCTTAGGCAATTCCGTTTAAATGGTTACTTGGAAGAAGGAGGATATTCTCTTCAATAATATTTGGGAAGGTTTGCAAGTAGGCAATAAGGTTATAGATCCATGAATATAGAACATCTCTACACATTTGACCACCATATTTAGGTAACTAAATTTAGGTGTCTAAATAGAAAGTGGATCTAGAAGCTGTAGGTGTAACTGTAAGGGATTCAGTGAAAATGTTTGCTTGTCCTTGGAAAATGATGAATATGTTGGGATGTTACTCATTAGATGAGAAAGTGATATGTGTTAGTTTAAACTTATCCCAACACTATGGGGATCCATTGAAATAGATGTTATCAATGAGTGAAGTGTAGTGGAGATCCTAGGTATGGATCTGGCTAGAGTTTATGCCAATTAAGTTGTTTGAGAGGTAAGGAGAGGGACATTGTGAAAAACGTGTGGAAATATTTGAGGAGAGACATACAACACATATAATATTTATTATCATGATTATATTAAAAGCATTATTAGTCCCTGCAGAAGCCATCAATGCATAAATCCTTAAATACTTAATGAAATATTACAATATAAAGACTGGTCCGCAGAAGCCATCAATGCATAATCTTTTAACCTATGCATACATTGCACTAGCCCATCACTCAAGAGGAAAGCACTATATGATAGTGGCCATGAAGGAAAAACTTGCCATTGAATTGCCACATATTATACAATTACCACATACTAAACCATAGTTAAGCATTTCATGCTACTCTTGAAATGAAAATTTAAAATTCATAATTTGTTGTTATATCGTCATATTATATTTAGCTTTTAGAGGAAGTTCATCCACAAAAGCATGATTCTTACTTACATGCCATATCCATACCTTTACTAAAAAAATATACAACAATTGCCTAAAATATTCTTTCGGAGATCACATATTCAACCATAATTACCCATAATTACCAATTGATTGGATCTTTCAAGTACAAAGGTTACGAAACCGAAGGAGCCATAATCAAACTATCCTTTCCATTTCCAAATCTACTTGGTAGGGACTAAGTTTACATGCATCCCTTGTTATATATGCAATGAAATAATATATGAACCATATGACAGAGATATGACAAATGAAAAAATTGGAGCTTGAACAAGCTAAGGTAAATAGTGAACAAATAACTATAAAACATTTTTGATCCATAGGTTGTAAGGATATTTTTGTTGTGAGCTCAAATCTATGATATTTTCTATATGTTGATGTAGTTAAGATTATGGACCTAAATCCACTCTTGTACCTTATGTATCCATACTCTACATGCCACAATTTAAACAATAGTTGTATTTTTTTCACATTCATTTGTTAGTTATTTTACTATGATGATTAGTACACAATTACTTTAAGTTCGCCTGGAATTATCTGTGTTGACATATGAAAAATTTGTTAACCTATTTTCAATAATTTTGTTAACATTCTTATGTGTCATTCATTATCAACTCGTAACATCTCGCAAATTGAATATGTTATCTTAGCAAATTAATGTCTGATGCGTCTTAGCGATTTTACCAATTTAACATAGCAATGGTATTTAATATTGGATATCACCACACTCATGCATTCATTGGTGATTGTTATCATTTCTACCTGGAACAGATTTCACCCAACCGTTTTAATATCCATCTTTATCAATTTAGCATTTAATTTTAGCGATTGTAAATCCCTGTATTTTGGTTGTGCGTGGGTGGGTGGATTTGGCAATTTTGAATTTAATAGACAACCTATTCGCCCAGATTCAAATCAGCTTTTACTCTTTTTATCTCTGTGAATTTCCCTTAATGGATAGCAATGCTTTTACCCCAACGCTTATCATATTTGTCCCTGATTTGGAAGGACAACGATATCAATGTTGTAGTTTTGACAGCATTCCCCTTTTTGTGGATAGCCTTATCATCTATTCCATAGACAACATTAATATCTTTATTAATAATGACAGCCTTGTGTTTATTTTACACACTATTTTTTATGCCATTCTTAGCATGCTTAACAGATGGCGTTCATTCTCAGCCATGAAGAACTACATACCACAATGTTAGTCAAATGTAATATATCTTTTAGTTTACTTGCAATTGATTAATTAATCATCTGCATTGATAGTAGTCCGCTTAAAGTGCAATGTCATTACTCAACAATTTTAACGTTAAGGGACAACTTGTTATTCTTTAATTATGGTTAATAATGCTGAAAACATTTGGAAATTAATGTTGTGAATAATGCAATATTTATAGCCCCATTAATTATCATGGTTAATAGGGTTATATGTTGGTAATTGCGAAATTAGATTGTATTTCATTCGTAATGTAGACTTGTATTTAGTGTACAACTAGGCTTGTATTTAATTTTCACTTCAGAGTTGTATTTAATTTGTAATCTTGACTTGCATATAACTTCGACTTGTAACTAATTTATAATTTAGACTTGTATTAAACTCGTAGTTTAGACTTATATTTATTTGAGACATGTATCTAAGTTGTATGTTAAACTTTTTTTAATGTTAATTTAGATTGTAATTATTGACTTAATTAGACTTGCTAAATTGATTCGCTTTTAATGTTAAAATTAGATGGTACATGATGACCAATTGTAATATAGACTTGTTCAATTTAATTTTCATTTAACATTAAATTAGATGGAACATTAATGACTAATTTGTAGTTTAGAACTGCTCAATTTGATTTGTATTAAGGTTAAATTAGATTGTACATTAATGACAAATTTGTAATTTAGACTTGTTAAGTTAGATTTGTAATAAATGAATAAATTGGACTGTAATTATTGACTAGCTTAGACTTGACGATTGGGTAGGTTGTTGGCGAAGCCATGCCTTAGCTTGCACTTCCTTCGAATGACGTCATCTTGCGTCTTGTCGATATGTTGCTTGGGTGTGGGCATAGTCTTCTAGTCAGTTTCTTCGTCTCCTAGCATGCTAGAGTTTCTTGAGTCCTTCGTCCCGTTAGGATATGTTGCGCCAAGGTTATTGATGCACATATCATCCGAGGATGGAAGGATTCCTGATGAGGGGATCATGGCGCACCCTATTGGATAGTGGCGAATGATAACTTGGTCGGAGTCGGTGCCTTTCATGTGAGTGTTGTCTAGTGTTGTAAGTTTTCTTTTGGCGCATGGGTTGAATGCCTTCATGCGTTTGGTTCGTGTGCCTTGAGGTTCTAGTATTTTTCCGTCAAGTTCAGTGTGTCATGAGGGGGATGTTGTCCCTTATCTTGTAGGCATGGTCCTTTTTTGTCGGACGGGTAGTCGTTTCTCCTTGTTGTTTTATGCATGTTTCACCCGGTTTCTCTTGTGCTAGTGCATGGAGTCATAGTTGAATGTTTATTGATCGGTGTGCATGTGTTCATCATCTAAGTGTGTTTAACTGTGTCGTCGTTTCCTTCCTGCCTAAAAACAAAAGAACAATTGCACCTTCTACTTCACTCATAGTCATAACGATGGGGTCGTTAGACATGGTATCAGAGTTCGTTCAACCTACGACTTGGGATCACTACGGCTTTCATTGATATGATATTTGATTATAATGTTTCTAATTAAGTTGTCTTGTATTCATGCAGGTAATCATGGTTAGAAGACACCACGGAGGCAGATGACGGGGTGCTAGGGGGGGAGGCGCGATGCCTCTAGTAGCATCCATGCCTAAGGGGTCTAACCCCCAGGGAGATGAACAGGTTGTCGGGTAGGAGAAAATAGCGGTGGGTGATGTGGTTGGGTTGATGAGGTCTATTCAGGGAATGTGTGAGGCATTGATCATCCATTTGGACAGATATGAGGCCAGGGCACCAGCACCCCCTCAGGGTCCACCGCGCACTCTGGTCAGTACTAGTAGCATTCACTGCGAACTCGAGAAGGTTAAATTTCCCGAGTTCTTTGGTGCCCCGGATGGCACAACCACTGAGGCATGGTTGGAGAATATGGCGATGTGATTTTCACTTCGCTACTATACCTCCAACATGAAGGTCTGTATGGAGGTATTTCAACTGAAGGGGAGCGCTCGTCTATGGTGGAAGACGCTCCTACCACAATTGAACATGACCATCAAAGAAGTGTCATGGGAATTGTTTGAAGAACAGTTCCGAGAGATGTACCTTTCATAGGAATTCATTGAGCGTAATCTCAATGAGTTCAATGACTTACGACAGAGTGGTCGTACGATGCTAGAGTACGAGGCTCAGTTTATGGAGTTTCTTCAGTATGCTTCACATCTTAATTCTGAGAAACTTAAGGTCAACAGGTTCGTGTTCAGCCTTATTGGAAGCATATGTGCAAAGGTTAGGATTTTGATGACTCAAACCTTGCATGATGTCATACAAAAGGCCCTCATAGCAGAGGAGGCTCTTATCAGTGGGGTTCAGAGTAGGACTCCAGCAAGACCGACAGGGCTGGTGTCATTTAGTGCACAGTAGCATCAGACACCAACTAGACATATGCCTGGATATAGAGGCTTCCAGAGACTATCCACTTTCACTACACCTCGACGATCGGTGCCTCAGCAGTGGACACCTTATCGGGGACCACATCATCAACAACAACATCGACCGCAGGAGCATGACAATATTTTGATTTAGTCTTGGATGAAGGAGGAGCATGAAGAAAACTTGCACTTGGTACTACAGTGTCTGCAAGAGCACAAATTGTATGGGAATTTGACCAAATGCTTGTTTTATCAATCGAAGATTCACTACTTAGGGCATGTCATCTCCAGTGAAGGTATCATCATGGATCCACCAAAGGTCGAGGATATTATGGAATGGTCTGCACCGACGAATGTCCTGGAAGTGCGCATCTTCATGGGTTTATAAGGATACTATCTATGGTTCATCAAGGGATTTTTGATGATATCAAATCCGATCACGGAGTTGCAGAAGAAGAACAAGAAGTTTGTTTGGACCGAGAAATGCACGGAATATTTTCGTAGGCTCAAAGAGTTGTTGACAATGACATCGATAATAAAGGTCCCTGACATGGAAGTGGTCTTCTTGTTATGCATCGATGCATACAAGGAAGGCTTAGGTGGAGTCTTTATGCAATGCAGTTGAGTGATTGCTTACATCTCAAGGTTACTGAGAAGGCATGAGGAGAACTATGCGATGCACGATTTGGAGTTGTTAGCCATTGTATAAGCCTTGAAAATTTGGAGACACTACCTAGTTGGATGAAAATTTGAACTAAATACGAACCACTGTGGAATACAACACATCTTTACGCAAAGTGACCTGAATGCGTGACAACGACGTTGGTCGGAACTGCTTAGCGATTACGATTTTGATATTTATTACATAAAAGGAACAATCAACCGAGTGGCAGGTGCATTAAGTCGGAGACCACACATATTTTCGGTTTTTCCTCTTTAGATGAATCTACGTGAAAATATTATAACTTTACAGCGTGACGAAGACTAGTACAAAGAGTTCGAGGATTTTATCGGACAAAACATAATGATGATACGAAGATTTGAAGAATTTGCGTTTGACGATGATGGATTATTGAGGTTTAAAAATTGGATTTATGTACCACTAAACGATGAGCTGAGGAGTTTGATCCTAAACGAGGCTCACAGAGCAGTGTACATGGCCCACCCAAGAGTCACGAAGAAGAGGGCGGACCTTAAACCCTTATTCTTCTGGAAGGGAATAAAGGCATACATAGTCAATTATGTGGCCAAATGTCTAGAATGTCTATAGGTAAAGGCCCAACATAGACATCTAGCAGGATTACTACAACCACACGCTATTCAGGAATCAAAATGGGAGGTTATTTCGATGGATTTTATTTTTGGATTGCCACTGATGGCAAGGAGACACTACTCGATTTTCGTAGTAGTCGACACTTTGATGAAGAGTTCTCGTTTTATTCATCTACATACGACGTATCATGCACCTGACATAGCTATAGTTTTCATCAATGAGATTGTGAGGTTGCATGGCATTCCTAAGAGGATTATATTCGATCGAGGATCAATGTTTACTGGATGATTTTGGACGAGTTTCCAAGAGGCCTTGGGAACACAACTTAACTTTAGTACTGTGTATAACTCGCAGACTGGAAGGTAGACTGAATGAATGAACTAGACCTTGGAGAACATGTTGCACATGTACGTGATGGACCAACAAAAGAGTTGGGAAGAATTCTCTCCACTGGTGGAATTCGCTTATAACAACAGTTACCAAAGCACCATTAAAATGGTGCCTTTCGAGTCCTAGTGGGACCATAAGTGATCCAAGGAGACGGTCCTGGTGGGACCAGAAGCGATCCAAGAAATGGAAGAGAAAATGAAAACAATAATACAAAGGATTAAAGAAGCACAGGATTGACAGAAGATTTATGTCGATGCGCACTGTGTTGACCTTAGTTATGAAGTTGGCGATCAAGTCTTCTTGTTGGTAAAACCGCATAAGAGTTCGATCAAGTTTGGAAAGGGAGATAAACTCTCTCCTAGGTTCATGGGACCTTTTGAGATTGTGGAGAGGAAGGGGCCCGTGGCTGATCGACTAGCCTTGCCTGATTATTTGAGGCGTATGCACGATGTTTTTCACGTTTATGCTTTGAGACATTATATTGGTGATCCTACACATGTTATTGACCTGCATTTCTTGAAGGTATCGGATGAGGGGGCGCTCACAGCTGAGTCGATCTGCATCCTGGATCATCGCATTTGATAGCTACGATGTCGAATTGATCTGAAAATAGAAGGCTAAATTGTTATGCTATGCAATCACCCTCTACTTCATAAAAATAAACTTTACAGGACCTTGCTTCATGTGTTAAAATATGCAAGAATAACTTATGTGTTAAGTTCATGTATCTTCTTGTAAATGCTTATGTGTGAGGATATGTTATTTTAAATGGTTAAATATGTACTTTCAACAAATACACAACAACATAAATTGCATCAAATAAACCATCAAAATCAGAACAATCACAACATGATAAAGGAGTTCACCCCCCTCCGAGCTACATCTCCTTGAGCCTCCATCAATGGACTTGGCTCTCTGGGATTAATTTGTCAAAAAAAATTTTACAACATGTTGCTCAACTCCATTGGAAAAACAGTCTGTACCATTGATATCAGAACACATAAAAACCCCAAAAATTACTAATAGAACTCTGAAAACGGATCATGGCTCATCCGGGCATGACCTCTTCTACATGTGGCCATAAGCTTCCCTGAGCTTCTCTTTGGCAAAAACACCTATAAAAGTCCTCAATAGCCTCTGAAACCTGTCCCAATGTGTTCAGAGCATATCAATTAGCCAAAAATGATTATTCATTCACAGAAAACAAACATAGGCTTACTAAAACATGTCCTCGGTCAATGAGAGCTTAAAGCTCCCTAGAGCTTCTTGAAACTTCAATGGTGAAACACCTACAAAAGAAGTCTTCAAATGGCCTTGATAATAGTTCCAATGGATTCAAGACGTCCAAAAACCCCTAGCTGGGCTTTTACGGCACCTCAATCGGCCAAAAGATGAAGAAGATAGGCCTCCTCCATTTTCCTCCTTCAACCTTGCTGAAACTGGTTCGCCAAAATGCACCCTTGTGTGCTTGAACCAAGAACACACGCTTATTTAAGCACAAAAACCTAGCACCGGCGTGCAACCACAAAAATGGTCAAACTGTCGAACCATTAATGGATTTTTGGCCCCCAACCGCAAGCCGTTGGGCATATGAGCACCATACGACCAAGTCTTAACGCACAAAAAGGCTCCAATGCCAAATGGCATGAGCACTTGACAAATGGCAAGTGCATAAGCTGACAAGTGTCCAGGTGAATATAGGTGCAAAAACCCCAGCCCGGACGCGCCCCAACTCATAACTCAATTAACTTTAAATAAATATAAAACCATTTATATAACAAGAAACAAATTGTGGCACGTTGACAATGTGGAGTTTGCAAAGGCTTTGGTAAAGGGGGAGGTTCGGGGTTCAATCCCCACGAACTCCACAAACTTTTGAAAAAACCATTAAACCAACAGCCAATAAAGGGGTGCCACGTGGCATCTCATGACTGGGCCACATGGCACCATACCATTTGACCATAAGATGCCACGTGTCACAAACTGATTCACCCAACTGTCAGCCAATCTGAAACTACCAACTTAGCTCTGCCACATCACCTCTACCACGTTAGCATACAGACATGCCACGTCAGCATCCGTACGGACTGTACGGACTACACAGTCAACATCCATTTTTTTACTTGTTTGACGATTCAGACAGATCGCTATATCTCTCGCTCCCGACGTCTGTTTGAGATGAAACGAATTGCGTTGGATTCGGGATGACGAGGGCTACGCTCTCATTTGTTTTGAAGCAATTCTGAGAACTTTGATTTTTGAGCTAAAATTTGACCCCTGGTCTAGATTTTGATCACACCTTCCCACTGAAAGGCTTTTGGACCCACAAAAGCTTATGATTATCTGTCTTCCTTCAAGTTATATCAACTGATTCTACTTGAAAATTCTTTTCGACAATCACCTGAATACTTTGACATGCCTTGCACTGCAACTGGCTATGTCCCTCAACCACTGCTCTCTGGCTGCTGCTGACCCACTGTTCTCTTTGTGCTTGGAAGACTGTCAACCTTCCCACTAAGAATCAAGTCCCTCTTGTGAACTCTTTGACGCCAACACAATCATCTCTCCAATGGCTGCAAAAACTTTCCTGCGACATCTTGTCACAAGCCAAGAAAACCATCAATCTTGAAAACAAATTATACAAGACTGAAAAATGATGCCAACAAAAATTTTTGTTCTTCAAACAAACTGTCGCATCCTATACTTCATCAAAGCACATGGTGTTTTCCTGCATCTTGGTGTACTCAAAATCGACTTACAAGCCAACAAACACCATCGACTAAACACAAGTCGAAAAACATGATTGACACAACATAGTCGTCAGAAAATCATCAACACCAGTCGAGACTCATTTGAAACATCATATCAACCTTCCCAAACTGACAAGTCGGCAAACATGATACACAGTCATGTTACAATCATGAGTCCTTCATGATGAACCATCACCAGGTTCACTTCTTACACATACATAAAAACAAATGCATGTGCATGACTCTTCAACTCTCCTTCCAGTACAAACATAAGTACATAACCCAAAACATGTGGGTACATAAGAGTTGAAATGAAAAAAATATATGGTCGTAACAAGTGAACATCATATCCATCTTTTACATCCTCCTAGAAAATTTATGCAACAACAAAAATGCCTTCAAAATGAATTGCATTCACATGCAACTTGCATCATGCAAGTTGTGATAAACTACTACAACTTATCATGCTTCCAATAAATACACACATAACACTGAAAAGTGCATTTACAACAGAAAAATGCAAGCCCTACTTGCTCAAGAAATCCAACCATTTCTTACCAAGCCAACTCAACGGTGACTTTTTCTACTGGAAATCGTCCTCTTTTGAATCATCTTGACACACATCAATGATGGAATCTCCTCTTCCATTCTCGCCAAACTCTTTATCCAACTGCTTCTTATGTCGTGGATGAGTGGTTGGATACAACGTCCAACATTGGTCAATGAGATGACCCTGCTTTTGACAATGAGTGCAAATCTTTTGCATCCTCTTTTCACGTTGTCTTTGCTTATAAAGTTTCCTGAAAGTGGCCAATCTTTTTCAACATTTTGAAACATGATGGTTATACAAACCACAATATGTACATGGATTCTTTCTTCCATTTTTACATACATAATCAAAAGCAACTGAATGATAAGCAGAATTATACCTTGAACATTCACCTTTATCGCCTCTTTGAGGAGGTGAATCTGAAGAGTTACAAGCTCTCCTTTGAAGACCATCAACAGTGTTCTTGTCCTCATCACTGTCACAACTCTTTCGTTTCACACATTCGCATTCAACTTGAACACAAGCCTTGCACGCTGAAGGGATTGAACTTTCAACAAAAGTTCTTGAACTTTCACCTTTAAAGCCTTCTTGAGGAGGTGAACTCAAAACAAAATTTGTGCTTGGAACTTTTTCCCTTGTCTCCTCGACTTTGGAATTTGCTCCATCTCTTCGTTCATATCCAAGACCACAATACCTATGTCTCTCTTCAACAACAATAGGCTCAACAAT
>ML787012.1:274443-293000 GCA_009831015.1 Picea engelmannii | reverse complement strand
TCAAACGCGTCATCGAAATTTGACTCAAATGTACTAGTGTGATAACTAGCAGGATAAGAAAATATAGCAGCTGTATGGTCCAAGGTTCCTTCTAAAGAAGAGAAGAGGAGGTATTCCTAAAAAATGACCATCTTTTCAATATATATCCATCCTAGTTGCTTCTCGAGATGAAAGGTATGCTCACTCTCACTATTTATCATAAGGTTCTTACTCTTGATTACTAAATTATGGATATCAACCAGAGAAACCCCAACTTCTATTTCTCATTGTTCTCTCTGTCATCCGCCCAACACCCAAAAAAATATGTCAATACTCCTGATCAAGATAGTTCAGAGTCCAGACACAATTGTTTTTCAATAAATTAGCTAATCTTTCTTGAGTTTTGGTGATTTTATGTTCACAGAAATTTTTGAGTGCATATACCTTGATATTTTAATGAGTCTAGCTATTATCGTGTCATCGTGGATTTAGATTCATGCGAATTTGGATTCTAAAATTCCATCCTTTGTAAAAGGGAATCATAATAAGCCTTAACAATTGGTCTAAGGTCACGGTTCACATGTTAGAGAATATTATTTTTCCTCTCTTATTTGTGGACTAGGGCACCATTTTGATTAAAATTGTCATCTCTCATTAGCAAATTTGAGCCTGTTAATCTTTAAATCAGACAAGAACTAATAGACTAGAGGGAAACAAGTTAGAATGGAAATAAAATGTTTCACATTAGTGCTATTTGACTGATAACTTATGAAGCTAATTTTCTTTTCTTTTTTGTGCTTCAGCTTCCTTATAAATATGAGGATAAATCATTCTAGTTATTTTAGTTGCATAATAATAAAACATTTCTAGTTTTACTTCCCTTAAACCCAATACTATCACCAAATGTATCCATTCTATAATTCATGTTGAACTTTGGTCTCGATCACCAATTATCAAAATTGACAATGAGGTATATTTGGACTCATTCAAATAAGTGTGTGGTTGGACTGATTTTTTTATTTCAATAATATCTTTATTGAATTTTAGTGGCAACTAATTGTTAATTTTGCGTTGACAGGCATTGGAAGTGGTTGCGATGAGAGCAGATGATGAGCACGTGGAACTAAGTGATGCAATTACATTTCAAGCAGTTGAGCGACGAACCACAGGGTCTAGCATGGTCACTAGAGGTCAGGAAGCCTAAACAACATGTGTTAATGATCACCCAACCTACACGATGAAAAAAAACTTGGGAGATATTCTTTCTGTAACTACCACTATACACTCCTCCTTAATATGATGTTGATTTTACAACTAATATACACATATGTTGATTCTTTTAAAATGGAAGCATGGTAAAATTCCTTTGAGAATGTCATCCCAAATAGAATAAGCTACGGGTATGCTATTTTTTAGTAGATTATTTTCTTTCAAATCCATATTTTTCGTTGAAAACGTGAAGTTATGAACTGAAAATGAAGTATTATTGAGTTGTTTCAATGAGAACAGGGATATTAGAACCATCTACACAGGTCTAGGAATCATCTACGAGTATTGTGGAAATCATATACAATTTACAATACCAAAGTTTAGGAATTATCTATCTATAAATTGAACTCACAAATTTAACAAATTAGTAAAATAAAATTGTTGTATCAAAAAATAATTGGAATAATAATAATATTCATTTTTAAGAAAACTTCGGAAACAAGATACAAAATGCACCAACTAATTAACCAAAAAGGAACAAGTAATACTCAATGATAGTTAACCGCGAGGCAGAAGCTATAGTCCCTGGCAGGAGGCACGGACTAATAAGTGATGTTGTTAATATTCAAAGTGTGAAGTTTATGCTCAAAGTTTAACTAGAGTATAATAAGTATGAAGCCAAAGGTCAATGGTTAACTAGATCATAATGAGAGTTTGACTTAGTGGTCTGTTGTCTTTGACATGTTATTCGAACATATCAAATATATAATACAATAAAATGTGCACATAATAAAAGATATTCATAAAACAAAGGAAAGGAGCGATGAGCCACCAAAGAAGAGATAGGCCATGAAAAAATAGGGGTAATATATCATGTCAAAGGGATGTGTCAATTTTTTCCATAGTTGTTAAATTATTGGAGCACTCCTGACATTCCTCCACTTCTCTTAAAGTGAGTGTATGTGACAAAAAAATCCATGGTCTATTTTCATTGAATTTAATGGAGCATTCCAATATTAGTCTACTTGTATTTTGTCTTGAAGTGTGAATGATAAATTCCTTACCATTGGGCATAATTCCTCGAAATTTTCCAACATGAATATTTTTCCGTTCATATCCTCTTATATTATATAAAGATAATATTTTCTCTCATTTCAATGTCTTAGTTCCTATATTATGCTTATATGTTTCCTTTATGTTATAGGCATGCTTTCCTATTTTATGCTTATGTTGAATTTATGCCCATATACCATGTGTTATTTTTCTTAACTATCATAGAGTGGCATACTACCATGAAATAACCTATAATGTAATTGAGGCAAACTATGAGAGAGCCCAGTTCATTAGACTTACTGATGACTTTCCTTTCTTATTAGAACTCTAAGGAATTGCACCATTATCTAGTAGTTTTCCAACTATCTAGTAGTTTTCCAATCGTTGCATTCTGTCATGTAATATTTATGCCTAGTCCATTATGTAAATGAACGAATTACTTGAGCTGTTAAAGAAAATGGAATTGATAAACCTAATATCGAGAGAGGATAAGAGAAAGGTGGGAAAGTGGTGGATCAGTTATTGGTACAATTATTGGAGGATCGATAGTGAATGTATAGTTATGGTGGAGCTCCACTGTATTATAGTAAGTTGAGATTAAGGTGGAGATTTGATATCATTATTCATCCATTATATTTCATAGCATGACCTAGGGGTGGTATCTTCAATAGATACCCATAGTTGGGTGGTGAATAGCTCCTATATAATGAGTTTCCATATGTACTATGCTTTCTATAGATAAGTACCTTCATATTCTTCATATTCAACATGATTTATAAACATTATATTATAGATTTGTTTATGAATGGTTGAAACTCTATATTTTTAGTTAGTAAAGAGTATTCTTAGGGAAATGTAAATCAATTCTACATATTATGTTATAAAACTCTATTCAAGATTACTAGAAACCTCAAATTAATTTGTAGATCAAACTTTGGTTGTATATGTTAGATATAATGCCCACATTAATGCAGTTTACTAAAGTTTGGGGATTGGTTTGGTTTGTTGGAGGATGTTGAGAGATTCTCTCAACCTCTCTCTCCAAGAATAGAATAAGTTGGATATGATAACACTTATTTAAGTGTGTTGTATCTCAATTTAATATGTGTAATAAAATTCAATTCTGTGTGTGATCATATGCAATGTTATCTCTCTCAATTTCTTTGTTGGTATCGGAGTGAGGCTACCTGCACATTTGAGAGAGAGATATTAAAATGTTATTTGTTGTGATATGAGACATTCACTCATTAAGGATAGTTTGAATAAGAAGTCAAGAGAAATAAATTATCGAGGAGAGGTCATTGTCATGAAGGAGGTCATTGTTGTTATGCATGGTAGTTGCACACTGCAAGAGGGGAATCATTGAGGTATATTGTTGAAGGATGTAGGAACAACAGTAAAGGAATTTCAAACTCTCGGTGCTTGTAATTAACCCTGTCCATCAACTGAGGCTCAAGCTCTTAATCATGAGTAAGACATGCAGCATGTATCATTCAAATTAATTATCTTTGCAATATATATGAATTTGCATCATATGTGCATTGACCCATGCATCAATATCTGAGGGTGAAATATAATCCAAAGACATCGACATCTGAACGATATCGGTGCAAGGCAAATCTTTTTTGAGGTAAAATTGATTCTATACTTATGGAGAAGTTTAATGGTTTCAATTTCCATACATGGAAAGTTAAAATTCAAATGCATCTAATGAATAGAGGTGTGTGGAGCATAGTAAAAGGCATTGAACAAGATCCTAGTGATTCTAGACTTCTGGTTGAATGGGAAAAGAAGGAAGAAAAGGCTAAAGTTATTATTGGTTTGGCTCTTTCAGACACACAATTTCCTTTGATTGATTTGGAAAAACCATCTAATGAAATTTGGGAGAAATTAAGTAAATTATTTGGGGAAAAGGGAATGAATGCAAAGTTTTCTTTAAATCTACAAATTTTTATTCTCAAAATGCATGATGAGATTCGTCTTTCTACTCATATAAACGAGTTAATGTGCATGATAGAATATCTTCTAAATATAGCAATGTTGTATTCACATTAAATCAATTACCCTCACAATCATTGGAAGGAATGGTAGCATCATTGTTATTTGAAGAAAAAATGACATATTCTAAAGACTCAGATGTAGGTGGTCAGCATGAAGTTGCACTATTTTCTAAAGGTAAGATGAGAAGAATCAAGGGTTCAACAATTTTTTTCTACTGTCACAAGATTGGACATATAGCTTGGAATTGTAGAAATCGTGATAAGAAACTTTTGAATGGAAAAGAAACTGCAAACATTTCCAACTTGGATGACTTATCAAAATCAGAGAGTGATGAAGAACCACAAGAGTCATCTCTCAAATTGTTCTAGAAAAGGGAAAGGGGTCGTGTTCTTAAAGTTTCTTATGTATGTGTGTTAATGTTTAAAGTTTTTATATATATGTTTATATAAAAGAATTATTGTTACTTGATATAAATTGGCAGCCCTAGTTTCAAGAACAAAGATTCTTATGAGGTCATATTGTATGATCGAATTTTGAAGACATTATGTACCTAGACTACCTTTCTAGAAACTAATGGATAGCCAAAAGAAAAATATCTGACAAATGGAGGTATGTCCATAGGATGCTTCATCACTTGACAACTTTTCTCATTGAAGCCCTTTTGAGCCAAGTTTGTCAATATTGTCCATTGTACAAGTTCATTAATGATGGTTTGAAGCATTTATATTTTAAATGAGTTGAATGGTAAGATTGAATATGAGGAAGAGAAAGAGCACATTCTAGAGGCATCAAAGTGGGTAAAGGCATCAATGAAGACCGTTCCAGTCAAAGTTAAAGTATTGTATGTCATGTAATTATGATATCATTATTGTAAGATTTTTAATGTAAGCATTAAAGGGGAGTGTTATAGATCATTCCCACATTAATGAAATTTACTAAAGTTTGGGGATTGGTTTGGGTTGTTGGAGGATGTTGAGAGATTCTCTCAACCTCTCTCTCCAAGAATAGAATAAGTTGGATCTGACAACACTTATTTAAGTGTGTTGTATCTCAGTTTAATTTGTCTAATACAATTCAATTCTCGATGTGATCATATGCAACGGTAGATATCTCAATTTCTTTGTGTGTATATATTACCACACAATCTAGTGCCCAATGTAAATACTTCACAAGGAACCAATAGAAGTGGAACATGGAAGATGTTATCATTGTAATCTAGGAAACAAATTGTCTCTCTCTTTAGTGAAGGAATAATATACAACACAAGGGAGGTGTTGGTCCCAAGATATGATCATATTAATGACATTATTATACACTTTTTTCCATATGTACATATTCGTTTTTAAATATTTCAAAGGAGCTTTTTGAAGAATTTTATGGTAAAATGATTCAATCGACATGACGTATGTATAACTCATGTTTTGTGATTCAATCAAGTTTAATTTATCATATTTTATGGTTTCCAAGAGTTAATTCATGTTTTTCTGTTGTTACAGGGAAAAACGCACCATGTTTCTTGGTCTGGCACTTGTTCCGACACTTGATCCAACACTTGTTCTGGTACTTGATCCGACACTCGTTCCGACACTTAGTATTGCACGAAAACACAAGGTAAGTTGGCGGTTATGGTATTGGCGGCCAGTGGTGGACAAATCGAGCACATGGGTTTGTTTTGTCATCGCCCCCTCTAGCTACTAAGCTCAAGACAACTTGATTTCAGTTGTCCAAAGAGGACGATCATTGGCTTCCTCCGTTTTGATAGTTAGAGCATCATTTATTGTAATTTGCCGAATTTAGAGGTGGTTCGACCCTCCTGTGGTCGACCACTTGGTTTGTAAATGTTATAAATGCAACTGAGGTGGTCATATGATTGTAAAGTAGAAGAACCAAGTAGTATAAGCATTAGAATTGCCAGAAAAACGATTTTTCTCTGTTTGAGTTTTTTTACATTGCCAGAATTATGCTAGAACTGCATTTTTGGATTTGTATGATGAATTCGGCCTGCTAAGCTCGTGGTATACTTTTAGAGAGTTACCACGACTTGATAGGGGGGCCACCAATAGTCTGGTAACTCTCTTTATGTTGATTTATGCATTTCTTAATTTAATTTCTCTTTCTTTATTTGTTGTACATGCATATTTTTATGTAGTTAATTAATTTGTTGTAACTTAACCGATTTGCTTCTCTTTTACAAGTTAGAATGATGAGATATATTAACATGCATTAATCTCGTAGATTAGAAAAGACTTGCAAGTATCTCTCTCACTATACTAACCCTGCATGTAGTTAGATGATAAATTGTTCTTTCTTTTATATTTTTACAGACAAGCTTAGAACATATTTTTAATTAGAACAGAGCATAGTTTTAATCTGAGTTTCTTCTGAAAAAGATTGATGGATGGATAGATTTTCTTCCAGTTTTTGAATCATAGCTTGCTTAATTTAGTTTTAGATAGATTTCACTTTCTTAGTTATTGGTTAAATGTAATTGTCAATTCACTTTTTAATGCCATATTTTTTATTTCTGTTTTCAGTCATTTTCTTATCATAGCTTGAATGATTAAACTAGACATAGTATAGTTTCCTTTCACGCAATTTCCTTTCATAGATTAAGATGCAATTGAATTTCTTAATTAGATAATGATGATATCATCATGATGTTGATGGTTTATACATGAATATGTAGGGTATTTAACATTACTTTTATCATGGCTAAGTTTTCATTGGACTGTTTACTTCACACCTTTCATTTTTCCATTGAAATTAGTATTGAGCTTATACCATTAGAACTATCCTTTATTGTCAAGTGTCATCGAGATATCATCCGTCACCACCGAAGGCATTCACACAACCACCAACATTACATTTGAGTGTTTCATAGATTAAAGATAGTTTCTTCCTTTCGTAGATTAGAAGAGATAGTTTTTTGTTTTCATAAGTTTAGTTGATAGTCTTTCTTGCTTTCAGTAGAATAGATTTCCTTTCATGCATTGCATTGAGCATTTAAACTTCCTTTCACGCAAGAGAAATAGTTTTGCATTAGGAATTTAGTTCACTTGCCTCTTAGGCTAGGTAGTTGTTCAATGAGAAGTCTTTGCTTACTTGTCTTTTGCTTTATGCTTTTTCTTTCTTGTCTATTTGCTTGAATAGATTAGTCTTAGATAGTTTCTTTCCTTAGTTAATCTACACTCCTACCAACCTTGTACCTTTGGCATATATTTTTCTACAACTTTTAGTTTACTTACCCTGAGTTGAAAATTTAATTGAGGGTAGTTTAGTGTCTTTTTTAGTACATATAAATCACTTAACATTTTGGCGTCGCTGCTGGGGAGTTGTCTTAAGGTAAGAAGTAATTAGGAATTAGATCATCCTTAGACATTATCATTAGTTTGGTGGCGGAGGAACTTTAAGACAAAAGGTAAGAACCTGCACATCTGTGATAGCAAGTTCCCCCAAACCCAATATTAGTTTTTCTTTTTGTTGTTTTCATGAATAGACCTAGGAATCAAATGGTAGCTTTTTATTTTTGTTGTTTCTTTCTTTCATGAATAGGCCTAGAGACCCATAAGGTAGATACATTAAATCAAAATCATACCTTTCAACCAAGGTTCCTTCCAATCTATTTGGGGGAAGGAACGTTCCGCTTATAAAATCCACAGACTGATACCAAAAAATAGAAGCTAGCTCAACTCAAAGAGATAAAATAGTCTCTAAAGGGACTAACACAGGGAGCACTATAGAACAAGAAATTGAAGCATCAATCATATTAGGACAGAAGGCAAGACCACTCGAGTCTTCCACAGAACCAAACAATACAACATTTGCTTTTACACCACCATCAGGGGACTCTAATTTTAAAGACATCATAGACCATGAACAGGTGAATATTTTGTTTGGTAGTTCAGCCAATGTAATTATCTTTCAAATTGACACATAAAATTTGGCACCGATAATCTCAACTGGCTCGAGTAGAGTCCCAAACATCCAATCAGTAGAAAGACCTTTTCATCAAAGGGAAACCTTGTTCTCTTCAAAGATAAAACCACTTAGGTACTCACTTTTTGGAAACCAAGAAAATATGGGTGATTAGGAGGACCATAACAATGTCAGACACAGAGAGGAATAAGAAACTAGAAACCAAACTGAAACTACCTTCGGGTTTCTGATTTTAGACACCACTCCAAATGTCAACATGAAGAATATTCCTCTCTCAACACTACCTACCTTTTATGGTAAAAACAGTGAAGATCCAAACACCTTCCTATTTGAATTTGACATCTTGTGCAGGAGCTACAACTATGTGCAAGATGCCTAGAAATTAAAACTCTTTCCTGCCACCCTCAAAGACTCTACACTAAGATGGTTCATGGGGTTGGGAGAATCCAGTATTAGGTCTTGGGAAGCCATGAAAGAAATATTTCTCAAGAAGTAACAAGACTATTGCAAGACCAAAGAGTCTCGTAATGACATCTTTAATGTCTAACAGTTAGAAGACGAGACCCTTGAAGACTATATGGAAAGATTTGGTTATATCTCCCAGAAGTCAAAATACTATGACCTCCTAGAGGATGCAGTTAGGGCTCTTTTCCTTAAGGGAATTTTAGAAGAATATTTAGATATGCATAACCTAATGGCATCGGGTGATATTTCTCATAAACCATTTGCTGAAATATGTGAAATGTGTAAAAACTACTCAAGGAGTAGAGACAAAATAGGGAAGAATGTTCATGACCCTTACAATAGAAATTTAAAACCAATTAGTTCAGGTGCTATTACGAGAGAAGAGATAGGGAACCTTCTAGAAAAATTCAAGATAGACATCCTAAGTAAAATAGGTTCCCAGTTGGATACCCTTAAACTCAAAAATAAATAGGACGAGGAAAATGCAGCAATGAGCATATGTTTCCCAAGATGCAAGAGGAAGCATTCCTCAATGGAGTGCCCATTAGATAACATTTTAGTTTGTGGCTTCTGTACAGAAGACCATGTGACTGAAAAATGTCCATCATTGCCTGGTTTAATAGCCATATATAGGAGTGGATATCATGGGGAGTCTTCTTATGCACCTAGGAGGCCATGGCAGCCTAGGAATCAACCCACATACCCAGATCTACATTCTCAAGTTCCACCCTATTATCAACAACAACAGTGGAACCCACCTGGTTGGAAAAACGCGTCTACTCAGTACCAACATCCTTGGATTCAAGGATGGAAGGGAGGACACAACCAAGGAAACCCTCAAGCTCCACCTATCCCTATGTACAACCATCCTTATCCTCAGTTCTCATCGAACACTCCGCAACTTTTTCTAGGTTTTTTTCCACCACCTTTACCTCCTATCCCACAACAACAACCGCTACAATTTCAAAATGCAAGCTCCCCGAAACTGACAATATTACCAGCAAAGCCAGTGTCGAATCCTAATAATAAGCCCCCTCAACCTCTTAAAAATGTTGAGATGAAGGCCTTCCCGACATATGTCATTACTCTTGTTCCATTACAGGAAATTCAATTAAGATCGGGAAAAGTTCTAGATAGGCATAGACCTTCAGTAGTCATCCAGGAAGAAGAAGAAGAAGAAACCACCCAACAACCCACAGATGACACTAGTTGGGAAGATGTTATTATCCCTAAGAATCAAGAGTCCAAGCTTCCCCAAAATGAACCTTTACAAATTACGAAGGTCCCTCCTTATCCAGACTGATTGGTAATCGACAAACCTACCATCCGACCGGAATTTGATATTTTCAATGAATTGAAAAATATTTTTGTCAAGATTCCTCTGCTTCAATCCATTAAAGACATTCCAATCTATAGTAAGGTTGTCAAAGAATTGTGTATTAAGAAGCCATGTAGGAAGTAAAATGACCCCCCTACAGTACATTTGGTAGGAGGACTCTCTAAGTACATATCAGAGCAGCCAAAGCTAGCAAAGTATGGGAATCCAGGAAACCCCGTAGTGACCATAACCATTAAAGAGGTCTCCATCGGAAACACTCTCATAGACCTAGGGGAAACCATTAATGTTATGACCGCTACTACCTTGGAACAATTACAGTTACAACCTCTTCTTTGGCCTACCCCAACCATTTTGGAATTGGCAGATAAGACTAGGGTTACACCTTAAGGGATTTTAGATGATGTCATGATTACTTTAGCCTCATGGGAGTACCCAGTAGATTTTCTTGTCATTCATTCGAAGGATCCTGCCCGAGGCCATCCCGTTATTTTGGGAAGACCTTGGCTAGCCACAACCAATGCATTTATTGGCTATAGAGAAGGAGAAATGACCATCTCAAATGGTCTCTCTATCCAGAAGCTCACCATTTACCCTCCAGCTCAACCTATTATGGAGAATCTATGGTGGCTTGAATGTCCATACAAGAACGAAGACTGGGAAGAACCCATATTGTTGAGTGACCATGCAAGGGAACTTCAGGAGCATACACCAAAAAATGTCCTAAACCAATTCATTTATGATATTACATGTGTGGATTTTCCACAGTATTTTCCCCAATTTGAGTACATGTTTGGGGAAGAATTTCAAGAACAATTATATCCATTTGTTTTGTCTTCGACGTCTTTTATTTTCGAAATCGATGAGTATTACATGTCTTATACTATGCCCTGTGAGATTAGTACAGGGAAATTTTTACATATAAACTCCATGCTAGATACAGACCAACATAAACAATTAGTAGATATCCTTAAAGAACAAACAGGAGCATTTTCCTGAGAATACAATGACATGAAGGGTATACACCCTAACACATGCATCCATCATATATACACCCAAGGGGAAGTGACACTTGTTAGGAAACCCCAGAGAAGGATGAACCCAGCACTCAAATACATAGTCAAGGAGGAAATCCAAAAGTTGTTAAATGTCATATTTATCTATCCCATCTCCGACAACAAGTGGGTATCCCCTCTAGTAGTAGTAGATGACTTTCTTTACCGCATAAAGAATGAGGATGATGATATCCCTATAGATGATAGTTTCCTAGATGAGCATCTTTTTTCCCTTTCTGTCAATACCCCATGGTTTGCAGATATGGAAAACTATCTCGCTACTAGGAAGTTACTGTCTCATTTTTCACCTCATGAAAAGCGAAAAATTATTACACAGAGTGCTAATTACTCTTGGGTTGGTCATGATATTTTTTGCACAGGTACTGATTTGATTATTCGTAGATGTGTTCGAAAGGACAAGGTCCTTGAAATAATACAAAGTTGTCATGATGGATCATGTGGTGTCCATTTCTCTGACAAACGCACAACATATAAGGTATTACATTAAGGTTACTATTGGCCTAGCATTTTCAAAGATGTTTCCAAGTATGTGAGAAGATGTGATAGTTTCCAAAGGATAGGTAGACCTACATCATCTGATGAAATTCCTTTGCAGGCCCAAGTTATGATAGAACCCTTCGAAAACTGGGCCCTCGACTTCGTAGCACCAATTTCACCCATGTCCCATAGGAAGAACTGTATCTTGGTTTGTACAGACCATGTCACCAAATGGGTAGAGGCAAAAGCCGTATTCAGGGCCACAGAAAAGTCTGTTGTTGAATTTATCCATGAAGATATATTTACCCGCTTTGGTTTCCCTTGTGAAATTCTTACCGACCAAGGCACTCAATTCACTTCCAAGATGATGAAAGAGCTAACAACGAAATATGGGATTAAACATTGTCAATATTTTCCATACCACCCACAAGCCAATGGTCAGGTAGAATCCACAAACAAAGTTCTGAAAACCATGTTGACCAATACTATTCAGTTACATCACTGAGATTGGGCTGATAGGCTCCCAGAGGCTTTGTGGGCATACCGAACTACCTGGAGAAATACCACTGGGAATACCCCTTATGAGCTAGTGTATGGGAAACAAGTACTTTTACCAATAGAATTCCAGGTAAGGACCTTCTATATTTCTGCAGAATTAGGATTGAACCTGGATGAGGCTCAGAAGAAACGAGCCCTACAATTGAATGAATTGGATGAGATCAAGAAAGATGCCATCCAATGGACAATATTTTTCCAAAAACAGAGGAGCAAGTGGCATGACAAGTTTATTAAAAAGAAACACTTCCATCCTGGTGATTGGGCTCTATTGTTTGATTCCCTATTCCAAATATTCAAAGGCAAACTTACCACCCATTGGTTTGGCCCTTACGAGGTAGACACTATATATGACAATGGAGCTATAAAAATTAAAACAATTGACGATGGACAAGTCTCCTTTGTGGTAAATGGACACTGACTTAAGTTTTATCATAAGCACATTTCCAGAGTAGATTTTCTACAGGTCATGTCAGATGAAAAGTCATTGGCCTTAGTAGATGGGGAAGCCCCCCCTTGTTCTTGAAAGTTTTTTTTTTTTTTTAATTTCCTACTATATATATGTAAATAGTTTTTTTTAATAAGGCAATTCTAAGAGGTTTCTATAAATAATTATTTCACCAGGAGTACACAGTTTCAAGGATATTTCATCAAAACATTGTTATACTTGAATTTTGTGTCTGTTAAAGCATCAAATGAATAGTGACTTACTGTAATTAGCCATGTTTTTGTAAAATTATCATTTTTAAGGCATTCTAAAGCAGTTTCTCTTGAAACTCTTCACCACTGTATAAGGAAGTGATACCATAACTATCAAGCCTAGAGGTCTCTTGTACAGTTTTTTCCAAGAAACCTGAGTAAGTAAGTCAAGTGTCTTTATCAAAGAGTAACAAGGAGGTATCATTAGCAGTTAGTCATGGAAACATCATAATAATTACAAAAGAAGACAGTGAGTTGAGCCTATAGATACCTTTCTGTTCTTTCTCAATGGTACCATCCACTACACACTAAATAGCTTGATTATATCATATCTTTAGATAGGCCATTTCTGCTTAAGTACCCCTTACATCAGGACAACCACTAAGCAATATAACGGAAATTCATCCTCTAACATAAATACCATCAAAGTGAAAAAAAGAAAGAAAGAAAAGTTGTTTTAGAGTTGTCCCCCCATCTTCTTGCATAAGCAATCTTATAATAAAATCTTAAAGGATGGAGGGCCAGTCTCTGAGGGTTTAAGAGGCTAACCCGTTAAGATACTGAACAGGTCTGTTGGCAGCAGGTACCAACCTATGGTATGACTAGGTAAACTTGTCGAAGTACTGAACAGGCTTGATGGTAGCGGGACATTCTACCTAGCAAGGATGATGATCTGACAAAAGTAAATAATAAATCCAAACTTGTCCTGATGTACGAAATTACTTGCAGACAAAGATGACATGAAGTATGTGTGGTTTAGCTAAGGTTAATGAATCTCATAAACTTTCCATCGGGGAATGACTCTAACAGTATCTTGAAACTCTCTTTTCTACCTCTTATTATCTATATATAGGATCTCTTATCTTATAGGTGGGGCCATCTCCTAACTATCTCGTCGGACCAATCTATGAAATTTCATCTTTACACTTGACATACTGTAAATCTTCAACTATTGGGGGATACTAACTAGTTTCCTATAATTTTTATTGTGAGGTGTCACAATACTTAGGTGTGGGGAGGGGTTCATGAGATGACAAATGATCATTACCTAGAGAAAGGAGTCTTTGGAAGAATATTTTGTATTATTACCATGATACAAGTTAGTACATTGATAGTCATGTTATTTTTAAATGCTTAACTCCAGTGTGCTATACATTACTAAACTCATGCTTAACATACCACTCTTTATTGGTTATCTTCCATTACAAGTTTCATATTGTAGGTTTGAAAATACATGTTTTATGCTTGCTATAACCCATTCATTATAGGTTTTGAGAATATATGTCATATACAAGAAGAATGAGTAAGCATGGAGCACTCTGCCTCTACTCATTAATCACTATGGTTGTCAAAAATACTTTAAAATTACAGGTTGTCCATTAAAAGAGGCAAACATAAAATTAACACAGGTGTACCAGATGAAGTACCGGATGAGGTGTCGAATGAGGTGTCGGATGCAATGTCGTTTAAAGTGCCATTTGAAGTGCCATTGCATTACATACCAGTAACTATCCTAGATTCCAGGGAACTAGAATTAAATCACATTTATTTAAATTTGTTTCAGGCATTGATTAAAAGATGCTTCATATGGTTATGATCAAATGTCCAAGTAAAAATACTTAGACATTGATCTAAGTACACACCACTCCATTTCTCTCAATCTTGCCATCAAATTCGAATCTCCCACACATGGAATCTCACATGCACATGTGAGAAACGTCCTCCACCATAAGAGAATCCAAAATTGGGCTGGGCACTCTATTGTTTCATTTTTCCTTGCCATTTTCTCTGCCCTGCATTAAGAAATCACGCCTAACCTCTGCCGAATTCACCCTCTGTTCTAATCACACTCAGACTATGTTAAAACTGTGCCATTTCTTGGTAAAATTCACCCTCTGTTCCAATTTCACTTAGACCGTGCCCAATTCGTGTCTCTGCGTGGCTCAATTTCTCCCTTTCTTAGTGAATTCAAACTCTGTCACAATGCCCAACCGATATGAACCCTCCTCCTATACAAACTTGTTTGCCATTCCAGAATTCGCACAATGTAGGGAAGTGTTCTTGTAAGTCCACGATGACAGTCTTTCTATGCAATTTGTAGTTGGTTTTGATGGCAGGATAACACATGTAGGGTCTGTCAATTTTCCAATCACAGAAAAGTCAATTGTTGTTGCAACAAAATTTCCAAGAATGGGAGATAGGTGGTTCAAGAATCATAAATTGTCGCGCTCAAGTTACAACAGGGTGTTTAAGCCCAAATTCAAGAGCATTTCAGGAGTGAAAGGGTATGCTAAGGAGTGGATAAAGCCATAATTGGTCAACCCCTTATCGTCATCACACGGTTAATTACATGTGAAGGTAGATACTCCACCTTTAAAGCTTGTCACTTTAGATTGTTGGCTCATTTTCTGTTCAATAAACCTTTTAACTTCCCTTTTTATTTTCTCAAAATCTTGGAGAAAATATCCTCTCAAGTGAGGAAAAATGTGACCAACCCCCACAATAGTCTCTTCCACCACGGTTTCATCAAACTCCTTGTTCTTATTGAACTAGCGAAGTAGGGGAAAAGTTGGGATTCCTTTATCTACCAATTTGCAAATCCTCACTTGACAAGTAAGACTGGAAAGAAGCCACTTAGCCTAAAAACTACCTCTCCATGCAAGCCTCACTGTCCAAAAAATCCAAACTCCCTTGCACAAACTCCCTCTTTGCCCGAAAAATACCAAAAGCTTGTTGATATTCCTACTTCTACATCGGGGAAAAAGACCAAGAACAAAGACCAAAAGAATCCTATTGTTGACCCCCCAATTCCTTCATTTTCTCTTGATCCTACACCTAAAAATCCCCAAGAAGTAATGCAACAAGACTTTCCCATCATTCCCAAAAACAAGAGAGGAGCCAACTGATTTGGTAAGGGACCTTTTTAGAAGAGTACCCGAAACAGAAGAACCAAGCTTTATGCGAAGCCTCCACCTACTTTGGATCCTATCCAAGTATCCTCCGACCTTGAGAGGCCTCATAAGAAACCCAGAGAAGTCTCTGCAGATGGATTAGAGCCACTAAAGAAAACAAAATCAGAACCTACCTCACCTTTCCGATCTCCCATCACACCTACTTCACCCATGACCACCCTTGATCCTAAATTTGATAAATTGACCACATCTCTCAAACACCCTAAGCCTTCCTCGAAGATCATTGATTCTGCCCCAACTATAGAGGGGCTACAAAGGGAAATCCATCATCTTATCCAACAATTAGAAGAGAGGAAGACAATAGATGCACACCTTCATCATGACAATGCAGTCCTTCAGGCAAAAGATAACTCCCTTCAGCGATTGGTCGATGGGATGACCCAATCTAACCACAGCTTAAGAGCACAATTAAAGCAACATAAGAAGCACAAGGCTAAGCCTACACAACAAGAAGGAGAGGCTTCTAAAGCTGGCCCTCCTCAACAAGCCTAGTTCCGAGGGATGAATTATTTTTGTTTGCAGTGGGACCTGCAAAATAGTTGGTGTGGGGGTATGTTGGGCGCGATATATGATCATCTTCATGACGTTATTATACACTTTTTTCCATATGTACATATGTGTTTTTATATCTTTCAAACGAGATTTTTTGAGAATTTTATGGTAAAATGATACAATCGGCATGAGGTACGTATAATTCATGTTTGGTGATTCTATCAAGTTTAATTTATCATATTTTATGGTTTCCAAGAGATAATTCATGTTTTTGTTCTTTTACAGGGAAAAACGCACCATGTTTCTTTGTTCGACACTCGTTTTGGCACTTGATCCAGCACTTGTTCCGGTACTTGATCCGACACTCATTCCGGCACCCAGTATTGCACAAAATCGCAAGGCAAGTTGGCAATTATGGTATTGGCGGTCAGTGGTGGACAAATCGAGCACATGAGTTTTGTTTTTCATCACCCCCACTAGCTACTAAACTCAAGACAACTCGCTTTCAGTTTACCAAAGAGGGCAATCATTGGGTTCCTCCTTTTTGATAGTTAGAGCATCATTTATTGTAATTTCCCAAATTTAGAGGTGGTTCGACCCTCCTGTGGTTGACCACTTTATTTGTAAATTTTATAAATACCACTAAGGTGGTTAGATGATTGTAAAGTAGAAGAACCAAGTAGCATAAGCATTAGAATTGCCAAAAAAAATATTTTGCTTTGTTAGATTTTTTTTACATTGCCAGAATTATGCCATAACTGCGTTTTTGGATTTGTATGGTGAATTTGGCCTGCTAAGCTCGTGGTATACTTTTAGAGAGTGACCACGACTAGATGGGGGGCCCACCAGCAGTCTGGTAACTCTCTTTATGTTGATTTATGCATTTCTTAATTTAATTGCTCTTTCTTTATTTGTTGTACATGCATATTTTTATTTAGTTAATTAATTTGTTGTAGCTTAATTGATTTGCTTCTCTTTTACAGGTTAGAATGATGAGATGTATTAACATGCATTAATATCGTAGATTAGAAAAGGATTTCAAGTCTCTCTCTCACTATACTAACCCCACATGTAGTTAGATGATAAATTGTGCTTTCTTTTATATTTTTACAGTCAAGCTTAGAATAGATTTCTAATTAGAACATAACATAGTTTTAATCTGAGTTTCTTCTCACAAAGATTGATGGATGGATAGATTTTCTTCCAGTTTTTGAATCATAGCTTGCCTACTTCAGTTTTAGATAGATTTCACTTGCTTAGTTATTGGTTAAATGTAATTTTCAATTCACTTTTTAATGTCATGTTTTTAATTTCCGTTTTCAGTCATTTTCTTATCATAGCTTGAATGATTAAACTATTCATAGTATAGTTTCCTTTCGTGCAATTTCCTTTCATAGATTAAGATGAAATTGAATTTATTAATTAGATAATGATGATCTCATCATGATGTTGATGGTTTATACATGAATATGTAGGGTATTTAACATTACTTTTATTATGGCTAAGTTTTCATTGGACTGTTTACTTCACACCTTTCATTTTTCCATTGAAATTAGTATTGAGCTTATACCATTAGAAATGTCCTTTGTTGTCAAGTGTCATCGAGATATCATCTATCACCACCGAAGGCATTCACACAACCACCAACATTACATTTGAGTGTTTCATAGATTAAAGATAGTTTCTTGCCTTCGTAGATTAGAAGAGATAGTTTCTTGTTTTCATAAGTTTAGTTGATAGTCTTTCTTTCTTTCAATAGAATAGATTTCCTTTCATGCATTGCATTAAGAATTTAAACTTCCTTTCATGCAAGAGAAATAGTTTTGAATTAGGCATTTAGTTCACTTTCCTCTTAGGCTAGGTAGTTGTTCAATGAGAAGTCTTTGCTTACTTGTCTTTTGCTTTATGCTTTTGTTTTCTTGTCTATTTGCCTGAATAGATTAGTCTTAGATAGCTTCTTTCCTGAGTTGATCTACACTCCTACCAAACTTCTACCTTTGGCATATATTTTTCTACAACTCTAAGTTTACTTACCCCAGGTTGATGTTGATTAAGGTTGGTTGTCATTGATGTCAACCCTTGAAGAAAGACCCATAGCACAAAGTTTTGGGAAATGGACCCAATAGTGTTTGATGTAAATATGACTTATTATTGTCTTATCATGATTGATAAGGTGTACAAATGGATGAACTCCAAAGTGGTCCCCTTATGGTGAAAGCCCTCACGGGAAGACGCTTTATGGATTGAGTTATCTTAGAAGAATGGTTGGAGGACCCATGCTTGTATGAGGAATAACGAGATGAAGAT
>ML787012.1:133433-274343 GCA_009831015.1 Picea engelmannii | reverse complement strand
CACAAAATGATCTAGTAAATTATAGAGTTGAATTCTAGGTTAAAATATGGTTTAATTTACTAACAAATTCAAAACAAATGGTAGTAAAAAACATCCCTAAACCCCTAGATTGTTTTACTTAGATGGTTGTAATATCATTCCAAAAAATTATTTTATGGATTTAGTGATGAGTCTAGAGAAATATAATGCCTAAACAACCCTAAATGTCTAGGTTTCTGTTATCACCATTTATTTGCATACCTAGACCAAAGGGCTAAGCCTTACTAATATGCACCATTATAGTCCCTGTATCACTTCTCATACACACTTTCACACCAATATTCCCTTGTAAAACTTAGGAAAACCCCTTTTACTAAGTTATTTCACTTATTAAAGCCATAATCCCATTTTATGCATTTTCCCTTCTGTATTTTATTTAAATTAAAGGAAAAATTCAAATTTGTGGTTAAAATTGATTTGGTTAAATATAATATTTTATTATTTTGATCATATCAAGGATAACCATTATTTTTCCTATAAAATAAAGAGAGTCATACCATTTCCATATGATTTTCCCATGAGAGTACATAGATGCTACTGAAATTTCCACAGACCTTTCAACTTCATCTCACCATATTTACTTTCAACCAAGAGGAGAATCTATTCATTGCTACCATACATCTGGGAAAGAAAGAAGAACTCTCCTACCGAGGGGCCACCATGAGGCATTTGTCTTTATCAGTCTCTTCAGAGGTGTGTATTATTTTATACTCTAGTTATTTGGGTATTATAAATCATCTTGATTCTTTCTATCTTTTTTTTATTCAGGCATATTTTCCGTTGAATTCATTTTTCTGTTTATGAATAGCATAGATATAAATGAATTTAATCACTAGAGAACTAGGGTTTCTTGTGTTCTCACCCCCTTTTGTCTTTATCTTTGATACAATCACACAATTTTCATATCTTCTCATCATTGTTATAGATATATAACAAAAAATGGGCGACTCCAATGGGGATTTGACTTTTACTCATGATTATTGCCTGTGGGTGTATGGTACACATTGTTTCTCTTATTTTTGTAGGGTTTTATCAAGTTTTTTGTGGGTTTTTATCTTCCTATAGGTTTTTGTTCATTTTTTAAGGTTATATGTGTTGTTGATCTACTTAGGAAACCCTTGGAGACGAAACCACAACTCTTCCATGAAATTTTTTTCCCAACGCACTTTTTGGTCTTTTTTCTGCAACTGCTCAATGCAGAAATTGAGCAATTTTTTCCCACTACTCAATGCAAATTATGCAAAGTTTTTTGCCATTGTTCAACGCACCCTTGGGAATTTTTCTTCCACTAGTCAACGTATATTCTGGTTACTTTTCTTCCACTAGTGAATGTAAGAGGAAATACTTTTTCCTCCACTGTTCAACGCACTTATCTAGGTTTTTCCTGCACTTATCAATTTTTAAATTTGTTCTCACTTTCATTTTTTTGTTTGCTTGTTGTAGATGTTCTTTAGGGCCTACAATTACCCTTAATTCGATAGTTTTATAAGTGGTTTGAAAGTCCTAACTAAACCCTAGGAATTGAGGAACAACACCCAAGGGGTTTTGATCCCTTTTTCTCAAGGGGTTTCTTGAGGGTTTGGCTCCCTGTTTGTTTTTATAAATAGGTTGTAGCTCTACCACTTGATTCATGTCCTTCCCATAGTTTATTTTTTTATTTTCAGACCATTTTAAATGTATCCAAAAAAACAATAAATAAGCATATAAGATAGGACCATAGATTTGATTTTATTTCACATATTTCTTTGTTGATTGCTATAGACATTGGATTCCATTTGATTGTTGTTTTAAAACCTTGAGTATCTAGTGGTTGAATATGAAAACCATCAGTAAAGAGAAAGACCATTTAGTCCTTTTGTTTTTACTTTCCAATAGGGATTTTCCATTGCAATTTAGCTATATTTTAGGAAAGAAAGTTTGTATTTTTATATTCCTTATTGCACATGCATCTCTTCTACTATTTTTCAAAAGGAAAAAGTAAGCCTTTAGCCATTTTTATTTGTTTTCTTGTGTCCATAAGAATTTATTATACATTCTTTTCAAAAAATCTTTACAATCAAAATTTTATTTTATGCCATCAATAATTTAGTTTTAAGCAGTTGAAATCAAATACAAAAACTCAGTAGTACAAAAAATGAAGTTGCAAACCTTAACCACTAAAATAAATTTGAAACTCAAAGCTCACATTGCACACCATTTCTCCCCTAAAGAGACAATCTCATAGGCTGAAATGGATTCATCTTGATTTTACCATCTTAAGTGCCATGGTCCACACCTAACGAGGCAAGGCCACTTTCCATAGTCACTCTTTTATTTCTAACTCCTCAGAGTCGGAACCCTTGTTCTTGTTGGAAGGTAATGATACAACTACTTCTCACTCTATACCTCCTCCACTAGGACCATCTTCTTATAGCTTCCCCATGGTTGTAACTACCTCAAAATACTTACCAATTTCATGGCTAGTTTGAGTAGCCCTGACCTAAACCAATTGATCAATGATCCCATTCATCATGATCCTAAATTCCCCCCCATTCCCACCAAGGTTCCCTCCAACATTCCCAATTTTGAGGGAAAGTCACGAGATGACCCCTTGAAATAGGTGATGTCCTTATTATTATGGTGTCCATATAACTCCATCATGTAGGACTCCTTCAAGATCCATATTTTCCATAGAACCTTGATGGGTGCCTCTACAAAGTGGTACATAGATAAACTAGGGAACTTCCACTAGACTTTTGAGTCCATTATGAAGGTATTCCTCACTATATTCCAGTTTCCCATTCATCACGACGTAGGTATTGAAATCCTCACCACGTGTCACAAAACCATTGCCACCCACATCCTTGACCACATCCAATTGTGGCATAGACAAGGTGTCTTGTTCAAATCCAAGATTGACGATATTTTTCTCAAGTATTTCTTCCTAGAGTCCCTCCTTAATCCCATCACCAAGGATGTCTCCATGGCATTTCCTAAGAATAAAGAAGAGGAAATATAGAAGGAACAACAATATGACTTTATCTATGCTCAATATAGGTATCTATACACCACCCTCCCTAATGCCCCTCGGTCCCTATCAGGTGACTCAGCCACTTCTAGCACCTTCCATGTTGCTTATGGTCTCATGGGATCTATCTCTCCTACATGTCCACCAACACCACCTAGACCTAGTGGATATGCATTTCCTTATGGTGGGTCCCCCACTCCTTATAGATACTTTACCCCAACTCAATATCATTCATGTGCCTCATCTTAGGTGAGTGTGAGTATATCATACCCTGCACCTCCTTCTCAGTCACATTACCATGGTTAGGTTCTTTGTGTGGAAATCCCTCTTATGGGGATACCACCAATCCTTAGTATTTTTTTCTTGGTCTACCTCCAACAACATTATCCCCACTAATAATTGTGCCCCCTACCCATTCCATTCCATCTACACCTCCTCCATAAGGAAAATTATATGTGCAACATAACGCTCCCCTTCTTCCCAATAAGAAAAGGAGGATAAATAAGAGGAAAGGGAAGAAACATAACTAGAAATAGGGACCTCAAGGATCCCAGAACCAAACCGAAAACACTAAGGGAAACCAGCCTAACCCAAATCAAAACCAAGGAACCAACCCACTACCCAAGAATGGGAAGAACCAAACCCTCTACACAAACAAATCTTGTGCATGTTGTTGTGTCTATTAACATTGCACTCATAAGTGTCCCCTTCTCCTGATCATGCATCAAACTTGGCCAACCTCTGAGGCTTCTCAACAAGACAATGCGCAATATTTCCCACCATCCTCATCATAACAACCTGTGTTGTAGAACCCTTTCCCAACCGACGGGTTGGTGACCACTTATGCTCCCCCTCCCCCTACCCCAATTCCTGACCCATCTAGTAATGGAACTTACCAGGTTCTCATGTTGTATTAAGATAACATGAATCTCACTATGATAGAGATTTAGGAGTGAAATGAACTGATTAATAGACTGAATACAATAAACATGGAGATATGAAGAATAACACAGATATCCATTGAACAATAACTTTTATTGAATAATGAAAGAGGTTGAAACTATAAAATTGAAGAACAAAAACACTTGCTCGAATGGTGGTAGCTATCTCTAAGAAGATATGTGAATGCTACACACATCCTTATGAGAAGAATAGATTACAATGAGGCTCCAGAGGAATTTTTGATATGACTCATGAATTCCAAAACCATAGACATCCAAAACACTAACCCTAGAAGGTGAAATGCCAAAAGTCATGTGATCCCCTATGGGTAATTTGGTGTAAGTTGGTACCTCATGGTAAGTTTATGTAAGTTGGTACTTTTTCATACGACCTCCATTTTAGGCACGTGATATCCCATAGGAAAGGTATTTTAGAGAAATGCACATTTCACTATCAAACTCTGACTCCATCTACAATTTGACTGTGGCAAGACAAGAAAACAATGTTTAGGACCCCAAAATGACCTTGGAAGTACAACAAGATGTGTCGACATGAAACGGTACAAAATAATCCAGTTGGATTAGGCGAGAGGCCACCAATATCCACCTAGAGGATGTGTGGGTATTCCGATATCCCCAGAAGTGTAGAACCCACAATTACAAACAAGTACAAAAGAACGTGTTGAAAAAAATAGACAAGAGGAGCCAGTTGGAATAGGTTGGTGGCCACCATTATCAACCTAGAATAATCCTCCCCCCTTAGGAAGAAATAGTATCCATTGCATTGAGTTCCGCCATCAGGTGAGGAAAATTTTTTTGGATTTGGCCTCAGGTGAGCTACTTTCCTTGGTGTAGGACTTTCCCTTCCTTGACAACCCGATAAAGTTGGATTCTGTTGGCGAGTGCCCTTGCCCTTTCCCTAGGTATCCACTATAATTTGTGTTGATTTTTGGGAACTCAATAAGGCCACTCTGAAAGACTACTTTCCTCTTCCTTTCATTGACCAAGTTCTAGATACCTTATCCAGAAAGAAGTATTTCTCCTTTCTAGATGGGTGCAATGAGTAAAACCAAATTATTATAGCACCCGAGGACTAGGAAAAGACTACCTTTACCTATCCTTGGGGCACCTATGCCTATAGGGTCTTACCATTTGGATTGTGTAATGCTCCTACCACATTTCAACGAGCAGTATTAGGGATATTTTTCGATCTTATTTATGATTGTGTGGAGGTATACATGGATGAATTCATAGTTTATGGCAACACTTACCAGGAATCCTTAGACAACTTAGAAAAATTCCTCATCGGATGCCAGGAAATGAACCTATCCCTAAGTCATGAAAAATGAAAAATGTTGCTAACTGAAGGAGTGGTTCTAGGACATCATGTTTCATCTGAAGGAATAAAAGTCAATATTGCAAAGATTGAGGTCATTATTAGACTTCCACCCCCCAAGAATCAGAAAGAGGTGAGAAGATTTCTTGGACATGCTGGATATTACCGATAGTTTATTGAAAATTTTACAAAGATTGTTGCACCTATGTTTGGATTATTGATAAAATATGTTGATTTTGTTTGGACCGAGCATTGTCAAACTTCCTTTGAAACCCTAAAAGCCAAGTTGTCTGTGGCACCATTTCATAGAGGGACCAATTAGAATCTCCCATTTCATATATCCACTGATGCCTCCGACACCACAATAGGAGGGGTATTAGGGGAAAAAGAAGACCAACAATCCTATGCCATTTACTTTATAAGCAAGAACTTGTCCCCTGCCAAGTTGAACTACACAATCACGGAGAAAGAGTTCTTGGCAGTTGTTCATGCTATTAACAAATTTTGTCATTACATTATAGGTTATGAAGTATTTGTACAGACTGATCATTTCGCCATTAGGTTCCTCATGAATAAACCTATAACTAATGGTTGAGTGACTAGGTGGCTCTTGTTATTGCAAGAATTTAATATTATTGTGCTTGACTGACCTGGAAAGGATAATGTAGTAGCTGACTTTCTTTACCACATAAAGAATGAGGATGATGATATCCCTGTAGATGATAGTTTCCCAGATGAGCATCTTTTTTCCCTTTCTGTCAATACCTCATGGTTTGCAGATATGGAAAACTATCTTGCTACTAGGAAGTTACTGTCTCATTTTTCACCTCATGAAAAGCGAAAAATTATTACACAGAGTGCTAATTACTCTTGGGTTGGTCATGATCTTTTTTTCATAGGTGTTGATTTGATTATTCGTAGATGTGTTCGAGAGGACAAGGTCCTTGAAATAATACAAAGTTTTCATGATGGACCATGTGGTGTCCATTTCTCTGACAAACGCACAACATATAAGGTATTACATTAAGGTTACTATTGGCCTAGCATTTTCAAAGATGTTGCCAAGTATGTGAGAAGCTGTGATAGTTGGTAAAGGATAGGTAGACCTACATCATCTGACGAAATTCCTTTGTAGGCCCAAGTTATGATAGAACCCTTCGAAAACTAGGCCCTCGACTTTGTAGGACCAATTTCATCCATGTCCCGTAGGAAGAACGGTATCTTGGTTTGTACGGACCATATCACCAAATGGGTAGAGGCAAAAGCCGTATTCAGGGCCACAGAAAAGTCTGTTGTCGAATTTATCCATGAAGATATCTTTACCCGCTTCGGTGTCCCTCATGAAATTGTTACCGACCAAGGCACTCAATTCACTTCCAATATGATGAAAGAGCTAACAATGAAATATGGGACTAAACATTGTAAATATTTTCCATACCACCCACAAGCCAATGGTCAGGTAGAATCCACAAACAAATTTCTGAAAGCCATGTTGACCAATACTGTTCAGTTACATCACCAAGATTGGGCTGATAGGCTCCAAGAGGATTTGTGGGCATACCGAACTACCTGGAGAAATACCAATGGGGATACCCCTTATGAGCTAGTGTATGGGAAACAAGTACTTTTACCAATAGAATTCTAGGTAAGGACCTTCTGTATTGCCGTAGAATTAGGATTGAACCTGGATGAGGCTCAGAAGCAATGAGTCCTACAATTGAATGAATTGGATGAGATTAAGAAAGATGCCATCCAATGGACAATATTTGTCCAAAAACAGAGGAGCAAGTGGCATGACAAGTTTATTAAAAAGAAACACTTCCATCCTGGTGATTGGGCTCTATTGTTTGATTCCCTATTCAAAATATTCAAAGGAAAACTTACCACCCATTGGTTTGGCCCTTACGAGGTAGACATTGTATATGACAATGGAGCTATAAAAATTAAAACAATTGACGATGGACAAGTCTCCTTTGTGGTAAATGGACACTAACTTAAGTTTTATCATAAGCCCATTTCCAGAGAATATTTTCTATAGGTCATGTCAGCTGAAAAGGCATTGGCCTTAGTAGATGGGGAAGCCCCCCCTTGTTCTTGAAAGTTTTTTTTTTTAAAAACATTTCCTACTATATATATGTAAATAGTTTTTGTTAATAAGGCAATTCTAAGAGGTTTCTATAAATAATTATTTCACTGGGAGTACACAGTTTCAAGGATCTTTCATCAAAACATTGTTATACTTGAATTTTGTGTCTGTTAAAGCATCAAATGAATAGTGACTTACTGTAATTAGCCATGTTTTTGTAAAATTATCATTTTTAAGGCATTCTAAAGCAGTTGCTCTTGAAACTCTTCACCACTGTATAAGGAAGTGATACCATAACTATCAAGCCTAGAGGTATCTTGTACAGTTTTTTCCAAGAAACCTGAGTAAGTAAGTCAAGTGTCTTTATCAAAGAGTAATAAGGAGGTATCATTAGCAGTTAGTCATGGAAACATCATAATAATTACAAAATAAGACAGTGAGTTGAGCCTATATATACCTTTCTGTTCTTTCTCAATGGTACCATCCACTACACACTAAATAGCTTGATTATATCATATCTTTTGATAGGCCACATCCTCTTAAGTACCCCTTGCATTAGGAAAACCACTAAACAATATAATGGAAAGTCATCCTCTAACATAAATACTATCCCAAGTGAAAAAAAGAAAGAAAATAAAAGTTGTTTCAGAGTTGTTCCCCCATATTCTTGCATAAGCAATCTTATAATAAAATCTTAAAGGATGGAGGGCCTGTCTCTGAGGGTTTAAGAGGCTAACCCGTTAAGATACTGAACAGGTCTTCTAGCAGCAGGTACCAACCTATGGTATGACTAGGTAAACCCGCCAGAGTATTGAACAGGCTTGATGGAAGCGAGACATTCTACCTAGCAAGGATGATGATCTGACAAAAGTAAATAATAAATCCAAACTTGTCCTGATGTACGAAATTACTTGCAGACAAAGATGACACGAAGTATGTGTGGTTTAGCTAAGGTTAATGAATCTCATAAACTTTCCATCGGGGAATGACTCTAACAGTATCTTGAAACTCTCTTTCCTACCTCTTCTTATCTATATATAGGATCTCTTATCTTATAGGTGGGGCCATCTCCTAACTATCTTGTCGGAGCAATCTATGAAATTTCATCTTTACACTTGACATACTGTAAATCTTCGACTATTGGGGGATACTAACTAGTTTCCTATAATTTTTATTGTGAGGTGTCACAATACCTAGGTGTGGGGGAGGGGTTCATGAGATGACAAATGATCATTACCTAGAGAAAGGAGTCTTTGGAAGAATTTTTTGTATTATTACCATGATACAGGTTATTACATTGATAGTCATGTTATTTTTAAATGCTTAACTCCTGTGTGCTATACATTACTAAACTCATGCTTAACATACCACTCTTTATTGGTTATCTTCCATTACAAGCTGCATACTGTAGGTTTGACAATACATGTTTTATGCTTGCTATAACCCATTCATTATAGGTTTTGAGAATATATGTCATATACAAGAAGAATGAGTAAGTATGGAGCACTCTGCCTCTGCTCATTAACCACTATGGTTGTCAAAAATACTTTAAAATTACAGGTTGTCCATTAAAAGAGGCGAAAATGCACTTAACACAGGTGTACCAGATGAAGTACCGGATGAGGTGTTGGATGAGGTGCCAGATGCAATGTCGTTTAAAGTGCCATTGCATTACATACCAGTAGCTATCCTAGATTCTAGAGAACTAGAATTAAATCACATTTAATTAAATTTGTTTCAGGCATTGATTAAAAGATGCTTCATATGGTTATGATCAAATGTCCAAGTAAAAATACTTAGACATTGATCTAAGTACACACCACTCCATTGCTCTCAAGCTTGCCATCAAATTTGAATCTCCCACAGATGGAATATCACGTGCACATGTGAGCAACGTCCTCCACCATAAGAGAATCCAAAATTGGGCTGGGCACTCTATTGTTTCATTTTTCCTTGCCATTTTCTCTGCCCTGTGTTAAGAAATCGCGCCCAACCTCTGCCGAATTCACCCTCTATTCTAATCGCACTCAGACTATGTTAAAACTGTTCCATTTCTTGGCCTGTTTGCACCCTTGCTTGGTAAAATTCACCCTCTGTTCCAATTTCACTCAGACCGTGCCCAATTCGTGTCTCTGCGTGGCTCGATTTCTCCCTTTCTTATTGAATTAAAACTCTGTCACAATGCCCAACCGATATGAACCCTCCTCCTATGCAGACTGGTTTTCCATTCTAGAATTTGCACAATGTAGGGAAGTGTTCTTGTAAGGCCATGATGATAGTCTTTCTATGCAATTTGTAAGTGGTTTTGATGGCAGGATAACACATGTAGGGTCTCTCAATTTTTCAGTCACAGAAGAGTCAATTGTTGTTGCAACAAAACTTCCAAGAATGGGATATAGGTGGTTCAAGAATCATAAATTGTCGTGCTCAAGTTACAACAGGGTGTTTAAGCCCAAATTCAAGAGCATTTTAGGAGTGAAAGGGTATGCTAAGGAGTGGATGAAGCCATAATTGGTCAATCCCCTTATCGTCATCACACAGTTAATTACATGTGAAGGTAGATACTCCACCTTCAAAGCTTGTCACTTTAGATTGCTGACTCATTTTCTGTTCAATAAACCTTTAAACTTTCCCTTTTATTTTCTCAAAATCTTGGAGAAAATATCCTCTCAAGTGAGGAAAAATGTGACCAACCCCCACAATAGTCTCTTCCACCACAGTTTGATCAAACTCCTTGTTCTTATTGAACTAGAGAAGTAGGGGAAAAGTTGGGATGCCTTTATCTACCAATTTGCAAATCCTCACTTGACAATTAAGACTGGAAAGAAGCCACTTAGCCTAAAAACTATCTCTCCATTCAAGCCTCATTGTCCAAAAACTCCAAACTGCCTTGCACAAACTCCCTCTTTGCTTGAACAATACCAAAAGCTTGTTGATATTCCTACTTCTACATCAGGGAAAAAGACCAAGAACAAAGACCAAAAGAATCCTATTGTTGACCCCCCAATTCCTTCATTTTCTCTTGATCCTACACCTAAGAATATGCAATAAGTAATGCAACAAGACTTTCCCATCATTCCCACAAACAAGAGAGGAGCCAACTGATTTGGTAAGGGACCTTTTCAGAAGAGTACCCGGAACATAAGAACCAAGCTTTATGTGAAGCCTCCACCTACTTTGGATCCTATCCAAGTATCCTCCGACCTTGAGAGACCTCATAAGAAACCTAGAGAAGTCTCTGCAGATGGATTAGAGCAATTAAGGAAAACAAAATCAGAACCTACCTCACCTTTTCGATCTCCCATCACACCTACTTCACCCATGACCACCCGTGATCCTAAATTTGATAAATTGACCACATCTCTCAAAGGCCCTAAGCCTTCCTCGAAGATCATTGATTCTTCCCCAACTATAGAGGGGCTACAAAGGGAAAACCATCATCTTATCCAACAATTAGAAGAGAGGAAGACAATAGATGCACACATTCATCATGACAATGCAGTCCTTCAGGCAAAAGATAACTCCCTTCAGCGGTTGGTCGATGGGATGACCCAATCTAACCACAACTTAAGAGAATAATTAAAGAAACATAAGAAGCACAAGGCTAAGCCTACACAACAAGAAGGAGAGGCTTTTAAAGCTGACCCTCCTCAACAAGCCTAGTTTCGAGGGATGACTTCTTTTTGTTCGCAGTGGGACCTGCAAAATCGTTGGTGTGGGGGTATGTTGGGCTCGATATATGATCATCTTCATGACTTTATTATACACTTTTTTCCATATGTACATATGCGTTTTTATATCTTTCAAAGAAGATTTTTTGAGAATTTTGAGGTAAAATGATACAATCGACATGAGGTACGTATAATTCATGTTTTGTGATTCTATCAAGTTTAATTTATCATATTTTATGGTTTCCAAGAGATAATTCATGTTTTTATTCTTTTACAGGGCAAAACGCACCTTGCTTCTTTGTCCGACACTCGTTCCAACACTTGATCCAACACTTGTTCCGATACTTGATCTGACACTCATTCCGGCACCCAGTATTGCACAAAACCGCAAGGCAAGTTGGCAGTTATGGTATTGGCGGTCAGTGGTGGACAAATCGAGCACATGAGTTTTGTTTTTCATCACCCCCTCTAGCTACTAAACTCAACACAACTCGATTTCAATTTTCCAAAGAGGGAAATCATTGGGTTCCTCATTTTTGACAGTTAGAGCATCATTTATTGTAATTTGCCAAATTTAGAGGTGGTTCGACCCTCCTGTGGTTGACCACTTGGTTTGTAAATTTTATAAATACCACTAAGGTGGTTCGATGATTTTAAAGTAGAAGAACCAAGTAGCATAAGCATTAGAATTGCCAAAAAAATTATTTTGCTTTGTTTGAGTTTTTTTACATTGCCAGAATTATGCCAGAACTGTGTTTTTGGATTTGTATTGTGAATTCGGCCTGCTAAGCTCGTGGTATACTTTTAGAGAGTGACCACGACTAGATGGGGGGGCCACCAGCAGTCTTGTAACTCTCTTTATGTTGATTTATGCATTTCTTAATTTAATTGCTCTTTATTTATTTGTTGTACATGCATATTTTTATTTAGTTAATTAATTTGTTGTAGCTTAATTGATTTGCTTCTCTTTTACAGGTTAGAATGATGAGATGTAATAACATGCATTAATATCATAGATTAGAAAAGGATTTCAAGTCTCTCTGTCACTATACTAACCCCACATGTAGTTAGATGATAAATTGTGCTTTCTTTTATATTTTTACAATCAAGCTTAGAACATATTTTTAATTAGAACATAGCATAGTTTTAATCTGAGTTTCTTCTGACAAAGATTGATGGATGGATAGATTTGCTTCCAGTTTTCGATTCATATCTTGCTTACTTAAGTTTTAGATAGATTTCACTTGCTTGATTATAGGTTAAATGTAATTGTCAATTCACTTTTTAATCTCATGTTTTTAATTTCTATTTTCAGTCATTTTCTTATCACAGCTTGAATGATTAAACTAGACATAGTATAGTTTCCTTTCATGAAATTTCCTTTCATAGATTAAGATGACATTGAATTTATTAATTAGATAATGATGATCTCATCATGATGTTGATGGTTTATACATGAATATGTAGGGTATTTAACATTACTTTTATCATGGCTAAGTTTTCATTGGATTGTTTACTTCACACCTTTCATTTTTCCATTGAAATTAGTATTGAGCTTATACCATTAGAATTGTCCTTTGTTGTCAAGTGTCATCGAGATATCATCCGTCACCACCGAAGGCATTCACGCAATCACCAACATTACATTTGAGTGTTTCATAGATTAAAGATAGTTTCTTGCCTTCGTAGATTAGAAGAGATAGTTTCTTGTTTTCATAAGTTTAGTTGATAGTCTTTCTTGCTTTCAATAGAATAGATTTCCTTTCATGCATTGCATTAAGCATTTAAACTTCCTTTCACGCAAGAGAAATATTTTTGAATTAGGCATTTAGTTCACTTGCCTCTTAGGCTAGGTAGTTGTTCAATGAGAAGTCTTTGCTTACTTGTCTTTTGCTTTATGCTTTTGTTTTCTTGTCTATTTGCTTGAATAGATTAGTCTTAGATAGCTATTTTCCTGAGTTAATCTACACTCCTACCAACCTTCTACCTTTGGCATATATTTTTCTACAACTCTAAGTTTACTTACCCCGGGTTGACAATTTAATTGAGGGTAGTTTAGTGTCTTTATTAGTACATATAAATCACCTAACAGGAGGCTTCCCCGATAGCCTCCAAGAATCCCTATGAAAGACACAATAAATTATAGTACCCCCTAGGGTGACTACTAACACTTCAAATTGGATAAGGATAAGGGGAATGAAGGAAAGGTATCAATATAAGGTAAATTCAAAATTTGGAATGAGGAAGAAACAAGCCTAGAGAAGAGGCTTTTCAAGTCAAGAATAAATTCAATGGGATGCCAAAATGAAGGAAAAATCCAAGGACGAGGAAAGGATTGCAATAAGTGCATGAAATACCACGAGTAAATAGTTTATAATAATAGTAAGAAAATTATTACAACATTGAAAATAAAAGTTCTCTAATAGTAATAGATATTCTAGAAGTAAGATAAAAAAAAAATTGGCAATATTAAATGTATATTTCAATACTAACAAATATATGTCAACAAAAAAGTTGTCAATTTTCAGAAATAATAATTTTATGATAGAAATAAATTAATCAACTTGCAGCAATAAGAAAACAACTTTTTGACCACAAAATGATCTAGTAAATTATAGAGTTGAATTCTAGGTTAAAATATGGTTTAATTTACTAACAAATTCAAAACAAATGGTAGTAAAAAACATCCCTAAACCCCTAGATTGTTTTACTTAGATGGTTGTAATATCATTCCAAAAAATTATTTTATGGATTTAGTGATGAGTCTAGAGAAATATAATGCCTAAACAACCCTAAATGTCTAGGTTTCTGTTATCACCATTTATTTGCATACCTAGACCAAAGGGCTAAGCCTTACTAATATGCACCATTATAGTCCCTGTATCACTTCTCATACACACTTTCACACCAATATTCCCTTGTAAAACTTAGGAAAACCCCTTTTACTAAGTTATTTCACTTATTAAAGCCATAATCCCATTTTATGCATTTTCCCTTCTGTATTTTATTTAAATTAAAGGAAAAATTCAAATTTGTGGTTAAAATTGATTTGGTTAAATATAATATTTTATTATTTTGATCATATCAAGGATAACCATTATTTTTCCTATAAAATAAAGAGAGTCATACCATTTCCATATGATTTTCCCATGAGAGTACATAGATGCTACTGAAATTTCCACAGACCTTTCAACTTCATCTCACCATATTTACTTTCAACCAAGAGGAGAATCTATTCATTGCTACCATACATCTGGGAAAGAAAGAAGAACTCTCCTACCGAGGGGCCACCATGAGGCATTTGTCTTTATCAGTCTCTTCAGAGGTGTGTATTATTTTATACTCTAGTTATTTGGGTATTATAAATCATCTTGATTCTTTCTATCTTTTTTTTATTCAGGCATATTTTCCGTTGAATTCATTTTTCTGTTTATGAATAGCATAGATATAAATGAATTTAATCACTAGAGAACTAGGGTTTCTTGTGTTCTCACCCCCTTTTGTCTTTATCTTTGATACAATCACACAATTTTCATATCTTCTCATCATTGTTATAGATATATAACAAAAAATGGGCGACTCCAATGGGGATTTGACTTTTACTCATGATTATTGCCTGTGGGTGTATGGTACACATTGTTTCTCTTATTTTTGTAGGGTTTTATCAAGTTTTTTGTGGGTTTTTATCTTCCTATAGGTTTTTGTTCATTTTTTAAGGTTATATGTGTTGTTGATCTACTTAGGAAACCCTTGGAGACGAAACCACAACTCTTCCATGAAATTTTTTTCCCAACGCACTTTTTGGTCTTTTTTCTGCAACTGCTCAATGCAGAAATTGAGCAATTTTTTCCCACTACTCAATGCAAATTATGCAAAGTTTTTTGCCATTGTTCAACGCACCCTTGGGAATTTTTCTTCCACTAGTCAACGTATATTCTGGTTACTTTTCTTCCACTAGTGAATGTAAGAGGAAATACTTTTTCCTCCACTGTTCAACGCACTTATCTAGGTTTTTCCTGCACTTATCAATTTTTAAATTTGTTCTCACTTTCATTTTTTTGTTTGCTTGTTGTAGATGTTCTTTAGGGCCTACAATTACCCTTAATTCGATAGTTTTATAAGTGGTTTGAAAGTCCTAACTAAACCCTAGGAATTGAGGAACAACACCCAAGGGGTTTTGATCCCTTTTTCTCAAGGGGTTTCTTGAGGGTTTGGCTCCCTGTTTGTTTTTATAAATAGGTTGTAGCTCTACCACTTGATTCATCTCCTTCCCATAGTTTTTTATTTTTATTTTCAGACCATTTTAAATGTATCCAAAAAAACAATAAATAAGCATATAAGATAGGACCATAGATTTGATTTTATTTCACATATTTCTTTGTTGTTTGCTATAGCCATTTAGTCCTTTTCTTTTTACTTTCCAATAGGGATTTTCCATTGCAATTTAGCTATATTTTAGGAAAGAAAGTTTGTATTTTTATATTCCTTATTGCACATGCATCTCTTCTACTGTTTTTCAAAAGGAAAAAGTAAGCCTTTATCCATTTGTATTTGTTTTCTTGTGTCCATAGGAATTTATTATACATTCTTTTCAAAAATTCTTTACATTCAAAATTTTATTTTATGCCATCAATAATTTATTTTTAAGCAGTTGAAATCAAATACAAAAACTCAGTAGTACAAAAAATGAAGTTGCAAACCTTAACCACTAAAATAAATTTGAAACTCAAAGCTCACATTGCACACCATTTCTCCCCTAAAGAGACAGTCTCATAGGCTGAAATGGATTCATATTGATTCTCCCATCTTAAGTGCCATGGTCCACACCTAACGAGGAAAGGCCACTTTCCATAGTCACTCTTTTATTTCTACCTCCTTAGAGTCGGAACCCTTGTTCTTGTTGGAAGGTAATGATAAAACTACTTCTCACCCTATACCTCCTCCACTAGGACCATCTTCTTATAGCTCCCCCATGGTTGGAACTACCTCAAAATACTTACTAATTTCATGGCCAGTTTGAGTATCCCTGATCTAAACCAATTGATCAATGATCCCATTCATCATGATCCTAAATTCCCCCCCATTCCCACCAAGGTTCCCTCCAACATTACCAAGTTTGAGATAAAGTCACGAGATGACCCTTTGAAATAGGTGATGTCCTTATTATTATGGTGTTCATATAACTCCATCATGTAGGACTCCTTCAGGATCCATATTTTCCATAGAACCTTGATGGGTGCCTCTACAAAGTGGTACATAGATAAACTAGGGAACTTCCACTAGACTTTTGAGTCCATTATGAAGGTATTCCTCACTATATTCCAGTTTCCCATTCATCACGACCTAGGTATTGAAATCCTCACCACGTGTCACAAAACCATTTCCACCCACATCCTTGACCACATCCAATTGTGGCATAGACAAGGTGTCTTGCTCAAATCCAAGATTGACGATATTTTTCTCAAGTATTTCTTCCTCGAGTCCCTCCTTAATCCCATCACCAAGGATGTCTCCATGGCATTTCCTAAGAATAAAGAAGAGGGCATATAGAAGGAACAACAATATGAATTTATCTATGCTCAATCTAGGTATCTATACACCACCCTCCCTAATGCCCCTCAGTCCCTATCAGGTGACTCAGCCACTTCTAGCACCTCCCATGTTTCTTATGGTCTCATGGGATCTATCTCTCCTACATGTCCACCAACACCACCTAGACCTAGTGGATATGCATTTCCTTATGGTGGGTCCCCCACTCCTTATGGATACTTTACCCCAACTCAAGATCAATCATGTGCCTCATCTTAGGTGAGTGTGAGTATATCATACCCTGCACCTCCTTCTCAGTCACATTACCATGGTCAGGTTCTTTGTGTGGAAATCCCTCTTATGGGGATACCACCAATCCTTAGTAATTTTTTCTTGGTCTACCTCCAACAACATTATCCCCACTCATAATTGTGCCGCCTACCCATTCCATTCCATCTACACCTCCTCCATAAGGAAAATTATATGTGCAACATAACGCCCCCCTTCTTCCCAATAAGAAGTGGAGGATAAATAAGAGGAAAGGTATGAGGATAAATAAGAGGAAAGTAATTTTAGAGAAATGCACATTTCACTATCAAACTCTGACTCCATCTACAATTTGACTGTGGCAAGCCAAGAAAACAATGTTTAGGACCCCAAAATGACCTTGGAAGTACAACAAGATGTGTCAACATGAAATGTTACAAAATAATCCAGTTGGATTAGGAGAGAGGCCACCAATATCTACGTAGAGGATGTGTGGGGATTCAGATATCCCCAGAAGTGTAGAACCCACAATTACAAACAAGTACAAAAGAACGTGTTGAAAAAAACAGACAAGAGGAGCCAGTTGGAATAGGTTGGTGGCCACCATTATCAACCTAGAATAATCCTCCCCCCTTAGGAAGAAATGGTATCCATTGCATTGAGTTCCCCCATCAGGTCAGGAAACTTCTGCTGGATTTGGCCTCAAGTGAGCTACTTTCCTTGGTGTAGGACTTGCCCTTCCTTGACAACCCGATAAAGTTGGATTCTGCTGGTGAGTGCCCTTGCCCTATGTATCCACTATCTGATCAATGGATTCTTGTTCCATGCAGTTGAGGTTGATCTTTGTGGGTTTCAGTTGTTCTTTGATCTCTGACATGTCCAATAATGGTGGAAAATATGGTCGAAGGAGTTCCACATTGAACACTGGGTGTAGGCCAAGGAAGGGTGGATTGTTTAGCTCAAAATAATTGTTACCCACAACCTTGGTTATAGTGTAAGTCCCATAGAAAATTGGGAGAATCTTCCAATGGGGCCTAGTCAGATGCTCATTCTACAAATGTAACCAGACTTTGTCGCCAACCTTAAAATGGTGTGGTAAACTGTGTTGATCATGGTGCTTCTTGTACTTAGCATTGGATTTCTACAAAATTTCCTAGACCTATTGGTGGATGTGTTGAATCCACTCAATGAATCTGGTGTCTTTGTCGATCATAGAATGATCATGGGAAGAGTTTGTCTATGTGGTGGAGAGAGAAAGTGCAACATAAATGGGTCCCAAGGGTTGAAATCCCAGACCCACCTGAAATGGGCTATGGTCGGTGGAGCTATGGAGAGCCATGTTGTAACTTTGTTGAACATAGGGGAGACTCTCATCCCATGCAGATGGATGATTAGAATTGTACATGTGTAGGATGTGCACAATCATCTGATTGAAGACCTTTGTTTGGCCATCTGTTTGGGGATGGAAAGAAATGGATTTTGTGAGCTTGGTGTCAAACAATGAACAGATACTCGACCAAAATGTGTTAAGGAATGTTCTCTCCCGATCGGAGATGATGGTCTATGGTATCCCAAAGTGGAACCACACTCGCTCAAAGAATATCTTGGCAGTATCTCCCACTTTTATATTCTTCTTGCAGGTTCTGAGGATGGCCATCATCGAAAATTGATCAATGACCACAAATACAAAGTCATTTCATTGCTTGGTGGATGGAAGGCCCTACATGTAATCCATTGAGATGGATTCCCAAGGCTTCTAGGGAGTAGGAAGAGGGGTGTATAAGCCTTGATTCTTGATGGATGGATTGGAAATGGAACAAGAAGTGCAAGATCTGATATACCTGTTGATGTCTTGTTGAAATTTTGGCCAATAAAAATGTTTTTGAAGAAAAACCACAGTTTTCTCCACGCCAAAATGTCATGCCATCCGACTGTAGTGGGTTTCCCAAATCATATTTTCATCCTCGCTTGTAGGAACATAGAGATGGAACAGGTGGCATAAGATTCTCTCTTGAATGTGAAAATCAATGATAGTCTGTCTTATACCCAATAGATGATAGGTGGTGGCGAATTCTAGATCTTGCTGATAAATTTGGGGCCACTGAGATGCTTCATGTCCATAGGAATGGAGTGTAATGGTGAGTGTAGCCACAAGAGGCTGACTAAGGCAGTGAGTGACACAATTTTAAATACATTTCTTATAATTTATGTTGATATGGAACTGCTGCAAGTAGGTGGACCACTTCTGATGATGGTCATTCTGGAATTTTCCTTGTGTCTGTATGAACTTCAGAGGCTTGTGATTAGTGTGTATGATTGTCTCTTTTCCTAGAATGTAATGTTTCCATTAAAGACATGCTTGTACAATGGAATACATTTCCTTTTCATAGGTGGGGTATATTCAAAAAGTATATGAGAGTGTCTCACTATGGTATGCCACCGGATGACCATGCTGAGTGGGAATCGTGCCCACAACATAGTCAGATGCATCAGTCCTAATCTTTAACAGTTGCTATAGATCAGGAAAGGAGAGTACTGGAGTTGAGCACAAGAAATTCTTCAGATCATCAAATTCTAATTGTTGTTCCTTCCCCCACACAAAATTTTCCCTGCTACCACCCTTGGTCACCTGGCTGAGGGCCCATGCAATATGGGAGAATCCCAACATGAAGCATTGGTAGATGTTGGAAATTTCCAAGAAGCATTGAAGCTCAGTCAGTGTGGTCAGGTCAGGCTAGTCATAGATGAGTCAGATATTAGTTGGATCAACATGTACCCCATGCTCATCAACAATATATCCCAAGTATTGGACCTTGTTCATGCCAAAAGAGAATTTTTCCAAGTTGGAATATAACTTGTGCTATCACAGATTGCTCAAAAATTGTTGAATATGTAGCATGCACTCCTCCCACGTTCTGTTGAATATGAGGATGTCATCCAAATATACCACCACAAAGGAGTTGGTGAAGGGTCTCAATACATCATCCATCAACCTCATTAAAGTGGTTGGTGCATTTGTTAAGACAAAGGGCATGACTCACAATTCGAAGAGACCTTCTTTAGATTTGAAGGTTGTATTCCATACATCAGTTGGTTCGATGGGAACCTGGTGGTAGCCATATTTTAGGTCAATCTTGCTGAAGAACTTTTCCCCCTTGAATTTTTCAAGAAGGTCATCGATCCTGGGAATGGGGTACCGGTTCTTGACTGTAATTTTGTTTAATGCTCTGTAATCAATGTAGAGTCACCAAGTCTCATCTTTCTTCTGCACCAATACAATCGGGCTTCTGCAAGGGGAGGATTTGGGTATGATGTGCCCCTTTCCAAGAAGCTCTTGGATCTGACACCTGATTTTGTCATTTTCCATCAACGAGCGATGATAGACTAGTCCATTAGGAGAGGTGCATCGCAGGTTAGATCAATTGGATGCTTGACTTGACAGTGTTTTGGTACCTTTGTAGGTGAGGAGAATATGTCTCTGTATTCTTCCACGATCCCATCAACTTGTTTCTACTGTAAAGAGAGGATCTGTGTAGAGACCACGTATGTGTTAGTGACCTTCTACTTAGTGTGAGCATGGATCACAAAGAAGACAAACTTCCTGGTATGTGAGATGAAGTTACTGCATTTCTTAGTAGAGATTAAAGAAATAACAATAGGTGGTGCTACCTCTGGTATCCTATACAATTTTCTACCAAAATTAATAATAAAGCTGTGGGTTCTAAACTCATACACAACATGACGCTTCCACAAATATGGTTGTCCTAAAATAACATCACAAAATTCAAGGGGAACAATATCACACAATACCTCATCTTTGAAAGGCTTGATGTTGTAGGGTAGACAACACTGTTGGCTGACACATAGATCTCTTCCTTGACGAATCCAACCGATGGTGTAGGGATACATGTGTGGTGTCATTGGTAGGTCTAGTTGCTTGATGACCTTTGTTGAAATCATGTTATTTTGAATACCTCTATCGAGAATGAAATGCAAAGAAGCCCCTTTTAACCACATATGTGAGTGAAAGAGGTGTTCCCCTTCCTCTAGTTCTTTTGGTTCACTTGGTTGGACTTTGGTGGTAGCAATAGTGGAACTGGGTTTAGCATCGATAATCTGCTTCCCTCCTTTAGGATTTGATTCAGAATCATAATCGTTATTTCACTCGAAAGCCTTCAGTTCAACCATGAGGGACTACTTGGAGAAACATTCTTTGGTGTTGTGCCAAGGGATTTTATGGTACTCACACCATTTTCTCATTTCCTTATTTGTCTTCTCATTGCCCTTCTTGTGTTTCAGCTTGGGATGGTTGTCCTGAGGGTGGCTATCTCGACTTGGTCCCTTGTTGTGTGGGTTGGGGATACCTTTTCCCTACTTCGACTGCGAGGAGTTAGCAGACCCAAACTCTCACCCTTTCTGCTTCAATTTCTGCTCGATCTTGACAACGTATCTATAATCTGTGACAAATTAGGAGAACATAAACTCCATTTTTGTTTGAATGTATCTATGAAAACAGTCACAATATTTTATCACTAGATGATGCTTAAAGTCTTTGATACCCAATTTGGTGTGTAGGGTATGGAAAATATTGGTGAAATCTGGTACTGTCTAGTCCCTTTCTTGAGGTCGGTTGGTCCATCTGGTGTACTAGGTGTCGTAGCTTCCAACATGATAGTATTATCCTTTAATGGTGTCCCGGAAGGAATCCCATGTAGGGTCCACCACAAACATTGTAGATTACTCTATGACCCTTTTCTCAGAGTAAGTATCCTACCAGTATTTAACATGGGGAACAACCTTGAGGAGGGAAAAAGTGATCTTTTCCCTATTGGAAAATTTGTGGACCAAAAATACTCTTTGAGTAGATTCAACCATTTATCTACAACATCCACATATATTAGTCCTTCAAATAATGGAATATCAAAATTTACTTGTACCTTGAAGGGGTTGCATGGCCGCTTGATGAAGATCCTTCTGTTGTGGGCATTCGTCGAAGGATCTGTGCGAAGTTGTCCATCATTATGTTCCTTTTTCACACGAGGATTTCTCGAGAAACATTTTAATAGGATCTCCTGCTCCATCATAATTCTTTTCATTCCCCATGGGTTGTTGTCAAGATCGGCATGGCATATCTTGCAATGGCTTGATTGGCTGAAGTCCCAACTTCTTGTACCTAGATCTTGTCGGGGACATGCATGAAGAAAAATAAAATAAGAGCAAACCGCCCTGATACCATTGATCTAGATTTATGAGTGGAACGAACTAATTAATAGAATAAATATGATAAACATAGAGATATGAAGAATAACACATATATCCAGTGAAAAATAACTTCTATTGAATAATGAAATAGGCTGAAACTGTAAAACTGTAGAACTAAAACACTTGCTCGAATGGTGGTAGCTATCTCTGAGAAGAGATGTGGCTACTATGTGCATCTGTTTAAGAAAAATAGATTACAATGAGGCCCCAGAGTCATTTTTTTATATGAATCATGAATTCCAAAACCCTAGACATCCAAAAACCTAACCCTAGAAGGTGAAATACCAAAAGTCATGTGGGACCCTATGGGTAAGTTGGTGCAAGTTGATACCTCAACTTCCTAGGGTCGTAACGTTTGCATACGACCTACGTTTTAGGCATGTGATAGCCCATTGGAATGGTATTTCAGAGAAATATACATTTTATCATCAAACTCTGACTCCATCTATAGTTTGACTATGGCGAGACTAAAAAAAATGTTTAGGGCCCCAAAACGGCCATGAAAGTACAATGAGATGTGTTGAAATGAAAACATACAAAATAAGTCAATTGGATTAGGTGAGAGGCCACCAGTATCCACCTATAGGATTTGTGGGGCTTTAGACAACACCAGAAGTGTAGAACCTGCAATTACAAAGAAGTATAGAAGAACGTGTTGAACAAAATGGGAAAGAGGATCTAGTTGTAATAGGTGGGTGGCCACCAATATCCACCTAGATCACACTACGCGATCCTAATAGTATGCTATGCCCATAAGGAACAAAAAATTGTGCCTTCTCATCGTCCTTCTTCCACCCCATGGATTTTATAGATCCGTCGAACATCTATCAATGTCCCTTCAAAGGTCCCAAAGGTTCCACTTTGATGGAATATTTTTCACTTTCATGTAAGGTATCCCAACATTATAGCATTGTCGATGATATATCCCAATCCCCCACTATCAAGTTAACCCTCGAGGTCCTTGAGACATGACCCACACAAAAAAACTATTTTATTTCTACCTTAATATTTTTTGACCCTTCGAATGATTGCATGATAACCTTTGATAATGATCAAGCTAAGCCTATTTTCTTTCCCTCTTCTATCTCTTTCTAGATCCCAATGATCATCAAAAAGTACAACATCTAGTGTTGTAGTTTTTATGAAGGAACATCCACATGAATCATGTCTTCTTAGGTTTGACCATAGATATTATCCCCTACCCTTGTCCCATATACAATCTCCCTCCAAGCGTATGATGCTCAACATTCCCAATCCTGAGGCCTTTAATAAAACTATCCCATCAAGATAGGGGGAAAATACTTCCATGTCAGTGTTGAGATTATAGATGCCCCTCTGGATTATAAATACTTTTTAGGATGCAAATTCATGTATTCCATGAATTACATGGCCTCATCAGGTTTTTGTAATATGATTTCCCCCATAATGGGAATCTTGTCACCATTGATCAACTGACTTACCTTGACCCTCAAGCCTACCCTCATCCTGAAAATGTGGTTTCTTCCATAGGTGAGGACCATACTACTAATCTTTTCAATGATATTAGCCCCAAAGTCTACAAAGACTCCAGCTTGTTGGAGGCATACTACAAGCCACCTCTAGTAGTCATTATTCCCAATTCTTCTAATGTTTGCATAGTTTCATCCAACCATGGACCAGAGGGCTCAAACCCATAAGCCATAACTGGACCTTCCACACATGCATTCTCCATGCCTCCACTAGGCATGTCGTGACCACATCCATGATATCCCTTTGGCTAGGTACCTTTATTATTACCACCCAATTGTATTGTCAATACCTCGATTATGGCTACCCCAACCTTTCCTAACCTCACCCTTTGAATTCTGGTGTGGCATTTGGGTCCACCTCCCACTTCTCTTTCAAGCTTGGAGCCAAGAACTTATTTTTCTTTGACCCCCATGTAGCCTATACATGTGCACACTAGTGTTCCCAAGACACCTATATAATGTACACCTCAACCTTCACATTCCCCATATCAACCTATGTATGATTCACCTCACCAATGACAAAAGGAAAAGGATTTGACAAAGGGGGAAATGTCAAAGTCAAAGGGAGAACCAGCTCTTCCAAACAAGCCATGGCCACCTAGACCACTACATCTAGGCCCATACTACCATATTTCATATGCAATACCACTTGCCACACTATCTTCATTTTTCCAAGGCTACCTAATCTTAAGGAAATTTACAATGTCAAAGACTTAGAACTTTAGTCCTCCATACCCACTATGGTAGTCTCTATTCCTAAGTCTTCTTCCAATCATATTAATTCCCTATGAGCCAATCACCATTGTGATTTGTGTGACTCTTACGGACATTATTCTCATAACTTTCCCCATATACCATAGTATTGGGATGCTCTTGACATTCTCCCCCATTTGGATTATATTCACCAAGACGAGTCAACCCTAACCAATTCTCAACCCAGCCTTGAGATTGGTCCCTTTGAAGTGCATACCAATGAGAATTCCATGGAAATTATATATATGTCACATTCCATGGGATCAAAGTTGTCTTAGAACCTCCTCTTTTCTACATATCTACATCAAAGAACTCATATCTTGCCTCATGTATCTTTGATATCATCATTGGTGGCACATTTTTTGACTAGTCTTCCATCCACCTCTTTCGATGTAGAATATGTGAACCATGTTTATTTTTCCCATGATAGGGAATACCCATGGATAATCACTTTTATTCATAGATATGGGTCTCCACTAGGCCTTGATTTCCTCAACATTTAGCATAGATTACTTCCCTTCTACTCGTTTCATTTTCCTTTCATTACCGAAAATTGCTTATAGGACCCCCTCACTTGTGTATATGGATTAAGCCTTCCATTTTATGCATTTTCCATCTACTCAGTGATAAAAAAAACCCTTGCATAGACATCCTAAAATAGGGACCCTTATTTCATTTTGGTGTCCATTATTTTACATCCCCCTAGGGATTGGGAGTCCATTTAGTCACCATAACATAGTTGGGCCTTACACATTTCTTCTCATCACGTTGATCTCTACACCCTCTAGAATCCCACATTTTTTGTCAATGTTTTTTGGATTTACACCTAGATGGGGGAATGCTCTTTGCATACAACTAATTCCCTCATTTGGTGGAATCATTCTCTTCCCTCCTAGTTAGTCCCATTATCATTACTCGGAGGATTTTTGTCTTTGAGTGATACACTTTGGACCAACCCCATTGGAATTCTATAGAAATATCCCTCGCTTATCCTCTCCTAACTAGCCCCATTGAAAATATTAGGAGAGGTGGTATCATAGTCACCTCCTCACTAAATCAATTGGAATTATGAGGAGGAGTTCCCCCTCCCCCCATCCCATCTAGCTATATTCATCAACATTCTTAGATGGGGATGTCCTCGTGATCACCCCTACTAACCATCCTCATAAGAATTATTAGTTAGGGGTTGTTTCTTTCATTTGTTTAGTTCCTTCTTGATCAACCCCATTGGAATTCTCAAAAAGGTTCCATTTTTGTGATCTCTCCTAACAATCCCCATTGGCATTTCCTGGAGAGTCCTCATGGTCTCATCGATAGTAGTTTTGGTGTCCCCCTAGCTGGCCTCATAGGAATTCTCATGCGGTACCACTTTGTTTGGATATCTCCCAACCAACTGGTACACACCAAAATGTCACACCTAATTTTTGCACCTAAGTCTTGCAAGTTTCACAAAGTGTCATATGAATCTTTTTAAGTGTCATATGCACTATTGAAAGTGTTGTATGCACCTTACCTAGTGTCACATTCAATTTGTTCAGTGTCGCGACAAATTGACAGCATGAAAGAACATTTGTCACAATCCCTAGCCAATGTAGAGGAGAAATATATCATATGAAGGTCAAAATACTATGTGCACATGAATTATTCATTATTATTCATAAAAAGGAAATTAATTTAGTGTGAGAACCCACCTCACATTTAGTTTCCTAATTGCAAGGATAAGTTGATAATTTCATGGATGGTTGAGAGATTTTCTCAAACCAAAATCCAAATTTGGTGGATCTTGAGAGATATTTCCTCAAAATCCTTGAGATATATTTTCTCCCTAAAATATTTGAGAGATATTTGCTCCCTAAAAATATTGGAGATCCCAATTTAGTGGATCTAGTGAGTGATCTTCTGCATGGTGGTTAAAACTCCAAATCCTATATAATGATGGATTTCCATGGTGAATGGGGGAACAATTGAAATATCGAACCTTTGATTATGGAGGAAGTATCTACATTTTGATGTCAATACTCATGCAAGGGATGGACAAGGAGAGCTTGGAGAAGTTCTACAAAATCATACATAGTTTGTAAGTGCCTCTTTTTGTCTTTCCAATTAATATATACTTGGGCTATTTCATTCAAGTTTATGTCTTGTTACATTTTCTTGTATACTTTTTCTCTAATATTTGTAGACATACTTGTCTTATATAATATTGTAGAGTAGGAGATAATTGTTTTCCTTTGTTGTCCATTGCATATCTCAATTTGTTCTAGGGAGTTTGGAGATCAAGCTTGGGGATTGGAAGCAGTGAGAACAAATGTCAAAACAGGTTCATCATATCCTTTCTCTCCTCCTCATTTTGATTGGTTAAGATAAGTTTAAAGGAATGTTAGTGTCCACTTGTATTGTTCATGTCTTGGTATAGGGGTCTAGTAATCCAAGGGAAGTTTCATCTGTTTGTAGGTGAAACATTCTATAAAAGAAATTGTCGACTCCACTAGGGATGAAATTTGACTCGTTTTTCCTATTTTTCATCTTGAATCCTTTTCTTCTGATTAGATATTGCTTGTTTGGTGATTTTTTTTTATCTATTTCCCCTTCTCTCTTCCTCATTGAATAGTTTACAGAGTCATTGATTAGTTTTTTTGAGTTTTTAGTATTTTTGAGCCATTTTTTGAACTTTTCCAGAACCGACCCTCCTTTGTAGTTTTCACTAGAGTTCCATTCTCCTGATTGTTTATCCCTTGTAGTTGACCATAGGGTTATATTATCTTGTAAGGCGCTCTGTCTCTTAAGGATAGGAGCACCATTCTCTCCTTTTGAGGAAAATTCAAGGTTTTTTCCTTGATCTGCTTCGTCTGTTGAAGTGGATTTTTAACTCATAAGTCTTTCAATTGTTTTTTGACTTTGTTTGATTGAGGATTTGATACGTATCACTCATTTTCATATTTTTTAAGCTTTCAAACCTCTTCTACGTTGCGATATTGGTTCACCTTGCTTTCACTAGTTTGGTCTTTGTCTCAGTATGTTTTCAATTATCTGATTGATTGGAAGAAGTATGCAAAGGTTTGACTGGTCTCAAGTTTCTTTTCAATATTATTGAGAACATATCGCTCTTTTGAATGATTGCAATTTTTTTTCTTACCAAAACCTAGATTGAATGCATTTCCTTGTTGCTTAGTTTTAAAGATTGTTGAGTGATTATCTCTTTCTCTTTTTCACTGTTTGGGTTCTTCTTGGAGGCATTTTGACATTTGTTCTTTCTTGTTGACTTTTTGATTTCTTGATTGAGTGAGTTATTTCACACTTGGTTTCTCTCAGTTCTTGTCCGTCTTGAGTGAATTTCTTGTTCTATATTTTTATGTCATATTCCTTTGTATCTGCATTAGATTCTTGTATTGAAAATAATGAAGCATAAATAAATTGCATTTTATTTAGGTTCATTGCATTTATAATCAAACAAACATAAATTGATTGCATTCAAAGTTTTCGGTGGTACATGTTTGTAGTTTTCATTTGGTAAACTACATTGGGTTTATGGATTTGGGAATGGAAAAAGGATATTCTCCTTTCCATAGATAGAGTTCATCGAATATAAATATTTTCATCTCATTATTTTTCACTCTTTTGGAGGAAAATTCACGAATACCATCAATTTCAATTCCATACCCTTGATTAAACAATGACCTGAAATCAAAGCGCTAATTAAAATCTATCTAGAAATTTTTATTTGTAGGGCTGTGCAAACATACATTAACTTAAGTGTAGGGATTTGGAAAAGGTGTTGAGAATAAATCTACAAATCCATAAAAAAACATATAATACTTTTATAGGGAGAGAAAATACAATTTTTGTATAAGCATAGCAGGGACCTGCCTCTCAAATAGGGGTTAAACATGAGGTCGTGTGAAGGAGAGTAATGGTGGTTACCCATCCAAAGCTTAACCAAACATAGTGAAAATATAATATATAGGGGGTTCTTCTTGAAGTGTCACTAGTTTTATTAGGTCTCAGTTCTTCGTGGATCTCGAATCCATTCGATGTCCTCTAGAGTTTACTGGTCCTCTTGTCTATAATCCTCTAGAAGAATTTCATACTTGATATCCTGACTATACATTCAATGTCAAATACCAATTGTACCTTCTTGGAGGCTGACTATGAGTTGGTCACCAATATGGACTTTATCTTTAGGGTTCATACACAAGGTGATGAAGAAGGGGAGTCATTGTTGTACTTGGGTAAAACGTTGGTCAAACTCACTCGGGCTCGTTAGAGAGTAACCCATAGATAGACCGTGAGGGAACTTTCACCAACTGGTGTAAGTCTGTTAAGAAGGTCACCAGTGTAACTGACCCACCTGATCTATCTCAACCCCTTTTTCATATTGATCCTCTGATGTTGGATTTCATCACCAACTAGCGCGTTCACTGCGAAAAGGATTTTTTGTTTGGTTTTCTTCATATATTTGTTTAGAGTGTGTTGTTTGTTTTCCCTAGAAATCCCTTAGGATTGAGTTTGTTACTATGGTGTCAGTTCCTAGAAATACCAATGAAGGAACCTATTTTCCTAGGATATCATTTGTTTCTCCTTCAATGGGACACATTGGTCCTCCTTATATCGCTACTTTGACTCTTCCCGGACTCACTATTGGGTTACCAGTCTGGTTGTTTTTCGCTCCAGTGAATGTAAATGATCCTATTAATTTGTATGCAAGTACTCCACCCTAGGAACATAAACCTCATGTAAATCCTCTACCTTCTTTGTTGGTAGGGTCTTCTTCATGTTCTTCCTATTTGCCTAGTGAAAGATATACAACTATTAACTAGGTAGTTAAGAAGAAGAAGAAAAGGAAGATCAATAAGAAGAAAATTAACCTAGGGGGAAACATTCCAACCTCTACAGGACATGTTGAAAGCAATCAACCAACTAATGTTCATCATTCCCAAATTCCCTTGCAGGATTTGTAATGGTGAACATCTTCTTAAGGATTTCCCTAGTATTCTCAAGGTTGTAGAAGTGTAGTATGACTTTTCTCAACCTGCATCGTCAGCCGCTACATATCATGCTAGAGAAAAACCATCAAGTAGTGATAATCATGTTGGAATTAAGGAGGATAAAGCCAAATTTCCTTGAATTTTATGTAAGGAAATGCACTGCAGTTACCTATACCCTCGTGTGGATGAGGCTTCATATCCATATGAAAATATTGTTGATGTCCAACAACAAATTCCATCTCCCAACCCACCATTGGTTGATGAACTAGTCAATTCGGTTCCATCATCAGTCAATCTGGTTGATCGGGTTATGCATCTAGTTCCATCATCAGTTGAGTTGGTCGATCAAGTGATCGATTCAATTTCACCTTTGATCAATCCCACTCTCTCCTTGGAGAGTGAATTCAAAGTGGTCCATCCCATACCACTCTTGTTCGATCCCACTCATCCAAGGAAGAGTGAATATGTCGCTGAGGTCTATATTGTTTATACAAATTATTCTGTACAAGGGGGAACTTCATGCATCCCAATGAAACCCCCTCTGAGTAATGAGGCCATTATTTTAGATTGGGGTGCAGTGTCGGAACCTCATGTCCCTTCCTATATACCTTTCCAAATCACTTTTCATGTTTGTGGTAGGGATGTTCCTCAGAATATTGTTGATGAAGGTGCATCCATTAGTATTTTATCCTCCATTGCTTGGAAAGATTTAGGTTCTCCTTAGCTTACGTCGGTGACTCAGAATCTGTTGGATTTAAAAAAAAGGCCCATTCAACCTTTAGGGATCCTTCCTTATCTTATCGTTACTTTAGGAGAGAAAATTTTCTATATTGATGTGATGGTATTCCATGACCCCTTGGATTTTAATTTTCTCCTCGGATGAGACTATGTTTATGCTATGAATTCTCTTGTGTCCACAATCTTTTGAGTGATGTGTTTCCCCCACAATGGAGACATAGTGACCATATGCCAGATTTCATTCATTGACCCTCATATGATAGTCAACCATCAGAATTCCATGAATGGTCCTTATATGAAAGAGACATCCACCCTTCCATAGGTCAATTGTGTGGCAACCTGTCCCATGTATTCAACTCTGAATGAGAAGGAATATCTCCCTTCTTTTGATTTTGATACGGATTTTCTGAGTAGAACGAAATGAATAGATATTATTATTATTACTAAAATAGAGACACAAGGAACAATAATAGAGATACATTAAAATTGGCTTCTATTCAATAAATAAATATGTTGAAATTGTAAAATGCAGACTGAAAACAAGATTGCTAAAATGGTGATGACTTATCTTTGAGAATTGATGTCACAATTGTGCTCATTCACAAGAATATGATCACAATGAGCCTTTGAAATAATTTTTACAATAAACATGAATTCCAAAACCATAGACATAAAAAAAACTAACCGTAGGAGATGAAGTACCAATAGTCATCTGGGCCCCATTGGGGTAAGTTAGTACATGAACTTCTTGGGGTTGTAACGTTTGCATATGATCTTAGTTTTAGGCGCATGATATACTGTTGGAAAGGTATATCTGAGGACTACACATTATTCCATAAAAAATTGACATTCTCTATATTTTGATTGTGGTGAACCCTAAAACAATTGTTTAGGGCCTCAAAACGGCCCCAAAAGTTCAAGACGTGAAAACTAGGAACAAAACTGTCAAACTGAAAAAATGCCAAGATGAGCCACTTGGAATAGGTGGGTAGCCACCAATATCCACCTATATCAATCCTCCCCCCTTAGTAATAAATGGTCTCCATTTCATTGAGTTCCCATATCAGATGAGGAAATTGCTGCTGAATTTGGCCTTGGGTGAGTCACTTGCCTTGGTGTAGGGGTGTTGGTTTACTAATTCCCTTTTTGGGTTGTCTGATTTATTGAACCAGGGTTCATGTCATTCAAGTTTCCAACAAAGCCTATAAAAATATCGGCCCTCCTGGTAAACTAGAAGGAAACACAACACCGGGAAGGTACTACACAGTCTCACCCGAGATAGCTTTAAATGGGTGACTGTAAGACTTAGGTGTTTACAACCTAGGACATAGTAGGGAGTATGGGTTTCTTGATTAAATCTAGGTATTGTGAGATGTAAGGTAAACTACTTATCCCTTGAAGTTGCATACATATATTTCATAGTTTAATTTCAATAGAGTATAAACAGATTCATAATAATGTGCTAACTCATTCATCAAGATTAACCATTAATTGTTGAAATAAAGAAGAGACATGCATACATTCAACATATTACATGATTATTACCATGGTTCACCCCTTCTTGGGCTATGTCCACAAAGATTTGTTTCTTGGCTCTTTTATTATGGAAGTTATGTATTCCTGGCACTAGATGCTCACAATTCTTCACAAAACTGGGTAAGATCTATGTCAGGCGAACTAGATCGCACCAGGCTCCAGATCCTATGGTATAATCCTCATATATACCTTCCCTCGTATCTTATTTTCTCAAAATCTTATAAAATTGGTTCATACAGCTAAAAACATTAAATAACTACTAATAACTACTAGAAATCCACACTATATGATACTTTCGTATCTATATTTATAAATTTCGGGCTCTTCGGAATTTTACAGAATATTACCAAAACCCTATCCCTTCTTTCATCAGGTCTTTCTCCCATACGCGTGTTGTTCCTCCTCTAGCTGTCTCTTTCCTTTGTGCACGCTTTCTTGCATGCGTGCATGCTGTTCTTTTGTCAGTTGTTACTTCAGTTTTCTGCACGCTTTCTTTCCCATGATCATTCTTCTTTCCCCTTCGGCCTGGTGCCAATAGGCCCCCAACATTGACATGTGACTCGTCCCAAGTCACCTAATTTCTCTATGCTTCCTCGATCTCCTTGGTGATCGTCTAGAACTATTCCTGCAACTCTGATGCTTTTGTCAGTGCCTACACAGTTTTCTCCTTGATAGTGTCGACTGTCTGAGCTGCCACTTCCTTGCTCATTAGTCCTACACATTATAGCTGAGTTTGTGTTGTCTGGTTTATGGATTCTTCTTCCTGCACAAGTACTTCTACTACCCATTTCTTTAATGGTTCTATTTGAGCTTGACGCTCTTGTTTCTGTGTTTGTGTAGTGATAAGTTCTACCTGTATCTTCTTCAAATATTGCATTCCTTTGACCTGTTCTGGAATTGGTATGGTCTTCTGTCACTGCTTGAGTTATTGGATCATTGCATTGATCCTATCCTCCTCCTTGTCCCAATGTTGGAGTTGTGGATCCTCTTCCAGCCTTGTCCAAAGTTGTGCTACTTTATCCAGCAAGTTGGTTGTTGTGCTAACCTGTTTTTCTAGATCCTGCAGTTGCATTGTTGCTTCCTTCTTCCTTTGCTCGTTCATTGCTAGTGGAATTGTTGGTCTAATATGTCTACAGAGAGTCTCGATCTCCTTCTGATATTGATCAATTTCCTGCACAATCTGATCGATCTTTTCTACGGATGGGAGCTCATTTCCTTGCGCAGTAGTTGGAAGTTTCCCAAAAAATTCTTCCACTCTATATTCCAGCTTGTTTCTCTATTATTTCTCCTCCTGAGTTTCAGATTTGGCATGTGCGCAAACTGTTTCCAGCTCTTCCCACTTCCTTGTTTCTTGTTGTAGCTCGACTAAGTTTTTATGTGCTCACAATTACATATCGTGGTCAACGCTAACCTGTAGTTTGTATAATTCTCTTGATGGAATCCATGTCAATACCAATTGGATATGATCCAAATCCTTTAGTGGTGTCTGTCCCATAATTTCATCCATTCGAAGCATGCTAGGCTTTATGTAGACTGTGGAATGTGCATGTGGCATCTAAAGAATTGGGTCACGTTCTTCTACCTCCACCCTTTCTGTGGTCTGTGTGGTTGATGGATCTATGCCTCTACTACTACTCGTGATCTGAGCTTCCCCGAATTTCTTAAGGAGTTGTCCCATTTCTATTAGTTCCTTCTGTAGTGTATCCCTATGGTCCATGGCATCATCGAAATCCTCTACGAGGCAATCTTAGACCATTCTAGCAATCATCTCTCCATCATCCTTTGTGATGGTGTAGTTTGGTGGTGGTAGTTGTGCCTTCATTTTCTTGCGTGCACCCGCATCCTGTACCACTGGTCTCTTAGTTTCCCCTGGTTCCTTTGTGATGGGGTTTGATGCGGTTTCCTGTGCTCCCTCAACCATTTTCCGATGTCCATTGGTCGGTTGAGTGGTTTTTGTCCTCCCCTTCTAGGTCCCCAACTACTCTGAGCCGTCATCTGCCCGAGTCGACTTGGTTTGGCCCGTTATTCATTTATTGGGTAATGGGATTTGTAGAGGCTATGTTTCCGCTTGTGCAGCCCCTCCTTCTATTATTTGTCCTGGTACTTCTCCGGGTATGGTTGGAATCCTCCATTCATCAGGACATTTGCAGATGACCATGTCAATATCTCCCTCAGTGATTCAGTAGCACATCTGTAGCCACTATTTATCTGGATCATGCCTTGGTTGTATCCACATGGCTTCTCACCTAGCCTAGAAATTGGCGGTGCCCCTGTATCGTGCGACAACCTCTGGTGTTATTCTCCATGCTCGGTTGATGGCTTCCTGTATCTCTAATAGGTAAGCTTCGAATATGATTCCATTCTCCCTCTTATGTTTGGCTAGTGTCGTCGATCTCAGGATGCGATATCTTGATCCTCCTGGTTGTGGTGTGGTACAAAAGATGATTTTTTTTGGTTCTCACCATCCCATGAAAGCTATGAGAGTGATCATCTATGAGTAATGAAATTCTGTACCTACGTCCTACACATCTTTACAGTCTACTTGGAACAATTTTGATATGTATGGCACCCAGCTCATGGAGGTGCCTTCTGTGCACTGAGCTACAACAACAATGACTCCTACCAGTACTTCGTCTTTGCAGAATTTTCTTAGTAGTTTGAAGGATAAGATATTTACACCCAATTGTGTCACAACATTGTTGATACATTTGATTATAATGCCTCTTTTTCCCCTGTCGGTGCCATATTTATTCTTCATCTTTTCTGCCAATGTTTTTTCCTTGGACTTGTTGTCTAGAATTAGCACGGGATCCATACCCCTGGTGGTTAGGCCTGTTATCTACATGATAAGTTCGATAGTTATGGGGATGGGTTTTTCCATCCATACATCCCCTCCATGCATAATTGTTAACGTTTTCTTGATGCATGCTGAAGCATATTGGCCTCTGACAAAGTGTGGTATCTTCAACAATCCTAGAAATCCTTTTCTATCCAGTCCAATTGACCGCTGGTGTGGCTAAGTAATGGTTTCTCCGAGTTGGTTCAGAACTACTTTCTGCATGAAGAATTTTGGTGCAAGATCTGGATATTTGGTTTCATTTGCTGCATCATGGTTGGAATACTTGAGCTTCCCGACGTGACCTAATAGCTACAGGTCCACCTGTACTCCCTCTAGTATGCGAGGTAGCACAAGCTCTGCAACTGGTTTCTTTCGAGGTGAGCTTGGTATCTGAACTCAGTCCTCTTGTTGTGTTGGTTGGCTCGATGTTCCAACAACTCTTGGATTTTCTCTTGTCATCCACTCTGGCCACGCCCAGGTAGTTCTAGCGGTCTCCTTGGCTAGGTGACCTAAGTCAGTTGCTTGTGTCTCATCTAGTTTCTCCTATTCTCTCAGATGTTGTGTCATTTTGTTCACTTCCACGACTGCTTCAATATCTTCTGGTGCTATTTCCTGGTGGGTTTATTCTTCTTTGTTCCGAGTCTCATGCACCACTGCTGGTGTATCCTATTCCATGGCCTCTATCTGTGGTTGCAGAATCTCCTCTAGTGTTCATGTGGACTCTACTGGGATTTCCTCTGGCGATGGGATTTCATCAATATCGACGATCTCTGGTGGATACTATTCATTTTCTTCCAGTGGTCCTCATGACCTAGTCTAAACCCTGGTTGATATGGATGTCTGGCCTAGTTCTGCGAGCTTCGGTGGTGCCATAATGGTGTCTGTCGAACGTTTATTGAGTTCGAATGGCTTCGGTGAGGTCTATGGTTTCACTTTGTTTGTTCTAGCTATTGTTGTTATTTTTATATTCTCCTTTCTCGAATAGACTAACTGCTTCTGTGCTTGTGTGTTGTATGGGATCGTAATGAAGCTTGTCGAGGATGCTTCCTCCATTATGCGATTAATGAACCATAACTGTGGGTTAAATGTATCCATGGCAGTTTCCTACTTACCATTACACCTACTTTGTCATCTCTAGTTCTCACGTTTAATGTGACATCTCATCCGTCCTTTACTTGCTTTAACTCTTCCTTTTTCTGTCCTGTCAGCCTACTTTTGTCAACTTTCCTTTTCCCGCTTGTTTCCTTTTTTGATATGGTTTCTTTCTTCTTTTTCTTTTTTTTACTACGCGGTGGGTAGTCGACTATTCTTGTACAGCTTCATCCAGCTCCCATTGATGATTCCTCTGAGGTATTCACCTGCTATATCTCTTAACTATATAGCTCCTCCGTTCGTGACATATTTTACCTCGTATGGTCCTAGCTAATGCATTCTAATCTTTCTTGGGTGCTGCAACGATTTACTGTCATAGAGAAATACTAGATATCCTTCCTTGAACTTCTTACTCTTGATGTGGTAGTCATGCCAAGCTTTGTCTCTTTCTTTCTATACTTGTTGTTGGAATCCTTCCAAGATTCGATCTTCCTGCATCAACAGTAACTGATTTAGTCTTTCATGTACTGCGCCTAGTTCTGTCATGTGTGTGATAGCTACTACACGTAGACTGGGTATTAAAAATTATAACAACACTACTATTTCTTGACCAGTTTGAATGGTGTGTGTCCTGTCAACCTTTTGCATGTGGTTATATATGCCCATAACACTACTAGTACCTTGAGGTCCCAATTGTCCCTGTTGACATTACATTTCTTTGTCAAGGCATTCTCTAGAATTTTGTTGAAGGATTCTACCATTCCATATGCCTATGGATGATACGGTGTAATGTTTTAGTGATGAACTTAAAAATATTTGAGCATTGCTCAGATGGTGTTGTTTATGAAGTGTGTTCCTTGGTCGCTCATCAAAATTCTTGGGCACCCAAATATAGTAATTACCCATTCAAATAGAAATTGTGCAACTGTCTCCGCACTGCAATATTTTACTGGTGCGACTTCCTCCCATCTTGTTAGGTATTTTGTCGTGGTGGTAATATATCTCACCCCCATTCTTTTGTCTGGTGGGTTAATGGGTCTGACAAAGTCTATTGCCCATTTGTCGAATGCCTGAAGTGTCACTTGCGGTCGTAGTGGCATCTCATCCCTTTTGTTGGGTTTGCCTACCCTTTGACAGACATCACATTGTTTAATGTACTCTTTCAAGTCTCTATGGATCGTTGGCCACCATAATCATGTGCATAGTACCTTCTGTGCGGTATCTTTTCCTACATAATTCCCTTATGATATTCCCTCATGGGCTTCTACTAAAATTCTTGCTCTTTTGTGGTCTAGTACGTATCTTCGTAAGATGCTATCTGCGCCCATCTTATATAGAGGTCCTACGATCAATTGATAGTCATCTGCGTGGACTACCAAGTTCTTCTTATGCATAGTGGTATATTCTTGTGGCGTAGTACTTGTGCTCAAGTACTCGATGATCTCTACCAAGTAATCGTTAACAATCTGTACTAAGAATAGTTGTGCATCTGGAAAGTTGTCTTCTAAATTTGTTGGTTCCTCTCCTTTTGTGACCCTCGATAGGTGGTCATGTCCTACATTCAGTTTTCTTGGTTTAAATATTACCTCAAAGTCAAATTATTGATATAGCAATAACCATCGACAGATTCTCCCCCCAACACTATTTTGTTGACTAGGCATTTCAGGGCTGAGTGATTTGTAAACATCTTAAAGTGTTTTCCCAATAGGTAATGTATGTATTTCTGTAGTGCATAAACCATAGCTAGGCCTTCTCTTTATGTCATGTTATAATTATTTTCGTAGTTTGATAATTTTCTTCTTGCAAACGCTATCGGGTGATCCAAGTCTCCTTCTCCTGGTTGTGCTAAGATAACTTCAAGTGCTATCGCTGATGCATCTACATGTACATGGAATGTCTTCTCCCAATATGGAAATACCAATATTGGGGTGGTGACCATCTTTTCCTTCAGGGTATCCAAACCATGTTGGCACTCGTCGTTCCATTGATACTTTGTATCCTTCCTTAACAATTTTTCCATTGGCGTTGTAATTTGAGCATAGCCTTTGATGAATTTCCTGTAGTATCCCGTATGTCCTAGTGTTGCTCTTAGTTGGAGGACTATTTTTGGTGTTGGTAGGTTAACAATGACTGCGATTTTGGCCGGATCCACTAGAAAACCCTGTTTGCATACTATGTGTCCCAATAGTATCCCAAATGGTGTTCCAAATATGCATTTCTTGATATTCAGTGATATCTGGAATTCTTTGCATCATTCTAACATTAGTCATAAAACTTCCACATGGTTTTTTAGTAATCTATACATTTTCCAATCATCTAGGTATACTTTGAGGAATTGATGGATGAATTCCTTAAATGATGCAATGACCACTCTAGAAAATATCGCAGGTGCATTCTTCAGTCTGAATGACATGACTGTATAATGATAAGATCCCCATTCTGTCACGAATGTGGTCTTGTGTATATTCTACTATGCTATATTAATTTGATGATATCCTGAGAATCCATCGGTGAATGAGTAGGTTTCGTGGCCTCATACGTTCTCAAGTACTTCATCCATAAACGGTGTGGGGAATGGGTCATGTAGGCATGCATCGTTCAACTTCCTCAAGTCGATGCATATCCTGATCCCTCTTCCTTGTTTCTTGTCCTATACTACCATCGAGCTTATCCATTTTGATTCTTTGACTGGTTCGATGATGCCAGCCTCGAGCATCCTATCGATCTCATATTTAACTTTCTATTTATATATGTGGTTCAATCTATATGGTCATTGTTTAATGGGTCTTGCATCAGTTCCGAGTGGTATCTTCATTTCTCCTAATTCGCATCAGGTATGTGATACTTTCTAGTGTCTGTTCATCCCAGTAATCTCCAATGCTAACCATTTTGGGTTGCTTGATGGTCCCTATGTTAACCTTCTTTATCTTGATTGGCGCAGAGATGACCTCTGACTCCAAGGGTGGTTCTTCCACATCTCTCTCGCCTTTGAATTCTTCGGTCTGAATATCGTGCAGATCATCTTCATCCAGTGCTTCCTCCTGTACATGGTAGCATGACAGTAGATCCTTAATTGTCTGCTTATTTTGATGTTGTACCTCTATGATAGCTTCTACTTCTATTTCTTCAATGAATATGATGTCTCTAACCCGTTTCAAGGCCATGTCCATGTTGGGGTTCTCATTCTCAAATGAGAAAGTGTCTGTAAAGTTCTGTTGGAGTGTCACCCATGTCTTGGTTCCTTCACACATTTCCTAGTTCGTATACCAATTCATTGGTATGCCCTCTAGAGTATGAATGAAGTGGTGAGACCATTCCTTTGGTGGCATCATTTTCCACGGGATTTTACATGCCTCCAAGTGTTCTGCTGGTGCTCCTAGTCTGTCATATTTTTGTTGTTTGTTACTTGTTTGTTCTGCGTCGAACCTTATGCGCAGTAATCACTTACATTGGTACCAATCTATGATAGTCTCTTTGTTTTCACCCCACCATCTTGCGGGTGTAGCATTTAGTGCTAAATCCAGTGCTAGCACTCTCTGGTTTTCTAATACTTCATCTTCATATTATGTCAAAAAAGTTTCCAAATCATTTAGCCCATGAAAACTGGGTGCTTCTCTGATTTCTGTGCCAATCCACCTTATTGCGCGGTCTATTCTGGCACACCTTCTCGTGGATACTTCGTGCAGTCTTTGTTTCCAGTATTCTAACCCAGTCTCTGAGTTTGTTGTACATGAAGTAATGCTCCACCAACTAAGTACCCCATATGCAGTTGGGTTTATATAGACCGCATCGCGCTTAGTTGTTATGTAAAACTAAACGATCTCTTCTAAATCCAGACAAGTGGGTTCTACGAACCTCTTGCTTTCTGATGGGTCGAGTGGGGCTATGACCCTATAGTCCCCTTACTCAAATGTCATTTTTTTGGTTTTTAAGTAAATTATGGCCTGGTTGTTGAATTCCCAATCTAGACCAAGTAGCTTCGGGTAAGGTGTTGTGTCGTGTACTATTTCGATGACTTCAAAGTCCTCCTTATTGCACACACCATTCAGATCTACCGTCACTCCTTTCAGTCTACCTATTGGTAGGACTCTATGTTGATTTTCTATATTTAGTTGAACAGTTGAGTATCCCAGCGTAGTTTCTCCCATGCATTTCCATGTAGCTTTGGTAGTACATTCACTTTGGATCATAGATCTAGTATAACATCTCCCATATTGAAATCCCCAATGTTAGCATTTAGTCTAAATTCCCTACTTGTTCTTCTTATTGTATGTAGGCAGTTGACAGTTTTCAATTCTGGCTTCTGTTCCGTCTCACTGCTACATTTTTCTAGGATGTTTTGCAATATTTTGATAGATGAAGGATCATTTAGCATTTTGAGTCATCATTGAAAAAAGTCTTTGATAGTACTTACTTGTTCCTTAGGTTGTATTCTATTTGTATGGTCCATTGATGGTGGCATTTCATATTCCAAAGCTTCCTTGCTCTGTTGTACAATCGACACAATGTTCTCCTTTTGGAATTCTTTTCAAGATTCCTTAAATATCTCCTTCTCCTTATGTGCATCGAACTGCTTTTTGGGGTCAGTGTTCTTCTTTACCCCTTGGTTCTGTGCTGGTTCCTGTCGAACTGCATCACTTCCTATTTTTGTTCCTCCTCGAGTGACTATGTCTATGTTCCATCCGTCATCCCTTGCTTCCTTTTTTCCTGGATCTTTACAAGTCACTGGTGGCAGTGGGTACTGCCATGGATAATGTTCTGGTTGCTAGAAATTTTGACATGTGGCTAGTCCTCTACCATGTCCTAAGACTCCTCTGACTCATCCTGCTCCTCTATAAGCTACGCGATCACCTCGCATCATGTTATACTGTGGTCCCTGATTATACTATGCGGTATTGTAATAGGGTTGTGACGGGTTGTATTGTGGTTGTGTGTTATTGTACAATTGTGGTGCAGTATTATACTACTATTGCACGGTGTTGTATGGGGATGGGGCTTGAGTGAACCGTGGTGTTGCTTGCCTAGTCATCATTTATGTCTCTACCCTATATGCGTATGATGTTCTTTCCCACATCAGCTCCATAGTTTTGCAATCTTTGTCGTCATGGCCGATTGACTTGCCAAAGGTGAAATATGTGTTCTTTGGGATTGTTTGGTATTTATACATCATCGTGCAGTGGTAACGGTCATGACCCAGTTTCGTGCATATTTCACACCATAATCCTCCTTGTGGTCCCTGTCGCCATATACTATGCAAATGTTGGGAATTCATTCTCATGGTGTCCTTCCGTCCTGCAGGTAGTGCACCAAATGGCTTCTCATTTGTCCTTATTCTTATTTTGGTTTAGCTGAAATGTTAAGTTATTCAGGTTCGTCTGCTGGTACTGATTCTCTTCCAATTGCAAGGCTGCCTACAGAGCCTCTTCTTGCATCTGAAACTTCTGTTGTCATAATGGATATTTTAAGTGTGGGAGTAGTGAGTTGATAAACAGGTGTCGATGTTGCATATTAGTCATAAGGTATTTTAACTCTCCTTTTAATCGCTTGAATCTTTGATCAATATCCCATACCAATTCTCCTGGTTTCTGTCTTATTTCAATCATCTCATTCATGTATTGATCCTCTAAGATCGGCTTCTAGAACTCATTTATCAATAGTTTCTTAATGTCTTCCAGTGTCCTTGTTATTCCGGGAACACTATTAGTGTCTAGACTCATGTACTAGTCTAGTGCTTGGTCTCTTAGTGTGATTGCTAGCTGCACGAGTTTGGTGTCTTCATCAGTGATCTGCTTTGATTCCCAGATATTTGTGCAAATGAATAGATGCTTCTCAGGGTCTTCTGCTACTTCTCCTCGAAACTATGGTAATCTAATAGTAGGATCGTATCCTTCCATTCCAAATACTGAGCTACTCCCTCCTCTGCGCGATGTATATACTTGACTGAGATTGCCTGAACTGGCTCCTCCAGTTGTTGCTCCTTGTGTATATGTACTTCCTGCTATCAAACTTCCTTTGAACTTCGATTGTCTAAATGGTGGTGTTCTCTTTGGTGTATTGGTCACACATGGGTTTATGGGTTCCACACTGACATTAATTTTAAAGGGATGGTTGCTTTCTCCTCCTGTTCTTGGGCCTCTTGTTTTCCTCTCATATGTGGCACGCAGGATTTCCTCAATATTCTCCACATCCCATAGATCCTCTACCTTTTCCTCATCATTTTCCAAGCCCTCCCTCTCAGATACGGCTCTCTTCTTGGGATTCACCTTATATTGGTAGGGCACTCCGCTACGCGTTGTTCCTAATGATGCCAAGATCCACTTAAGTTGGTCGTCATCCATCAAGATCGGGTCCAAGGGTTCCTCTTCTTTCTTCTCTTTATCCTACCCTCCTTCCATTCCTCCTCTCTCTGTCAGTTCTTCCCCCCTTCCCCCATGCACGCAGGGAATTCTAGCTATCTGATTCCATTGTCATTACACCTTTGTTGGAAAATGTTTAACAGGAAGCGTATGCTTGTCATTGATGGAAAGTACAACAGTGAATACGGAAAGAACATTGATGACAAATATCATGATGATCAACAACGTAGTGATAGTGGAAGAGGAGGAGCATCGATGATCGTTGGACCCCATCTCGAATCCTCGATGACCATCATATATGAATTCAGACAAGAAGAATGCATAGAAGAGGAGGACAAATATTAGGTGTTATATCTGAGCATAAGATCCGACCATCATTGGATTAGGGAGAACCTGCACGTTCATTACACGATGAAGTGGCAAAATCGCGAAGGTGGACAAAATCGCGGAGCGGCAAAATTGCGAAGTGGCGAAATCGTGAGAAGATTTGGGTCGTAGGATCAGGGTTCAAGGATCGATACCCTTCATAATAAGAGAGATGAAATCGTGAAATTCGAAATGGTGAAATGATCCTAGCCGTTGGATCGAGGACAAATCCAGTCTGTCAGTTCTAGGAGGTTAATGTGACAGACCACGCCAACAAGAACAGGTGGCAGCCTACGACAGAAAGGACACATGGCACAATCATACAAGAACAAGTGTCAAGTTGATTCGGCATATTTGGCCACTGAAAATCTCAAACCTGAGTGACACGTGGAAGTTATTCAACACGTGTCAATCCACGTATGACGTCAACAGTCTTACATCACTTCAGGGTTTTTCAACTCGCAACTTGGAGAGTCAAGAAACAATACCACAGGAATGTCGAAATCGTGATATGCGAAATCGTGACAAGATCTTGACCGTTGATCAAAAGGATGTGTGGCGAAAGATCAGAGCACCATAAAGCTCCATCTCAGAGTTTCTCCTATCGTGACTTGGAGTGACGAGCACATCCAGCGAAGAACCCGTGAGATGCGAAATTGCGATTTAATAATAGTCATCAGATTGAGTTTGATCTGGACCGTTGATCTGACTCCATCTCGGAGTTTCACCTATCATGACTTGGACTGACGAGCACCTCTAGCGAAGAACTCGTGAGATGAAAAATTTTGATTTAATCATAGCTGTCAGATTGAGTGTGATCTGGACTATTGATCCAAGCTCCATTTCGGGGTTTTGGAGATCACGACTTGGAGAGTCGAGATGCCTCATCTCTAGATTCACAAAACGTGAAATTGTGAAAGTGATTTATGCATAAGGCTGGGGTCACAACCCTTGGTCACATCGGTGAGAGATGGAGGAAAGAGCTAGAGAAACCAAGCTCCTTTTCGGGGATCATGACGGGGAGTGTCGAGACACATGGTCACACGAATACCAAATTGTTGAATGCCGAAATTATGAAATGCGAAACACGTTTTGGCTCAATCTGTGGTTGTGGACATTGGTCACATCGGCAGAAGATGAAGGAGGGAGATAGAGCACCCAAGCTCCTTTTTGGATCTTGCGACATGGAGATTCAAGATGTCTCATCGACGAATCCTCGATTTTTGAAAAGTGTGAAATGAATAAATAACAATAGAGTTAACCCAATGGTGCTGTTAAATCTGATCACGATCGGAGGGCTAATGTTGCCCCTCACAGTGTAACTACTAGAAACCATAGATGGTTTCTACCAGAGGATGCGAAGAGACTTCTCTATGGTTTCCAGAGGAGCTAAAGAGTTACATGGAATCTGCCAGTGGAATGAAGATGATTCGTGGAGGAAATTGATAGCTAGATGAGGGTTGGAGCTCATAACTGAAACAAAAAGGATGAGCTCGATTGTAACAGAGAAGACGAAGAGTCTCAACTGTGAGAGAGAAAAAGGAATCTCTGCATAACACCTTGTGATGATAGACATAGGGGTTTAACTGCCAGAGAAGCTGAAGAGTCGCTATGATGATCATGCAGAGAACTCGAGTTGTGGAGGAATTTGGCACGGAGTGAGCATGCAGAGGCATTACAAATATTGCATGCACAAAGACAACATAGACTATAAGAATGTTGAACAAAGAAGAGATAATGGTTGTCGATGTTGAGGAGAATTCAAGGGGTGTGCAAGGAGGTAGAGAGTAGGAGCATAAATGCATAGTTGAGGAATGGTGCATTGAAGGGATATGGCACATAAAGTATAAAAGGCATAAGAAAAGAAAGTGCAAGGGGTGTGCAGAAGACATTGATGCAGACAGGGAAGAGCAGTGTAATAGAATAGCGACAAGGTTGGTAAGCCATTGAATAAATTTATATCACTGTAATAAGTTTTAGTAACAAAGAATTTATAATTCAGGGTGGAAGGGAGGTGCTAGGGAGGATTGTTGTCCTCATAGGTTCAAGTGGGTGCTTGAACACTGGGAGTTGTATCTTCCATCTAGTTGCAGCCAGAGAAACTAGGGTGGCAGGGTGGTGCAAGGGAGAGATCTTGTTCTCTGTTATACAGGTTGGTGCCTGTATGATTGGAAGTGGGTGCTTCCATCCAGTTGGTGCTGGAAACACTTAGGGAGTTGGTGCTTCCTTCTAGTTGGTACTAGAGAAACCAGGGAGTTGGTGCTTTGTTCTAGTTGGTGCTAGAGAAAATAGAGAGTTGGTGCTCTCAGCAAGTAGAAACTTGCAAAACTTAGGTTTTAGCCTCATTATGAGTTGGTGCTCATATGTATGATAATGTAAAAAAATGTAACTATTACTTATCATATAAAGAAAAAGAGGTTTTTACCCTGTATGGGTTTCCTCAGGAAATATTTGTCTCTTTGTTTCTCATATATGTGACTAATGTTGAATGTGCCATTGTTTATTTCCTTGCATTATTGTGATCATCATTGAGTGCCTTGTAAATATTTTAAAAGAAGCATAAATTGTTCAAGCATGGTAACAACTGATTCACCCCCCCCCTCTCAGTTGTCCAACAATTGGTATCAGAGTCGTCCCCCTTTTTATCTAAGGGTAGATCCTAGAGCTTAAACATGACAAGCCATGAAGGGACTTCAGTCACTAGGCCTCCTCTATTTCATGGAACAAATTTTTCCTTCTGGAAGGTTAGAATGAGAACATACCTAATGGCCTTAGGAGATGATGTCTGGGATGTAGTAGAGACTGGATACATAAAGCCTATTTTGCTAGCTTCCAAGGATGATAAGTTAGAATTTATCTTTAATGCTAAGGGAATGAATGCTATCTTGAATGGACTTGCAGAAGCCAAGTTTGTGAAGGTGATGCATCTTCAAACTACTAAAGAAATGTTGGAAAAACTCATGAACAATTATGAAGGTAATGAGAAGGTGAAAGATGCCAAGCTTCAAACCTACATAGTACAGTTTGAAAATCTATAGATGAAAGAAGATGAAACCATTGGGAAGTATTTTCTGAAATTTGAATAACTAGTAAATGCAATGAAAGCACTTGGTGAAAAAATTGAGGAACCCTCTTTAGTTCAGAAAATTTTGAGATCTCTGGTAGATAGGTTCAACCCAAAGGTCTCAGCTATAGAAGAACTTAATGATATAAATACTTTGTCTTTTGATCAACTTCTAGGAACGTTGACTGCATATGAAATGAGGATAGTTACAGAAAAAACCTCCTCTAGAGAAGCATAATTTAAAGCAGATAAGAATGAGGATTGTGAGCCTGATGAAATTGAAGCAAAATTTGTGAGAAGATTAAAGAAAGGATCAGGAAAGTACCAAGGTAAGCTACCCTTTAAATGTTTCAACTCTGGTAAGATAGGTCATTTTGCAAATAAATGTCCACACAAGAAACATGATCAAAACTCTGAAGATGAAGAAAAGCAGAAATCAAGAAGATTTGATAAGAAGAAGATTTTATGTGTAAACAATGATGACTCCTCAGAAGACACCGATAGTGATTCTTCATGTGAAGATAAAGTAAATGAATTCATGCTTATGGCCAAAGAGGATTATGATAATGAAAGAACAGGTAGTGAAGAGAATGATGAAGAAGTTGTGGTTGATATGGAAGGAGAACTGATCAGTGCATTGGAAAAGTTTGACAGACTAAGAATCAAGAACAGAAAGAAAAAAACAATTGCTGATACAGTTTGAGAAAGACAGTAAATAGCCTGATGAAGACTTTTCCCTGTTGAAAGTGGAATTAGAAGAGGTAAGGAAAATCGAGGATATTTTGAAACATCAACTATCAGAAAAGAGGGCAAGATCTTAAGCCTTGGAAGAAGAAGTAGTGAAAACTAGGAAAGAGATGGAGAAGTTTCAAACCTTGTATCATCATAATCTGTCTAGTATCAAAGCCTCAGAGGGATTAACCACCATTCTGAATCAACAAAGAAATCCAAAGCTAAAAAATGTTTTGGGGTTCGAAGAGGGATCAAGTAGTGTTCATCCAAGGAACAAAGAACCCATCAAGTTTGTTAAATCTACAACCAATGACAACCACAAACCTTCAAAAACAAAGGAAGACAATCAGCTGGCCAGGATGAGTAAAGAAAGAGGTGCCTAGATTGAATCTGTAGAACAAATAAATATTGTACTCCTTGCTCAAGGACATCATCAACATGGAAGAAATCAATTTGCTCAAAGAAGACAATCATTTTCAAGGTACAAATAATTTTTCCATGGATATGGTTTCTACTGTTCTAACTTTGGTCACAAAGCTGTAAATTTTTCCTTAAGAATTAGACATGAGCAATTAAGATTTCCAAGGAATAAATTTTTGCCACAACAAAGAATGATACAACAAAGTAATAAACCATCACAGATTGCTAATTGTCAAATTAAGTCTAGAGATATGCAACTAAGGAGGTCAATAAATAATAAACAGTCAATGAGAAGACAACATTGCATCAATAACTTTGACTTATTGAACAATGATATTGAATGATATAACTGTCACAACTTTGGCCACAAAGCTACAAACTGCCATCTGAAGAATTACAAAGTAGACCCAAGGATAAAGTTCTTAGATAGAAAGGCCAACACATGGAAAATGAAAGATAGTGAAAAATGTGATCTAGCACTTTCAATTCAAAAACAAAAGGCCTCCGAGAATATAGAAAGTGGATGTTGCAAGCACATGACTGGAGACATGGATAAGATTCTGGCCATAAGTAAAAACAAAACAGAAAATGTGATCCTTGAAAATGATGAACTAGGTAATATCAAGGATAGAGGGATGGTGAGTTTGAGTAATGACAAAGGAGATGCCCAATACGTTCTACTTGTGGATGGTTTGAAACATAATTCGCTCAGTTCAAGTCAAAAGTGTGACAGAGGCAGTGAAGAGGTGCTCACGTCCAAAGAATGTAAGGTAAATATAAACTCAGGACAAGTGGTGAATAAAAGTATAAAGAAAATTAATGATGTTGAAAATGAGTACTCCCCTGCAAGTAAAGAAGAAGATTTAGATACAATAAAAGCATGTTCAGTTAGCATTAACCCCATGGATGAAGTTGGAGAAGAACCATGTCATAAACAGGAAGCATAAGTCTTAAAGGTTGAGAAGGCGGACACCCAAAGCAAGTCCTTAAACAACTCCATCACCCTGGATAAGATCTTGGATAGTCAGAGATCACCAAATGACAAATCTGGTATTGGATATAACAAAGAAAAAATCAGTACTCCTAAGAAACCTGGATCAGGTCCCTCATTTGTGAGAAAGAAAAGAAGGTATGAGAGTGGGTGTAGCAGTTTTATCTTGTGATTGAATGTGGACATAAAACCTTGGATTGTATGCATCATGGAAGAAATATGAAATTGCAGCATTAGGAATCGAAGAGAATCAATGGGTAGATCCAAGGGTTGTTTGAACAGTAACAAGCAACAATTACGTAGAGTGTCAGTGGGATAGCAGCCTCTTCAACAATAGCATTTCGATTTACAAAATGATATACATGACATCCTGTAGAGGTAACAAGAGGAAATACCTTATCAAGGAAAGTTAACCTTTAGGAACAAAAGGGAAAAAGAGTCAGAAGCAGTGAGATAATAGTGACAGGGGGAGTCATCCACTCATGAGAAGAAAATGTTGATGAAGGAGTTCGAGTAAGAGAGGCAAGAAATTTTGAGTATTCTACAGAGAATACAGCGGAAGTTGAGGATGAACAGGTCCAAGAATCAGAAAAAGAAGAATCTAGTTTGGATACAAACATCTGCAGGCCTCAAATAAGAGAGTCCTTCCTGTTAGGGGGAGTTTGTGTTGGTATTAATATATGATACCTCCTAAAATTACTGCCACAGCTCAGGGGGAGCATGTTCTCTTTGACATTGATGTCAAAGGGAGAGAAAAGAAACCGGGTGTCTTTTTTTTGCCATCAATGCCAAAGGGGGAGATTGTTGGAAAATGTTTAACATGCAGTTTATGCTTGTCATTGATGGTAAGTACATTAGTGCAGATGGAAATAAAAGTGATGACAAAGATCAACATGATCAGCAGCACAGTGATAATGGAAGAGGAGGAGCATCAGTGATCATTGGACCCCATCTCGAATCCCCGATGACTGTCAGATATGAATTCAGACAAGAAGAACGCACAGAAGAGGAGGATAGATTTTAGGTGTCAGATCTGAGCATAAGATTTGACCATCGTTGGATTAGGGAGAACCTGCATGTTCATTACATGGCGAAGTGGCGAAATCGCGAAGCAGAAAAATCGTGAAGGTGGACAAAATTGCGGAGAGGAGAAATCACAAAGGGGAGAAATTGCGAGAAGATCTAGGCCATAGGATTAGGGGTCAAGGCTCAATACCCTTCATCATAAGAGAGCCGAAATCGCGAAATGAAAAATGGTGAAATGATCCTAGCCATTGGATCGAGGACAAATCTGGTCCATCAATTCCAGGAGGTTAATGTGACAGACCACAGCAAGAACAAGTGGCAGCCTATGAAAGAAAGGACACATGGCACAATCATACAAGAACAAGTTTCAAGTTGATTCAACATCTTCGGCCACTGGAAATCTCAAACCTGAGTGACACAAGTCAGTTATTTGACACCTGTCAATCCACGTGTGATGTCAGCAGGCTTACATCACTTTGGGGTTTCGTGACTCGCAACTTGGAGGGTCAAGAAACAATACCATAGGAATGCTGAAATCGCGATATGCGAAATCGCAACAAGATCTTGACTGTTGATCAAAAGGATGCATGGTGAAAGATCAGAGCACCATAAAGCTCCATCTCGGAGTTTCTCCTATCGCGACTTGGAGTGACGAGCACCTCCAGCGAAGAACTCGCGAGATGTGAAATCGTCATTTAATCATAGCCATCAGATCGAGTTTGATCTAGACCGTTGATCCGACTCCATCTCGGAGTTTATCCTATCGCAACTTGGAGTGACGAGCACCTCCAGTGAAAAACTCGTGAGATGAAAAATCGCAATTTAATCATAGCCATTATATCAAGTGTGATCTGGATCATCGATCCAGGATCCATTTTGGGGTTTCAAAGATCGTGATTTGGAGAGTCGAGATGCCTCATCTCCAGATTCACGAAACATGAAATCGTGAAAGCGCTTTATGCATAAGGCTGGGGTCACAACCCTTGGTCACATCGGTGAGAGATGGAGGAAATATCTAGAGAAACCAAGATCCTTTTCGAGGATCATGATTGGGAGTGTCGATACACATGGTCACACGAATACCGAATTGCCGAATGCCAAAATGTTGAAATGCGAAACATGTTTTGGCTCAATCTGTGGTCACATCCATTGGTCACATCGGGGGAAGATGAAGGAGGGAGGTAGAGTAGCCAAGATCCTTTTCAGATTTGGTGAGATGGAGAGTCAATATGTCTCATCAGCGAATCCTTGATTTGCAAAAGTGTGAAACAAATAAATAACGATAGATTTAATCCAACGGTGCTGGTAAATCTGATCATGATTGGAGGGCTAATGTTACCCCTCACAGTGTAACTGCTAGAAACCATTTATGGTTTCTACTAGAGGATGTGAAGAGACTTCTCTATGATTTCTAGAGGAGCTAAAGAGTTACATTGAATCTTCCAGTGGAATGAAGATGATTCGTGGAGGAAATTGTCAGCTGGATGAGGGTTGGAGCTCGTAACTGAAACATAAAGGATGAGCTCGACTGTAACAGAGAAGACGAAAAGTCTCAACTACGAGAGAGAAAAAGGAATCTTTGCATAACACCTAGTGATGATAGACACAGGGGTTGAACTTCTAGAGAAGATGAAGAGTTGCTATGATGATCACACAGAGCACTCGAGTTGTGGAGGAAATTGGCACGGAGTGAGCTTGCAGAGGCATTGCGAATATTGCATGCACAAAGAAAATAGAGACTATAAGAATGCTGAACAAAGAAGAGATAAGGGTTTTCGTTGTTGAGGAGAATTCAAGGGGTGTGAAAGGAGGTAGAGAACAGGAGCAGAAATGCACAGTTGAGGAATGGTGCATTGAAGGGATATGGCACATAGAGCATAAAAGGAAGAAGAAAAGAAAGTGCAAGGGGTGTGTAGAAGACACTGATGCATATAGGGAAGAGCAGTGTAACAGAACAGTGGCAAGGCTGGTAAGCCATTGAATAACTTTATATCGCTATAATAATTTTTAGTAACAAAGAATTTATAATTCAGGGTGGAAGGGAGGTTCTAGGGAGGATTGTTGTCCTCATAGGTTCAAGTGGGTTCTTGAACACTGGGAGTTGTAGCTTCCATCTGGTTGCAGCCAGAGAAACCAGGGTGGCAGGGTGGTGCAAGGGAGAATTCTTGTTCTCTGTTATACAGGTTGGTGCCTGTATGATTGGAAGTTGGTGCTTCCATCCAGTTGGTGCTGGAAACACTCAAGGAGTTGGTGCTTCCTTCTAGTTGATTCTAGAGAAACCAGGGAGTTCGTGCTTCCTTCTAGTTGGTGCTAGAGAAAACATAGAGTTGGTGCTCTCAACAAGTAGCAGCTTGCAAAACTAAGGTTTTAGCCTCATTATGAGTTTGTGCTCATATGTATGATAATGTAAAAAATGTAACTATTACTTATCATATAAAGAAAAAGAGGTTTTTACCCTGTATGGGTTTCCTCGGGAAATATATGTTTCTGTGTTTCTCATATATGTGACTAATGTTGAATGTGCCATTGTTTATTTCCCTGCATTATTGTGATCATCATTGAATGCCTTATAAATATTTTAAAAGAAGCATAAATTGTTTAAGCATGGTAACAACTGATTGACCACCCCCCCTCTCAATTTTCCAACACTCTACCTCTTCCTCATCATTTTTCAAGCCCTCCCTCTCGGATACGGCTCTCTTCTTGGGATTCACCTTATATTGGTAGGGCACTTTGCTACGCATCGTTCCTAATGACACCAAGATCCACTTAAACTGGTCGTCATCCATCAATATTAGGTCCAAGGGTTCCTCTTCTTTCTTCTCTTTATCCTTCCCTCCTTCCATTCCTCCTCTCTCTGTCAGTTCTTCCACCCTTCCCCCATGCACGCAGGGAATTCTATCTATCTGATTCCATTGTCATTGCACCTTTGTTATATAGCAATATCTTGATAGAAGTATACAGTGATAGGATGTACCTTACTCCGAGTCCTCGTAAGAACTCTTGCTCAGATGCATTGTACGACATTGTTGTGTCTACCACAAATTCGGTGATAAATCCTGCCACAATACTGTCAAGCCAAAATTCTACTGTGCGGGTGAATTTGTTGTTCACCTACTAGAGCTTTTGGATTTGTATTGGATTCCAATCTAGCTATCGAATATGGTTCATCACGTGCTTATGATTTAACCTTAAGATCCACTCTTGTAGTAGATGCAGAAAATCATAAAAAAAGACTTCGTGTAAATCCATAAATACGTATTTATCTAGGTATTTATGCGGTGTGACATTGGGGTTTCTATTATATTTCGGTGCAAAATCTACCTCTTTAGTTCTCAACCAGCCTTTGATTTCTTCTCTCGTGGGGTTCCAAGGTCTCAACATTCCCTTCTAATGGCTCATTTCCCTTCTGTTATGCTCATTCGGTTCTTATTCGTTCTATCTCATCTACTCAGTCCTCTCTTGTTCCTCTTAACACGACAACAAAACCATTTTTTGGTTAACTATTTATGTTCATGGGTTGTCTGAGTTATTGACCCAGGGTTCATGTCATTCAGGGTTCCAACAAAGCCTCTAAAACTATCGACTCTCCTGGTAAACCAGAAGGCAACACAACATCCGAAAGGTATTGTGAAGTGTCACCCGAGATAGCTTTAAATGGGTGACTGTAAGACTGAGGTGTTTACAGCCTAGAACAGAGTAGGGGGTAGGGGTTTCTTGATTAAATCTAGGTATTTTGAGTTTTAAGGTAAACATCTTATCCCTTGAAGTTGCATACGTATATTTCATAGTTTAATTCCCGCAGAGTATAAACAGATTCATAATAATCTGCTAACTCATTCATCAAGATTAACCATTAATTGCTGAAAGAAAGAAGAGACATGCATACATTCAACATATTACATGATTATTACCTTGGTTCACCCCCTCCTGGGTTACGTCGACAAAGATTTGGTTCTTGTCTCTTTTATTGTGGAAGATTTGTATTCCTGGCGCCACACGCTTACAATTCTTCACAAAATTGGGTAAGATATATGTGAGGTGAACTAGATCGCACCAGGCTCCACATATTACAGTCTAATCCTTAGATATACCTTCCCTCATATCTTCTTTTCTCAACAACTTACAAAATCATTTATACAGCTAAAAACATTAAAGAACTACTAACAACTACTAGCAAGACACTCTATATGATACTTTTGTATCTATATTTATACATTTATGTCTCTTCATCCTTTTACAGAATATTACCAAAACCCTAACCCTTCTTACATTAGGTATTTCTCCCATACGCGTGGTGTTCCTCCTCCAGCTGTCTCTTTCCTTTGTGCATGATTTCTTACATGCCCAGGTGCTGTTATTTTGCCAAATTTTACTTCAGTTTTCTACACACTTTCTTTCCCACGATCGTTCTTCTTTCCCCTTCGGCCTGGTGCCAACAAGGGTCTTCCCTGCTTTGACAACCTGATAAATTTGGATCCTCTACTAGAGATTTCCCTTGACTTGTGTATCCATGATATGATCATTGGATTCCTTTTCCATGCAGTCAGGGTTGAGCTATGTTGGTCTCAATTGTTCTTGTATCTCTAAGGTGTCAAATAATGGTGAAAAATATGGTCAAAGGAGATCCACATTGAACATTGGGTGCAAGCCAAGGAAGGGGGGAAGGTTGATCTCAAAAAAAAATTCACCCACAACCTTGGTGACAGTGTAAGGTCCATAACAAAGTGGATGAAGCTTCATATGGGGCCCTGTAAGGCATTCTTTCTATAAATTCAACCAAGCTTTATCACCCACCTGAAACTTGTATGGCACCTAGTGTTGATCATGGAATTAATTGCACTTGGAATTGGACCTCTGTAAAATATCCTAAGCCTACTGGTGGATGTGATGGATCTTCTTAATGAATCAGGTGGCTTTGTCAGATTTAGTTGAATCATGAGACGAGTCTTCCTAGGTGGCCACAAGGGGTAGTGCAACATCCATGGGACCCCATTGTTGAAATCCCAACCCCACCTAAAAGGGGTTGTGTTCGATGGAGCTATTTATGACTCTATTGTAGTTATGTTGAACATAGGGAAGACTCTCATCCCATGTATGAGGGTTCTTAGAAATGTACATGCAAAAAATATGCACAATCATCTGGTTGATGAACTTGGTTTGGGAATCCATATGGGGGTGGAAGGTAGTGGATTTTGTGAGCTTGGTGTCCAATGGTGACAAGAGGCTCGACCAGATTGTGCTAAGGAAATAGTTTTCCAGATTTGAGATAATGGTTTTTGGGATCCCAAAATGCACCCACACTCGTTCAAAGAAGATCTTGGAATTGGCCTCTGATGTTATTTTTTTCTTGCAGGAGGCCATAATCTCCATCTTGGAGAAGCGGTCAACAACCACAAAAACAAATTCATTTCCCCGCTTTGTGGATGGAAGGATTGACATGTATTCCATTGAGATGGATTCTCAGATCCTGTCAGAAGTAGGAAGATGGGTGTACAAGACTTTCTTTTTAGTGTCCAGTTTGGAAATAATGTAGGAAGTGAAACACCTAATATACTTGCTGACATCTTATCGAAGTTTCATCCAGTAGAAATGTTGCTACAAAACTTCCATTTTCTTATCTATGCAGAAGTGTACTGCCACCCGACTGTAGTGGGCTTCCTAGATCAACTTCATTCACTCGCTTGATGGAACATAGAGATGGACCATATGGCACAACAACCCATCCTCAATATGGAAATTAGTGACAGTTGTGTTTATGCCCAACATATGGTAGGTGGTGGCGAAGTGAGTATCTTTCTCATAGAGGTGGGTCCATCCAAAGGTCTCGTGGCGACAAGAGTCTAGCACCATGGTGATTGCCGCAACTGGAGGTCGGCTACGGAAATCAATGACCCAATTGGTAATTCTTGTCTTATAATTGATGTTGAGGTATAATTGTTGCAAGTATGTCGACCAATTCCGATGGCGTTCATTCTGGAATTTTTCTTGTGTCTACATGAACTGCGTCGGCTTATGATCAGTTTGTATGATTGTCTCCTTCCTTAGATTGTAATTACTCCACTAGTGGAATACTTGCACAATGGATTACATTTAAGTAGGGTACTTATGGAAAACATATGATAGTGTCTCACTATGATAGACCATGGGGTGGCCATGCTGAGTGAAAACCATGCCCACAGCATAGTCTGAAGCATCTGTCTCGATCTCAAAGGGTTATTGTAGGTCAGGTAATGAAAGCATTGGGGCTCATAAAAAAATATAGTTTAAATCAATAAATTTTATTTTTTGGGATAGGCCCCACACAAAATTTCCGTACCACCACCTCTATTTAATTTGTTGAGGGCCCATACAATATGCAATAATCCCAACATGAATGTGTGATAGAAATTGGCAAGGCCTCTGAAGCTTCAAATATCAGTGAGCATGGTTGGAGTTGGCCAGTCAAAAATGACATATATCTAATATTTATACACATGCACACCATGATAATCAACAATGTATCCTAGGTACTCCAACCTGTCCATGGAGAAGGAGAATTTTCCAATTTGGCATATAGCTTGTTCTACCGCAAAGTGTGAAAAAATTGTTTAATATGATGCAAGTGCTTTGCCCGAGTATATTTGTAGATGAGGATTTAATACATACACACCACTACAAAATAATTGGTTAAAGGCTGCAAGATATCATCCATGATCCTCATGAAATTTGTTGGGGCATTTTTCAAACCAAAGGGCATGACTAGCCATTCAAAAAAACCTTCCTTCGACTTGACGGAAGTATTCCATACATCTATCTTTTCTTTTGGGACCTGATGGTATCCAAACTTCAAATCAATCTTATTGAAGTATTTCCACACCTTGATCTAATCAAGGATATCGTCGATTCATGGAATCGAGTACCGGTTCCTGACTACGATTTTATTTAGGGTCCGATAATCAATGCATAGTTCCTAGGTCTCGTATTTCTTATGCACTATCACGATTGGGCTTCTACACTAGCACAATTGGATCAGATGTACCCTCAAATGTGCCCCTTGTGGAGATGTTCTTAGATTTGACACTTTATATCCTCATTTTCTAATAGAGAGAGACAATAGAATGGCCCATTGGGTAGTGATTCATTAGGGGTCAAATCGATGGAATGCTTGACCTAATAGTGCAGAGGTACCCAAGTCGGTGAGGAGAAGATGTCTTTTATTATTCCATGACCTTATCCACTTCCTTTTTCTGCATGGAGAGGCCAACCACAGATGCTATGGATGTGGCTACAATATTTCTCTCACTCTGAGAGCGAGTCAAGAAAACGAAAAACTTCTCGGTCTAAGAGATGAACTTCCTGCATTGTTTGGAAAAGATCAAGGAAAGGGAACTAGGTGGACTACCTCGGGTATGATGTACAACTTCCTATTCAAAGTAATAATAACACTGTGAGGTCTAGAATTAGATACAACATGAAGTTTCCATAAATAAGGTTGGCCCAAAATAACATCACAAACTTTAAGGGGAGAAACATCACACAATACCTCATCTTTGAAGGGCTTTATGTCATATGATAGGTGACACTGTTGGTTGGCGTGAAGATGGATTCCTTTTTGGAGCCATCTGATGGTGTAGGGTTGTGGGTGTGTTTTTATCAGTAAGGATAGATGGCCGAAGAACTCCACTAATATGGGGTTCTTCTGGCTACCACTATCAACGATGAAGTGACACAAGGTGTATTTCACTAACATATGTGAATGAAAGAGGTGCTCTCCTTCCTCTGGCTCATCAGGTTCATTGGGCTAGACCTTGGTGGTAGAAACTATGGAACTAGGTTCCACATCAATGATCTGTCAACCTTTTTCTAGTTTTGACTTAGAGCCATAATCTTCATTTAATTCAGAGGATTTCTCCTTAGCCACCAATGAATTATTTGAGTGAGAATCAATAGTGTTTTTCTAGGTGATCTTATGGAAGTTGCACCACTTTCAAGTATCTTTCTTCATCTTTCCATTGTCCATATTTTCTTATGGCTTAGACTTGTTGTCCTATGGTTATCCATATTTTCTTTTCCCTTTGTTTTGCAGGTCAGGGTTGCCATTTCCATGATTCTTCTATGAGGGGTTACCAGACCCAAACTTTCGCGTCTTTTGTTTAAACTTCTACTTAATTTTGATAGGATATCTATAGGCCGTGTGAAAGGATGAGATGTCCTGAAAATAAATTTGTGTCTAGATGTATCTATGAATACCACAATGATACTTGAGCACCACATTTCATTCATAATATTTGATAGCCATCTTGGTGCACAAGGTATGGAAAATATTTGTGAACTCTGGAACTGCTTGGTCCCTTTCTTTCCACAATGTGGTCCATTTTGTATACATGTTATCATAACTTCCAACAGGATATTATTTTTATTTAATAGCATCCTTGAAGGACTCCTAGGTGAGTTTCACTGTAAAAAATGCAGGTTCCTTTGTTTCCTTTTTCTCACAGAAAGTCTCCCACCAATATTTGACATGGGGAACAACTTTGAGGAGAGAAAAAGTAATGTTTTCTCTATTCGATAAGTTATAGAAAAAAAATACCCTTATATAAGATTCAACCATTTGTCTACAAAATATTCATCGATGTGACCTTCAAATATAGGAATATAAAGTTGATCAGTACCTTGAAGGGGGAAACGCCTCCACTTGAGGAATATCTGTCTCCTTTTAGTAGTTGTCGAAGGATTTGTGGAAAATTATCCAACATATCATTCTTTTGTTTTGTGAGGGATTAATCGAGAAAAAAGTTGAAAGGATCTCATGTCCTGTCATATTTATTTTGTAATAACATGGAAGGTCACTTGGGTGGGTGAGAGAGTTTTTCCTCAAGAGAAACAAGCCCGAGACCCAACTCTTTTTACCCTAACCACGTCATACTTAGAACAACAAGGAGCAGACCACTCTAATACCACTGATCTGTATTTTATGAGAATAATGAAATGAATACATATAATTGTTATTATTAAATGAATACGAAATCAAATACTCCACGTATGATAAAGAGTTTTATGCCATCATACAGGCATTAAAGAAGTGGAGGCATTACTTGATCCCGAAATAATTTGTATTGTACAACGATAATCATGCATTGCAGTTTGTGAGTCAACAGGAGAAGTTGAACCAGAAGCATGCAAAATGGGTAGAGTACATGCAGAATTTCACATTCGTGATCAAACACATTTCAGGAACTGCTAACAAATTGGTTGATGCTTTGAGCAGAAAATGTTTATTGTTGCAGGAGTTCCGAGTCAAGACATTGGGTTTTGAGAATCTGAAGGACATGTACACTGGATATGCAGACTTCGAGGAAGCATATGAAGCAGCTGAGAATCCCGTTCTTTAGATCGGAGCCCATGGATAGACTACATGATCCAAGAGGGATTGCTATTCAGAGGCAATCAACTGTGTATTCCAGATTTCTCCATGAGGGAGAATCTGCTAAAGGAAAAACATAGCAGGGGCTTAGCAGGTCACTTTGGTCATGATAAAACATCTGCAAAGCTGAGCGAATCATATTTTTGGCCAGGCATGTGAGCAGATGTCAAGAGGTTTGTTGACAGGTGTCAAATTTGTCAACATTCCAAGGGCTGGAAGCAGAATGTCGGTTTTTATCATCCATTACCCATACCTGAGAGGCCATGGGAGGCGATTAGTATGGATTTTATATTGGGTTTGTCGAGGACGCAGAGAGGGATTGATTCCATATTTGTGGTGGTGGACAGGTTCTCGAAGATGGCACATTTTATTCCGTGTCAGAAGACTAGCGATGCGACTCACATCGCAAACTTGTTTTTCAAAGAGGTTGTTAGACTTCATGGATTGCCGAGAAGCATAGTCTCGGACAGGGACACCAAATTCATAGGTCATTTTTGGAGGATCCTATGGAAGAAGCTCGGGACAAATTTGGATTTTAGTTCAACTTACCATCCGCAAATAGACGGATAGACTGAGGTGGTCAACAGGAGCTTAGGAGACTTGTTGAGAAGCCTACTGACAGAGCACCATGGTAGCTGGGACAACATATTTCCATAGGCAGAGTTTGCGTATAATGATTCAATGAATCAGAGTACAGGTAAGAGTCCATTTCAGATTGTGTATGGGACACAACCGAGGGGAGTTTATGAACTCAAGGAGTCCGAAAAGACTACGATTAGTAGTGCACGTGCAGAAGAGTTCGTTGAAGCGATGAACGAACTTCACAACAAGGTGAAGTAGTGACTAGAAGATTCAAATCGGGAGTATAAGCGCAGAGCAGATCAGCATCCGAGGCAACTTCAGTTTGAAGTTGGAAATATGGTTCTGGCACATCTGAGGAGAGAAAGGTTCCCAAGGGGAACATACAACAAATTAAAAATGAAAAAGATTGGGCCATGCAGAGTCCTGAGGAGATTTGGAGAAAATGATTATGAAATCGAGCTGTCGGATGGCATCGGGATATCTTCGATATTTAATTTTTCGGATTTATACCCATACAGGGATAGAGAAGAAGAGGCTGGAACTAAAGAACCAGTGATCCAATGGCAGAATCAATTACCATTTGCAGAGAAGCAGCAGATGGAGTGCATACTGGACAAGCGAGTGGAAAAGAAGACCAGGCGAAAGCAGTATTTTGAATATCTGGTCAAGTGGAAGAATCACCCAGTGGAGGATGCCAACTAGGAGACTGAAGCAATGATACACAAGCATGGACAGACCGTGCAGGAGCTCAAGGACATTATCCCATGAAAATTTTCAAGCCGAGGAGTATGATGCAGGAGCATCGCTCACTCATCAAGCGAGCCAGCACATGGAGAGGAAACAACTGGACAATGCCAGCATGCATTTTGAAATACTTTGGAAGTATTACGTCATCCTTTAAATGAAGTCATTTATAAAGAAGTGCACTTGTATTGTAAAGGGTACCGTGAGCCTTTAAGCTCTCGTCCTTAGTAGGTAGGAAGGCATTTAATAGATTTAATGCATTTAGATAGATGTTTAAGTCTAGATTAGACAATTTCAGTTTCGAGAGGGAAAACGGATATAGACACCCTCCTTTGTACATTGTTACCTTCATTCAGATTCAAGCATTCAGGAGCAAGGAGAGAGAGAAAGTGGAGAAATTGTGAAGAACACCCATGTACAGATGTTTTTGAGTTAATAGAAGAGAGTCTTTGATTCAATTTCATGGTTGGTGTTGTTTCTCAGTGTATGATGTTTATGTGTTCATGAATGTTTGTTTTCTGGTCATGCATTTGCTTTGAATATGTTGTTCATATGATTTCATGGGTTTTTAACTGAGGTCTGAGAGAGAAGAGAATAAGTTTCAATTGTTTCTCTATCTGAGCCAGGAGATTCCTGCATAGAGTGCAGTTGAATTCATCCGCATAGAGTGCGTTGATGAGGCTCGATAGTTAAAACCTTATTCTCATTCACCCAGAAGTTGAAGTGGGTTGGTAGAGCTGTGCAGGAGAAGTGCAGGCTGAACTTGAAGTCTCAGTGGCTAGTCTGAGCAAAAGAAGGCAGAGACTGCTTTTGCCGGAGGTGCACAAAGTCTGAAAGACTAAACACTAGGGGAGTTGTTGAAGATCGAGCACGACTAGGGTGTGCAAAGTATCTGAAGGAGTCAGAGTTGACAAGCTAGGGAGGGATAGTCCCTTCGTGATACTATGGAGACGGACCCAGGAGAAGGTTCGAATAGGAAGGAGCTTTAGAGCAGAAGAATTCCTTAAGGAGGAGGAATAGACGACCAGATCTCGCAGGAGGAGATTCGCGAAGTCCTGCCTACCATCAGATCTTGGAGAAGTTGTGTGGGATTTAGCCCTTAGGCGCACGAGGAGTCCAAGAGCCATTGGAACTTCAGCTCATCGGGATATCGGAGGTTCTGTGGTCGTGGGACTTTTGAAAACCGAAATCGCGAGTTGCGATTTCCCAAAGAGATTTGGACTGTGGATCCTGAGCTAGACATGTGTCTGAAATCCGGAGAAATCGGGGTTTAGAATTTGGGATTTTCTAGTGCCAAGGAATTGTGACCTATGAAATCGCGATCACGCGATTCCCGATAGAGTGGAGAAAAGGTGATGTGGCAAGGAGAGAGCACACGTGCATATCGGAGTTCGAGGTTCGGATATTTGTGTTGCAAGTGAACCGTGGCATTGCGTGTGCCGATTTCCCGATAGGGAAATCCCCGACAGGAACGGAGAGCATTGACATTCAGAACCATCGGGTTTCGGGGTTTTGGGTAGCACGAGGAACGTGCTCGCTAGTTTCGCGATATCACGAAACCCGATTTCCCAATAAGTCGAAGGGAGATCACAGAGAGCATTCTGTGGGTATTAAGGGGTCCTGATAAGGGATCAGAAGAACCTTGAAGTTATTTAGGCCTAGGATAAAGGAAGGTCCTGGTGGGAGTGGACGTGCCCAAGGTGGCATGTTTGCATCAAGTGGTATCAGAGCGAGAAAATCTCTTTGTTTTCTGTAGCAGAATAGAAGAGAAAATTTCACCATGCCGTCGAGAAGAGGTAGACAATCACCCAATCCAGAGGGGGAAAGGGAATTGTCTAGAGAAAGAAGTAGCCAAGGACAGAATGTAGAGATGGAGAGGGAAATATGAAATCTTTGTGCCAAAATGGAAGATATGGAAGCAACACAGAGACACAAAGCAAATACTGGAGATCTAAGTGACTCCGAAGGTGAAGATGAAGTTGTACCACAAGGAGAGGTCACAGAAGAGGAGGCATCAACTGAGCGATTGATTAAAGCTATCACCAGGATGAGTTCAAAGACCAAAATGGACATTCCAGCTTATGAAGGAAGCCTGGATGTAGAAGAGTTGTTGGACTGGATCAGAGCTCTTGATACCTACTTCAATTATGAGGATATCGAAGAGGATAAAAAGGTAAGGCATGCTATCACTAAGTTGAAGGGACATGCAACATTTTGGTGGGACGAGCTACAGGAAGATAGATGTTTCAAAGGTAAGCAGGAGATTAAAAGCTGGGATAGAATGATTGCTAAGATGAAAGCGAAGTTCATCCCCATAGATTTCCAGATCACTCTGTTCAAACGAATGCAGAACCTGAGACAGAAGTTGATGACGGTCAAGGAGTACACCGAAGAGTTTTACAAGCTCAATATCAGAGTGGGTCATCGGGAGAGCGATGATGAGAAGGTAGCCAGATACCTGAATGGGTTGAGGTACGATATTCAGGATGAATTAAGCATGGAAACTATCAGAACTGTTGAGGATGCTTACCATATGGCTCTAAAAGCCGAGGAGAAGCTGAGCCGTAAGCAAGGACAACGAGGATGAGGCAGAAGTCAGCCCAGAGGCAAGGCAGTTTCCCAGGAGAAATTTCAGAAGCCCAAAGAGGAATGGAAAAAACCTCAGGGTAAGATTGAGAGAGGTGGAACCTCACAGCGAGGACAACAATATGCTGAGCCAAGGAGACAACATATAGAGCAGGGTGGCAGATATGCTGATGAAAATACTTTTCCTCGTACCAGAGGTAGAGGAAGAGGTAGAGGAGGATTCATCACATGTTTTACATGTGGGAAGGATGGACACAAAGCCGTTGATTGTAGAGACAGAAAAACGGACAGAGGAGAAGCTCACATCGCTGAGGCGCACAGGGGTGATGTTGAGAATGAAGACACCGAAGCAGGAAGGTCGTTGACGGTGCATAAAGTTCTTTTGACACTTGAGAAAGAGGTGGAGGACACAGCTCAGAGGACTAGACTATTCAGGACCACATGCAAGACCAAGGGCTGGAAGTGCAAGGTCATTGTGGACAGCGGAAGCATAGATAACCTTGTTTCGACTGAGATGGTAGAAAAGATGGAGCTGGGTACGACTGATCACCCGAGTCCATACAAGGTTTCATGGCTACAGAAGGGACATCAGGTTAGTGTCACTAAACAATGTTTAGTTGATTTCAAAATGGGTGAATATAAGGATAAGGTCCTATGTGATGTCATTCCCATGGATGTATGTCATGTATTGCTGGGTAGACCATGGAAATATGACCGAAATGTGGTTCATGATGGGAGAATGAACACATACACTTTGGAGAAAGATGGGAGGACACACAGATTGCTTTCAAAAAAGGATGAGGAGGTGAAGCCGGAAGTAAGCAACACCATACTTCTCATGAGTGGGAAGGAGCTTCTCACAGAGATGGAGAAGAAAGAAGATCCACAATTCTTTGTGGTGAGGAAACCAAGAATTGTCCTGACTAGCACAAGAGTGGATGACTTGCCAAAAGAGATTCAGGAACTGCTGGGAGAGTTTGTTGACATCATAGTGGATGAACTACCTCATTCCTTACCACCAATGCAGAGTGTGAGTCATCACATCGACCTCATACCCAGAGCTAGTTTTTCGAATAAGGTTGCGTATAGACTGACGCCACAGGAAAATGAGGAAGTCAAGAAGCAGGTCCATGAGCTATTGGACAAAGGATTGGTCAGGGAAAGCCTAAGTCCGTGTGCCATTCCAATAGTGCTTAGTCCAAAGAAGGATGGAGGCTAGAGAATGTGCACTGACTCCAGAGCGATTAACAAAATCACCATCAGATACAGATTTCCACTTCCAAGAATGGATGATCTGATGGATTGCCTGAGTGGGGAAAATTACTTTTCAAAGATTAATATGAAGAGAGGATATCATCAGATTCGCATGAGGGAAGGTGATGAATGGAAGACAGCATTCAAAACAAACAAGGGTTTGTATGAATGGCTGGTCATACTGTTTGGTTTGACAAATGCGCTGAGTACATTCATGAGGCTGATGAATGAAGTCCTAAAGGAATTCATCGGGAAGTTTGTAGTCGTATATCTGGATGATATATTGATCTACAATAAGACAAAGGATGAACATTTGGAACATATGGCCATTGTAATGAGAAAGCTACAGCGGGAGAAGCTATTGATCAACATGAAGAAGTCCTCATTTATGAAGACAGAGCTCATTTATTTAGGTTTTGTTGTTTCAGCGAATGAGTTGAATATGGATTCGGAAAAGGTGGAAGTGATTAAGAATTGGCCATCACCGAGAAATGTTTTTGAGGTGAGAATTTTCCATGGAATGGCTAGTTTCTACAGGAAGTTCATTAGAAATTTTAGTGGAATTAGCGCAGCGATGATGGATACAGTGAAAAAGCGACACAAGTCTTTTCATTGGACAGCAGAGGCTGAGAAAAGTTTCAATCTGTTGAAGCGGAAGATCACAGAGAAACCAGTGTTAGTGTTGCCAGACTTTCAGAAGACATTTTAGGTGAAATGTGATGCAAGAGGATATGCCATAGGAGTGGTCTTGAGTCAGGAGGACAGGCCAGTTGCATATTTCAGCGAGAAGCTGGATGAAGCAAAGCTGAAATACTCCACGTATGATAAAGAGTTTTATGCCATCATACAAGCATTAAAGAAGTGGAGGAATTACTTGATCCCGAAAGAATTTGTATTGTACAACGATAATCATGCATTGCAGTTTGTGAGTCAACAGGAGAAGTTGAACCAGAAGCATGCAAAATGGGTAGAGTACATGCAGAATTTCACGTTCATGATCAAACACATTTTAGGAACTGCTAACAAAGTGGTTGATGCTTTGAGCAGAAAATGTTTGTTGCTGCAGGAGTTCTGAGTCAAGACATTGGGTTTTGCGAATTTGAAGGACACATACACCGGAGATGCGGACTTTAGGGAAGCATATGAAGCAGCTGAGAATCTTGTTCTTAGAGATCGGAGCCCATGGATAGACTACATGATCCAGGAGGGATTGCTATTCAGAGGCAATCAACTGTGTATTCCAGATTGATCCATGAGGGAGAATCTGCTAAAGGAAAAACACAGCGGGGGCTTAGCAGGTCACTTTGGTCATGATAAAGCATTCACAAAGCTGAGCGAATCATATTTTTGGCTGGGCATGCGAGAAGATGTCAAGAGGTTTGTTGACATGTGTCTAATTTGTCAAAATTTGAAGGGCCAGAAGCAGAATGCTGGTTTTTATCATCCATTACCCATACCTGAGAGGCCATGGGAGGCGATCAGTATGGATTTTGCATTGGGTTTGCTGAGGACGCAGAGAGGGATTGATTCCATCTTTGTGGTGGTGGACAGGTTCTCTAAGATGGCACATTTTATTCTGTGTTAGAAGACTAGCGATGCGACTCACATCACAAACTTGTTTTTCAAAGAGGTTGTTAGACTTCATGGATTGCCGAGAAGCATAGTCTCGGACAGGGACACCAAATTCATAGGTCATTTTTGGAGGACGCTATGGAAGAAGCTGGGGACAAATTTGTCTTTTAGTTCATCTTACCATCTACAAACAGACAGACAGATCGAGGTGGTCAACAAGAGCTTAGGAGACTTGTTGAGAAGCCTGGTGACAGAGCACCATGGCAGCTGGGACAACATATTGCCACAAGCAGAGTTTGCGTATAATGATTCACTGAATCAGAGTACAGGTAAGAGTCCATTTCAGATTATGTATGGGACACAACTGAGGGGAGTTTCTGAACTCAGGGAGTCAGAACAGACTGCTATTAGTAGTGCAAGTGCAGAAGAGTTCGCTGAAGCGATGAACAAACTTCACAGCAAGGTGAAGTAGCGACTACAAGATTCAAATCGGGAGTATAAGCGCAAAGCAGATCAACATCAGAGGCAACTTCAGTTCGAAGTTGGCGATCTGGTTCTGGCACATCTGAGCAGAGAAAGGTTCCCAAGGGGAACATACAACAAATTAAAAATGAAAAAGATTGGTCCATGCAGAGTCCTGAGGAGATTTGGAGAAAATGCTTATGAAATTGAGTTGTCGGATGGCATCGGGATATCTCCAATATTTAAGGTTTCAGATTTATACCCATACAGGGCTGGAGAAGCAAAGGCTGAAACTGAAGAACTAGTGATCCAATGGCAGAAGAAATTACCAGTTGCAGAGAAGCAGCAGATGGAGTGCATACTGGACAAGCGAGTGGAAAAGAAGACCAGGCGAAAGAAGTATTTTGAATATCTGGTCAAGTGGAAGTATTTTGAAGGATTCCAGCTAGGAGACTGAAGCAATGATACAGAAGCATGGACAGACTGTGCAGGAGCTCATGGACAGGAGCCCATGAAAATTTTCAAGCAGAGGAGTATGATGCAGGAGCATCGCTCACTCATCAAGCGAGCCAGCACATTGAGAGGAAACAGCTGGACAACGCTAGCATGCATTTTGAAATACTTTGGAAGTATTGCGTCGTCCTTTAAATGAATTCATTTATAAAGAAGCACACTTGTATTGTAAAGGGGACCTTGAGCCTTTAATCTCTCGTCCTTAGTAGGTAGGAAGGCATTTAATATATTTAATGCAGGTAGATAGATGTTTAAGTCTAGATTAGACAGTTTCAGTTTCGAGAGGGAAAACGGATATAGACACCCTCCTTTGTACATTGTAACATTCATTCAGATTCAAGCATTCAGGAGCAAGGAGAGAGAGCAAGCGGATAAATTGTGAAGAAAAACCATGTACATATGTTTTTGAATTAATAAAAGAGAGTCTTTGATTCAATTTCATGGTTGGTGTTGTTTCTCTGTGTATGATGTTTATGTGTTCATGAATGTTTGTTTTCTGTTCATGCATTTGCTTTGAATATGTTGTGCATATGATTTCATGGGTTTTTAACTGAGGTTTGAGAGAGAAGAGAATAAGTTTCAATTGTTTCTCTGTCTGAGCCAGGAGATTCTTGCATAGAGTGCAGTTGAATTCATTCGCATAGAGTGCATTGATGAGGCTTGATAGTTAAACCCTTATTCTCATTCACCCATAAGTTGAAGTGGATTGGTAGAGCCGTGCAGGAGAAGTGTAGGCTGAACTTGAAGTCTCAGTGGCTAGTATGAGAAAAATAAGGTAGAGACTGTTGCTGGTGGAGGTGCACAGAGTCTGAAAGACTAAACACTTAGGGAGTTGTTGAAGATTGAGCATGACTAGGGTGTGCAAAGTCCTTGAAGGAGTCAGAGTTAACAAGCTCAGGAGGGATAGTCCCTTCGTGATACTACGGAAACAGACCCAGGAGAAGGTTCGAACAGGAAGGAGCTTTAGAGCGGAAGAATTCCTCAAGGAGGAGGAATAGACGGCCAGATCTCGCAGGAGGAGATTCGCAAAGTCCCACCTACCGTAATATCTTGGAGAAGTTGCGCGGGATTTAGCCCTTAGGCACATGAAGAGTCCAAGAGCCATCGGAACTTCATCTCATCAGGATATCGGAGGTTCCTTGGTCGTGGGACTTTTGAAAACCGAAATCGCGAGTTGCGATTTCCCGAAGAGATTTGGACCGTGGATCCTGAGATGGACACGTGTCTGAAATATGGAGAAATCGGGGTTCGACATTCGGGATTTTCCAGTGCCAAGGGATTGCGACCTGTGAAATTGCGATCACACGATTCCCGATAGAACGAAGAAAAGGTGACGTGGCAAGGAGAGAGAGCACGTGCCTATCGGAGTTCGGGGTTCAGAGATTTGTGGTGCAAGTGAACCGTGGCATCGTGTGTGCCGATTTCCCAATAGGGAAATCCCCGATAAGAACAGAGAGCGTTGACATTCAGAACGATCGGGTTTCGGGGTTTTGGGTAGCACGAGGAACGTTCTTGCTAGTTTTGCGATATTGCGAAACCCGATTTCCTGATAAGTCAAAGGGAGATCACGGAGAGCATTCTGTGGGTATTAAGGGGTCCCGATAAGGGATCAGAAGAACCTTGAAGTTCTTCAGGCCTAGGATAAAGGAAGGTCCTGGTGGGAGTGGACGTGCCCAGGGTGGCGCGTTTGCGTCATGAGACCTAAAAACATCATTTAGGGCCTCAAAACGACCTCAGAAGTTCAGGACCCAAAAACTAGGAAAAAACCTGCCAAACTAAAAAACTACCAAGATGAGCGAGTTGGAATAGGTGGGTGGCCACCAATATCCACCTGAATCGTATTTAGATCTAGTAGTTTACATGGTGATATATTTGATAGGGATATTAGATCCTGACCTCCCTACCACTATCGCAGACCTTGACATGTGTTCCTTCTAGACTATGGTTCTAGCATCTAGAAAATATCTCTTGGAAGCCATGATTGAGGTTTGTCCCTTGACATGTATTCCTTCTAGATCATTGTCCTCTCGGAATCCATGATCAAGTAGAGGTTTTGAGCATAGTTTATATTTTTATTTCAATCTCCTTAAAAAATGAAACCAGGTTCAAGCAGAGTTCTCGTTTCTGTGTCAAGCTCGTTAAAAAATCTAATAAAGGGCCTTAAGCATAGTTTTTGTATTTTCACTCTCATGTAAAAATGAAACCTACCTTGCAGGCATAGTTTTCTTCTCTATGAAAAAATTGTTAAAAAATGAAACAGAGGTCTGGGAATCGAGCCTAGAGGTCATGCGCAAAGTTATTTTCCTATGTCAAGCTTGTTAAAAAATGAAACAACCACCTCTCCCATTGAGTCGAGTCTTTCTCTTACACCGTAAATATTGAGTCAAGTCTTTCTTCAGATACTGTAAATCTTGAGTCGAGTCTTTCACTAGATCTCATAAATTAACCTTCAATTTATCTTCCTATGTCAATTGATTCTCTTTCTTCCTCTGATGAACATTTTTCTATTAGAAACCAGAAGTCTATTGGGTATACAAGTTGGAATTATGAGAAGAATTGGTGGATGAAATGAAGATTGGGGTTCCATATCTCCAACCTCCAAACATCATGTTGGAGCAAAGCCACTAGATTCCATCACACAAGAAGGGGAAAAGTACCAACTATCCATTGGTCCCATATGAAACCTTTGGACATTACATTGGGAAGTCCCAAGCCCAGTCTATGTTCTTTCTGATGCTCATTAATACATGAGAATAGGTTATCGAGTACACTTTTTTCTCTTTTTTGGACTCATAAGTTCTATACAAAAAGGGAACTCTTTGGAGTTTCCTTTAAGCTCTTTTCAGACTCCCTAAACATGAAAAGATTTTTGAGTTATCTTTCTTCCTTTCACAGTTGTTAAAATGTTTGAAATGTCATCTTTTGAGTGGTATTTTATCTCTTTTTTTTCCTCAAGAGACTAATTATGAAAAATGACTAATCTAATTAGGCATGATTAGAAGAGTTCTCCCCTCTATTGTTTTACACTTTTTTGGGCTTGGGAGATGAAATTTATGAAAAATTCATCCATGGAGTCGTCTTTAAGTTCTTTTCAGACTCTCTAAATGTGAAAAACCATCGATTTTACCTTCTTTGGAATTGTAAAACTATGCATTGAAGGACCTATGTGAGTCCAATCTCCAAGACCCATACATGACCGAACTCCTTGTTCCTCAAGTTCCTTAAACATATGTCAAGGGAATCATCCAAAGGATGAGCTATACTGAGCATATGTTATCCTCCTCAAGATTGTTAAAAAATAAATAGGTACTCATCAATCATGATGGGGGGAAAATTGAAGTAATTGGGTCAAGGTTTTTGGAATCCGTTATGGCATTTATTTCCACCCTTGAACATGGCACATGTTTGCGTCTCGTATTACAGTTAGGTAATTTGCTTGTATCCGATTTATACCAATTCCATGTGTCATTATAATGTTTTGTTCTAGTAGAAGAGTGTTCTTATTTCCATCACATTAAATTCTTGGTACTCGTCGAGTCAACATTGCCAAGTCTATTGGCATGCCTCATTATGTTCAAGGGAAGTTTCATTTCAAACCATCCATCTACAGTATTACTAGTTTAAATTTCATGTGTCAGTCCATACTCGTTCAATCCACCATATCACATCACTTCCCTTTGTCAGTTTCATGTCGATGATGGGGGATACATCATGTCCCTCCTTCGACGAGTATTTTCCTGTCGACTTCAAAACATTATCCATGAATTAGACATAGAAACCAATTAGTACCTTGGGATCTGCATGCCTAAATGGGAGGCCTCCTCGGTTCCGAAAATGGGTTTACATCATTGACCTCTAATTGAATGATTCCACGAATGTTCAACCTCAACTCCTTTATTCATATTCGCTCCAATGTACTAGGGTACCTTGGGAGTCATTGTCATCATTGGTGATTTCCCTCGCACTTGTTAAAGGTTGGCCTGAATGACCGGTAATCAAGTGGTTTCTACCACGTTCGACATCAAATCATCTATTCACATGGATAGATTTGTACCATTTTCAGATTGGGATGAAGAGCCTGGGTTGACCGCTCACTTTGTTATGTGATTTTCCAAGGCTACAATAAATATCATTTGATCATGTAAAATATTTCAGTACATTCACCATGCGGTCAATATTACTAATATATATATATATTGTCACATATATCCACATTGTATTGATCCATGGATATGTTATGTCATATCATAGCTCCACTGTTTATTTTTTGTGGCTGCGATCAGTTCATGTCATAGAGGTATGGATCCACATTATATCTATGGTGGCCATATCGTTAGCCAATATTCTCATGGATCCGCATTGTATTGGTCCATGACCATTCTTTGAGTCATCTCATATTCTGAGCATAGGTATGCATGCCTCATAAATGGAACATATTTGTATACTAAATGATGATTGTTTGCAACTTCTTCTAGGTTCTCCTACTCAAACACCCTTGGATTGAATAATTTGTAGAGTGTTTCAGCCATCAATTTCTCTTCTGACCTTACACTTTAGGGGGCATCTGTTACACACCAAAATTTCACACTTTAGTTTCGCACCCTAAGTGTCACAAGTGCCACAAAGTGGCGTATGCACCTTGTTAAGTGTCACAAGTGTCGTAGTTTCACATTCATTTTCATGAGGGTCGCAACACCTTGACACCAACATTTGTAACAATACCTACTCAATGTGAAGGAGAAATATATCAAATGAAGGTAAAAATACTATGTGCAGATGAATGATTCATTATTATTCATAAAAAGGAAATTAATTTATACTTGTTAGAAGAACATGATTGTGGAGTAATAAACTAAATCAAATGAAAAAATAAAACAAAGAAGATACACAATACAATAGAGACACAAATATATGTGGTTCACCTAGTGTGGGCTACATCCACCAGAGAAATTAGCAGGTCCTTCCTTTTATATCCATCAAAATGAATGGATATAACCTACAACACACCCATTGTAACTTCCTCTTCTCTCTCTCACAATATCGTCTCTCATAATACAATATTCACAATAATACATAGCTGCAATACAGTTCCCTCATAAAAGAGGGTTTCCTTCTAGGGAAAAAAAACCTAACATAATATCTACCATTGGATCTATGACTTAGTAATGAATGTTCAAGATTGACTATGAAATTACAACATGCATTTACAAGGAAATTTTTCCGTAGGTGGCTTCTCCTTTGAACCCTCATTGACGACCAGACCCCCCAGCCAGGGGGATGATACCCCCGTACCCTGCAGGTGGGGAATACACCCTTGTAACCCCTCGTCATGGAGGGTTGTGCAGTGTTCATGCGATATAAAAATACTGAAAACAAATACTTATGAATCAGGAAGGTAATCAAGCTCCACAACCAACAATCTCCCACTTGGATACTGATCACAACAACTCCACCACTATTGTATGTACTAGACTATGATCCTTCTTGGACCTGAAAAATTTCGCATCTTCACATGCATGCTTGAAGGCCAACTGAAACTGAACAAAAACTCAGTTTCTCCCTGGTTACTCCCTTTGTCAACATGTCTGCAGGATTTTGTCTAGTATGTATCTTTTCCAACTTCAAATGTCCATCTTCCAAGACAAATCATATGAAATGATACCTGATATGTATATGCTTAGTATTTGAAGGGAAGTTTGAGTTATTTGCAAGATGAATGGAACTCTCACTGTCACAGTACAACCTACTATTCTCCTTCTCCTTTCCCACTTTCTTTACTTGCCTCTGTAGAAGCAACATACTCTGTTGTTGTTGTTGAAAGTGCAACAACCTTTTGTAGTTTTTAAATACAACTTACTATTGTTCCACCTATAGTAAAAGCATACCTTGTGGTTCTCCTCCTGCTATCTTTATCACCTACCATATATGAATCAACATATCCTTGTAGAACAATGTATGAACCTCCAAAACATAATGCATGAGTAGAAGTACTTCTCAAGAATCCACTTTACTGCCTCCCAATGTTATTTACCTCAATTGTTCATATACTTTCTCAAAAATCCCACTACATGTGCAATATATGGTCTTGTGCACACCATCACATGCATCAAGTTGCCAACTGTTGATGAATAAGGGACCTTGGACATGTATTCTATCTCCTCTTGTGTCTTGGGACACATTTCCTTAGTTAATATGAAATTAATTGCCAAAGGTGTACTAACTGGTTTTGAATTCTTCATTCTAACTGGTGATTGATTGGCCCCTCTATTGGTGTGTTTGGACCTCGAATGGATTCCCCTGGCCCTAGTGATTCCACCATCGAAATTGACTGATTTGTGTCTCAAACTGATCACCTTGGTATACTATGAAATGGGTAAGAAGGGTTTACCTAGATCTGATATGATGATCCCTCGAGAACCCTGAATGTGTCCACCCAAATTGTCGCATTCCCAATGTCTAGAAAATGCACCCCAGATGATTCCTCCATTAGAATATGATGAGGATACATGAAAAATATGTGCATTTCCTTCCTCTCAACTCGGTCATAGGGGAATATTTTAACTCTCCCTGGATGGGATAAGTCGATCCACTAAACCTCCTCAGAATCTACGCCCTCACCTTGAATAAGTGTGTCCTTGCTGTTGGAACCTATGTAAAAAATGATGAAGAATGATGGAATACCTGAGTGATCTTTCTGGTGACTAGGGTGTGTCTCTCAACGTCAAAATCAACCAACTAATGTCTTCCTCCTGAAATCCACTGAACTATCTCTCATGAGATGTGCCTCTCTCCCCAATGACAAGTCAAAATCTACATAATGATGAATTAGGTCACTGAACCTTCTCTTATAGCTTCCTGAAACCCTAATTCACTGTTAACTTCTAATTTTAACTCGTCTGTTCTATTTTTAGATCAAATTGGCTTAAAATATCTTTTAGCCACTTTTTTCTCAATGTCACTTTCTAAATATAACACCTTTGACTGGAGTGACCTCTAGTAACCCTTTTTACCCCTTTATGTCCCTGGATATAGTCTAACATGGTGGTTTAGACCATTAATCCTCCTCTCTGGAGCTCCTATTTGGAAATGGATATTAAATTCCTCCCTTCCCGAAATTTCTTACCCTCAAGCAATACCAATATAGGGTGTTGCAACACCTGCTCTCTCTCCCAAGTAGCATCCTCTACTAGAATCCCTCTCCATATGATCAAACACTCTCTGATGACCCTACTCCTCATTGTTTTCTCCTAGAACTCTAGTACATCCTACGGAACCAAGTCCAATTATCCCTCCTCATCCAATGGAGGAAGCTCCTCTGATGTGTTGATGAATTATCCCACTGCCTTTTTGAGGCAATATACGTGGAACACATTATAAATATTGCTCCCCTCTGGAAGCTCTATATCATAAGAAAACTTCCCTACTTGACGCATGATCTTGTAAGGGCCATAAAATCTGGTCTTGAGCTTCTCGGCCCTAGTATTCTTTAGAGATTATTTTTGTTAAGGTTGGAGTCTCTAGAAAACCATATCCCTAACCTCAAAGTTGTGCTCTATTATGTGCCTGTCTGCACTCATATTCTGTTGTTTTTGTGTCACCTATAGGTTCTCTTTCAACAACTTGAGAATATCCTGACTCTCTGTGATCCAATCCTTGGCCTTGGGATCTCTTCTCTCCCCAAAAACCAAGTCTACCAAAGTGGGATCATCATACCCATACAATGCTTGGAAGGGTGTCATACTAATGGACATGTGGAAAGTGGTGTTGTAGAAAAGCTCTCCTAATTGTAGCCACTTGACCTATGTTCTCTGTTTCCCTCCTATATAGTTCCTCAAATACCGTTCAACCCACTTGTTGATGATCTTGGTCTTCCCCTATGTATGAGGGTGATAGTTGGTTCTAGGTTTCAACTCTATCCCCACCAATCTAAACAACTCTCTCTGGAATGTCCCAATGAACCTATTGTCCCTGTCACTAATGATGTTCCTTAGCAACCCATGAAGTTTGAAGACCTCCTTGAAGAATAACTCAACTACCTGAACTGCGCTATACTTTTTTGGTATGGCATAGAATTGCTAAAAATTGGTAAATCTGTCGACCACTACATAGATACAGTCTTTACCCTAGACCTTGGGTAGGCCTGTGATGAAGTCCATCGATATACTTTCCCATTTCTTCTCTGGAATGGGAAGTGGATGGAGTAGGCCTGCTAGAAGAGTATGATCTGACTTGTTCTACTGGAAATTCACACACTCATTTATGTGTCTCATAAAGTCCTATTTGAGGCCCTTCCATGAGAACCTCTCCCTGATCTGTCTATGGGTTTTGAAAAACCCCCAATGTCCTTCTAGTGGTGAATTATGAACTGTTGTGAGGATACTCTTCTTGAGCCCTGAATATTGTACTAAGTAGACTCTATCCTTGTAGAATATGATATCGTCAATGACCCTATACCTGTCATCCTATATATTCCCATCCATAACCTCACAAGTGAACTTGTTCTTGGAATATTCCACTAACAAGTGGGATTTCCAATGTGCATAAATATCCATCAAAGAACATGCCACGGGTCTCCTCGATAGTGCATTGACCACAATGTTATTCTTACGCTTGAAATAATATATGTTGAAGCTGAATTCTTGTACCTTCATCACCCATTTCTGTTGGTGCTCACTAAGGTCCTTCTGCTCAAGGAAATACTTCAAGCTGTTGTGATCTGTTTTGACCACGAATTTGTTGCCCACCAAATATTGTTTGAATTTGGTCAAGGCATGCATGATTGCTAGCATTTCCTTGTCATACATGGAGTAAAACCTCTTAGGATGACTGAGATTCCTTCTCTTGAATACGATGGGGTGTCCTCCCTACATCAAAACTGCCATGATACCCTTTCCAAATGCATCACACTCTAATACAAATGGAAGAGTCAAGAATGGTAATGCTAACACTTAACATGTACCCATGACTTCCTTCATGTGATCAAAATCATTATGTGTCTCATTGGTCCATATAAAATCCCCATGCTTGGTGAGATCCATCAGTGATGCTCCAAGCGAAGAAAAAACCATGACAAACTGGATGTAATATCTACATAGCCCAAAGAAGCTCCTCAACTATGTCATGTTCCTAGGCCTTGACCAATCCAGAATGGACCTAATGTTCTCCTGGTGTACCTATACCCCCTATGAACTGATGATGTGGCCCAATTAAAGTACTTATGTCATACCAAACTCACACTTGGACTCTTTGGTGTATAGTTACTGCACCTACATGATGCTCAAAACCTCATATAAGTGCCTCATATGCTCCTGCCATGTATTTTTGTAGACCAAGATGTCTTCGAAGAAAACCTAGACTGATTTCCTGAATTGATCCCTGAATATGTGGTTCATGGAAGACTGAAATGTAGCTGGTGCATTGGTTAGCCCAAATGGCATAAATAGAAACTCAAAATGTCCAAAGTGACACTAGAATGTCATATTCTTTATGTCCTTCTCTCGGATGTTGATCTGATGATACCTAGAGCATAGATCAATCTTTGAGAATAAAAATACCCCGTGCAGTTAATCCATCAACTCATCAATGTGAGGTATAGGATGCCAGTTCTTTATGGTTTTCTTGTTCAAATCCCAATAATCAATGCACATCCTCTTGGCACCATCCTTCTTCAGAACTAAGACAACTAAAGAGGTGAAGGGGCTACTCCTCGGTCTGATGTGTCTCATCACTAGCAATTCCTTAATTGATTTCTCTATCTCCTCCTTGAACCTCCTAGGATGACGATAGGTGGGTGTGATCATAGGTTTTCCCCCTCCTCCAACTCAATGGTGTGCTCAAACCCCCTGTCAGGTAGTCTTCCTGGTGGAATTATCCCAAACACATGTTGATGTTGTCCCCAAAAATTCCATATCTCTTTATGATACAATTGTCGATCCTATGAATCCTTTCACGTAGTGATCATGCACTCTACAACATATGCTACCTCCCCATGTATGAATGTCCTGTCCATCCTCTTGGTTGAAACTGTCCTAGTTTCTCCTGTTGACATGCCTCTCAGAACAACCTTCTTCCACTCATGGTCTCTGAACCCCATCTCCAAGGTTTTGTAATTTGTGGTGATTTTTCCCAAGGTGATCATCCACTGGACTCCCAATACCACATCTATTTCAGATAGGTCAACCACATAAAATGTGTCTCTCACTGTGTAGTTTCGTAACTTTATATCCAAGTCTAGAACTCTGTTAAGACACTCCACTGTATGGCCATCTGCTACTGCAACATCAAAACCCTCAAAATTCTCTATTTGAAGTGCCTTTCTCAATACCAATGAAGCATCAATGAAGTTGTGGGTGGCCCCACCATCTATCAGGGAGATTTCTCGTTCCCCCTAAATATTCCCTCTGATCTAGAGGTCATCATACCTGGAAACCCCATAAAGGGTCGCTATGGCTCCTCCCTTTGCTAGTTTCTGTCTGTTAGCTTGCTCAGGAGGATGTGGAACTACTGGTGGGTGAGCCCCTACTAGTGTTGATGGTCTACAAGGAGTATACTTCTATGCCTATGCTGACTCCTCATATGAGCTAGTGGATCCACTATCCTACTCCTCCTCCTCACTGTCCACACTATCTATTTCCACCTCAATATAATGAATATCTCTCTTGCCCATGCACCTGTGGCCTAGGACCCAAGGGTCTCTGCAATTGAAGAAAATCTTCTTCCTCATAAGCTCTCGCCTCTTCTCTTCATACTTCTTCTCCTTTACCTTCCATTCTCTCTAGAATGGATTCCTGTCTCGATCCTTCTGTGGTACGAAGGGTTTGGAAAAGAGTTTAGTCTTTGGCACTAGTGAGCCAAATCTCAAGTGCATAGGATGGCATCCTGGAAGTTGTGAGACCTGCATTCATTCACCCATCCTATCAAAGGATCTCTGAGTCCCTTTGTGAAATAACATGATCAGCCTGGGCTCTAATATATCTGTCACTGGCACTACTACCCACTGCAACTCTGTGATGAACGCATTTGCTATGCCAGTTTGTCTCAACTGGGATAGATCCCTGAAGTGGATCTTGGGATCCCTCCTGTAAAACTTGTCCATCAGTATCTTTGTGAAATCCTTGTAGGAGTTGATGTGACCGTGACCCAATGTCACCAATCTATGATGCCACCACTTGTGTGCCTGATTCTCCAAGTGTAGGTTAGTGAAATTGATGGTTTTTGTCTTGTTCATCTGATTGATATTGTAGTATGTGTCTAGGTTTTGTACCCAAGATCTGGAGATGAATTTGGATGATCCATAAAAATAAGGTATGGTGAGTTTACCAACTTTCCAGATGAGATCAATATTATGCCTCTGTTGTTGTTGTTGTCATCCTCTATGTGGCTCTCTAGGGAGGTTCTGGATTCTGAGTCCACAATACTCGAACAGGGTCATGTCGTTATGGAATTCATGACCCAACATTGAATAATATCTCCTATACTCTACAATGTCCTCTGCCTGAGTGGGCGACCTCTTTGATGTCGGTTGTTGTGCTACTACTGGGGGTGTCGTCTAGAAACTGGGGAATAATGGCCTGGGAATCCTACTTGAAGAGGTTTATGTGTGAGTAGGAGAATGGGGTGTACTTATTTCTCCTAAGTTCCACAGTGTTGCATGTGGAGATTATGTGCCCAGGGTACCTAATATGGCTAGTCTATCAGCCATCTACACTAAGGAATAAGTCATGGTCTGTTGACTGAGTACCATATTGTTGAGCACCTACATGACGAATTCTTCTGGATCCATGGGGGCCTTACCATTTCCCTCTAGTCTCTCATATATGTTTCCTAACATCCTCTCTGCCTCATGCTCAACCTCTTTCTCTACCCTTCTCGCTACTTCCCTCTGCACCTCTTCCTCTTCCTCTGAGCTGGGAGGAAAAGGGGGAAAATCAGATCTAGTTCTTCCCTCGCATCTGTTGTAACTAACATATTCATCACCTACATGCTCACGACCCCCTGGGTCCTCTGCTGCACTCATCATCTTTAGTCACATGATGGCAGGACTAAGGCTCTGATACCACTGTAATGTTCCTAACTTGGCTAGTCTTGGAAAAAATGATAATATGATGTATCTACTATAGATAATTCATTGTTACAACATATGCATGACTATACAAATGATAAATGAGACAAAATATTGAAAATATTATATTATGATATCCCTATGAGTACAACACCAAAAGAGTCTGAATAAAAAATGAATCACTTTGCTAGATCAAATTACAAAAGGATCTTAGTCAGAATACAATAAGAAAACTAAATGATAATACTCGATAAGAGATGAACACTTCGAGATCAATGGACAAGATGGAACTATGGTTTCTTGCACGGTAACTACTGCAAGCTCGAAAATTTCTCCCTGGTGGATCAACCTCTTGGACTAGCCTAGAAACTATCGCAAATGGTGCGCCCTGCTCTACCTCTCAGTCTTGGTGACCGATTGACCCCTCTTCTAGTGTGTCTAGACCCTAGATGGATCCCCCTAGGTAAATGCTCCCCTCTACCACTGGAAAATTTTTCCCTAGTGATTCCACCGTTAGAATCGGTTGTGATGTCTCTCAAACTGATCAACTTGGCCTACTGTGAAATGGGTCGGAATGGTTTCCATGAATCCGATATGATGATTGCTCGGGAAACCTGAATGTGTCCACCCAAAGTGTCTCACTCTCAATGTCTGGAAAATGAGCCCCATATGATTCCTCTGTCAGAATATGATGAGGAACTAGGAAAAATATGTTCCTTGCCTTCCTCTCAACTGGGTCGGAGGGGAATCTTTGAACTCTCCTTCGATGGGAAAATTCAATCCACTGAACCTCCTGAGAATTTGTGCCCTCACCTTGAATAAGTGTTCCCTTACTACTGGAACCTATGTAGCTGCTGCTAAAGAATGATGGAAGACCTTTGTGATCTTCCCAGTGACTAGGGTGTGTCTCTCAACACCGAAATGAGCCAACTGTGGTCTTCCTCCTGGAATCCACTGAACTATATCTCCTGTGATGTGCCTCTCTCTTTAATGACAAGTCAAAATCTAAATAATGATTAATTATTTCATTGAACCTTCTCTTATAGCTTCCCAAAACCCTAATTCTCTCTTTAATTTTAATTTTATCTCATCTGTTCTATTTTTAGCTCAAATCAGCTTAAAAATGCTTTTAGCCACTTTTTGCTCAATGTCACTTTCTGAATATAACACCTTTGATTGGAGTGACCTCTAGTAACCCTGTTTACCCCTTTCTATCCCTAGCTATAGTCTAACGGGGCAGTTTAGACAATTAAGCCTCCTCTATGGAGCTCCTATTTGGAAAGGGACATTACAATACACTTCTTGGATTTTTCCTCAAGATTTATTCTACTATCTTTATCAATATGGACAAATGATTCACAACTAAAAGTCTTTAAAAATGAATAATTTACCTTTTTACATTTCCATTCTTCCTCCATAATTCCACCATCCAAATAGCTTGAAGTTCCTCTGTTTATAAAGTAAACAACAATATCTACAACATATTCCCAGAACTGTAAGGGAAACCCAACATGCAATCTCACACTCCTTGCATGCTCCATGATTGTCCTGTTCATCCTTTCTGACACACCATTTTCTTGTGGTGTTCCTGGAACAGTTTTATCTCTACGAATCTCATGGTATTAACAATAATCATCAAACTCCTTAATGGAATATTCACCTCTATTTTTTTTTATCTCATTCTCATCCAAAGATTTCCATTTATTAAAAGTATTAAAAATATCATTTTTTTGTGAAATGCAATAAACCCAAGTTTTTCTAGTTGCATCATCAATAAAAGTAACATAATAATGAGATCCACCAAGACATTATACCTAAGCTAGTCCCCATACATCTGTATGCAGAAGATCTAACTTTTCATTGTTCTTTACCTTTCCAACTTTTATAAATCTGACTCTCTTCTGTTTTCCATAAACATAGTGCTCACAAAAATCCAAATCAATTTTCTTAAGAATTGGTAACAAATTTATTTTGTGAAGTATCTGTATCCCCTTGCCACTCATGTGTCCAAGCCTATGATTCCACAATGATGTATCCAATCTTTTATAAGCTAAATATATAGAAGAGGCGGTATTATCAATACATAAATACAATGTACCTACCTTCTCTCCTTTTTCTATCACCAATGATCCTTTGGTGACCTTCCACGCCTTATATGTAAATATAGATACACAACCTTCACTTGCCAATTTCTAGTTGAAATTATATTTTTTCTTAGATATGGAACATGTCTTACCTCTTTCAACAACCATTGGTTTACATTCTTTTTCTTAATTTGTATCTTTCCCATTCCAACAATTTTGCATGGTGTGTCATCACCGAAATGAACCTTTCCAAAATCACCTTGAAAATAATATAGAAAACGTTTCCTATGGGGTGTGGTATGAAATGAAGCCCCCGAATCTACTACCCAACACTCAGAAATATTATCTACAGAAGGAATCAAAGCATCGTGTAACACATCACCTGTTACATTTTCTTCTTGATTTTTCTCATGATGTCCATCTCTTTGTTTCTTTGGAACTCTGCAGTATTTCTTCATATGTCCTTTCTTCCCACAATTCCAACACTCTATCTTTCCTAGCCCGGATTTGGATCTTACCTTCCTACAATTCCCATGGTTCCTTGAGCCCTTTCCTCTATCCTTTTGTCTTACCTTGTTCTCCATGTTTAATGCATTACATGATGTCTCACCTGTTCTTTTCTGTCGCATTTCCTTGCTAAGGATAACACCAACAACATCATCACATTTTAGAGTGTTTGAACCAGAGACAGAGTTACTTATAGCCATGAACAAGTGATTCCAGCTTTCTGGAAATGAGCACAGGATTAGAAGAGCCCTTACCTCATCATCAAATTCCACTTTTACAGAACTTAGTTGATTAGTAACCATATTAAATTCATTTAAATGATCTACAACAGACCCACCTTCTGACATCTTCATATTAAATAATCGCTTCATTACAAATATCTTATTGGATGCCTATTTTTTTCATACATTTTATCCAATGAATCGATCAACTCCTTCGTTGTCATTTCTTTTGAAATATTGAAAGCGACCGACACTACCAGGCTCAACTGTATCGTTCCTAGTGCCTTTATGTCAAGAAACTCCCATTCTTCCTCCTTCATAGTCATCGAATTATTTTCTATTCCGTGCAATGGTAGGAATAGATCCGTCTAATATTAATAATATTCCACCTACATCTTCCGTAACTGGTAGTTTTGGCCATTAAATTTCTCGACCCTAATATTTTCATCTTCCGCCATTTCTCCCACTCGAACGAGGAACCCTGTTTTCCTGCGAGTTACCTTTTTATCTGATGGAGGGGTGTATATTATTTTGGGGTGTACATTGTTCATGGGGTATAAATACAACTATAAACAACGAACTATGAATCAGGAAGATAATCATGCTCCACAACCAAAAATTATAAGAATACACCTCACATTTAGTTTCCTAATATCAAGGAGAAGTTGAGAATCTTATGGATGGTTGGGAGATTTTATCAAACCAAAATCCTAATTTGGTGAATCTTGAGAGATATTTCCTCCTTAAAATCCTTGAGACATATTTTCTCCCTAAAAATCATGGAGATCCCAATTTAGTGGATCTAGTGAGTGATCTTATCCATGGTGGTTAAGCCCCCAAATCTTATATAATGAGGGATTTCCATGGTGAAGGGGCAAAAAATTGAGGTATCAAACCTTTGATTATAGAGGACGCATCTGCATTTTGATGTCAAGATTCATGCAAGGGTTGGATGAGGAGATATTGGAGAAGTGTTGCAACATCATAGAGAGTTTGTAAGTGCCTCTTTTTGTCTTTCCAACTAATATATACTTGGCCTATTTCCTTCAAGTTTATGTCTTGTTAAAATTTATTGTCTATTGTTGCTCTAATATCCGTAGATAGATTTTTCTTATATAATCTTGTAGAGTAGGAGATAGTTTTTTTCCTTTTCTTTCCATTGCATTTCTTAATTCACCCTAGGGAGCTTGGAGATCAAGCCCAGGGTTTGGAAGCAGTGAGGAAAAACATCAAACCAGGCTCATCATATCATTTCTCTCTTTCTCATTTTGATTGGATAAGACAAGTTTAAAAGAATTTTAGTGTCCACTTGTATTGTTCCTGTCTTGGTATAGGGGTATAGTAATCCAAGGGAAGATTTTTCTACATGCAAGAGAAACATTTCGTAGATCCAACCTAATAGGAATTTCGAGGAGGTATAACTTTTTGTATCTTCTACTTGGAAAACCTCATTCAAATTCTTAAGAAGGTGTCACTTCCCTTTGGATACCTTCTAACTAGTCCCATCGACATTATCAAGAGGCCTCTTCTTGTTTGTATTTCCTCTGGACTAATTCTCCTCAAGGATCCTATTGTTTGGTCTCTTATCACTTGGGTTTGCTCTTGAGAAACCCCATCAACATTAACATGAGAACCCATTGGTCTTGTTTCCTTCTTAACCAACCTTAAGAGGGATCCATTTGGGTTATATTTCCTTCCTGACAAAACTCAATGAAATTCCCAGGAATGATAGCCATTGATGACATCTCCTTGACCAGTCCCATGGAAATTCTCAGGGGCCATAGTCCTTTTGGTCATCCTTCGAACCAGTTTCATCGACATTCTTCAGAGAGGTATTTGTGGTATGATTTTATCAATCCCCTTAGGCATTTACATGTGTATAATAGTATTTTTACTTTCCCCTCCTGATCAACCCCATTGACATTAATTGGCAACATTTCCTTGTCATCCTCTATGTTTAACAAGCGTCACAAGCATTGTTAGACAGAGTCGAGTGACCTCCTCCTAGTCAACCTCATTGGCATCACTAAGAGGTTGTCCACGATGTTGGTCATTTATCCCTATATTTCCCCATTGATATTGTTGGGAGGAATATTCCCCATGTCATTTCTTATTATCCAACCCCTTTGGCATCACTAGCAATAATCCCCCCCTTGTGTTATCTCCTCTTTCCATGAATAGGAATAATTTTCACTTGGGTTCACTCCTCCTAGACATCCTCATGGAATTTCTAGGAAGATTTCCCACTTTCTTATCCACTCTTCCTGGCCATCCCCATCAGTAGTTCAATGATATAATTCTTGATTCCAGGATCCCAGACATGTGTGAGATGTAGTAGACCTCAGGATGTGTTTTCCATGTAGGTATCCCCCTACATGCGTTGATCTCGGTAGTTTCTTCTAGAGTTATAGCTTCACTTATTGTTATTTGGATATCGGGCATATATATACTCCTCCCCTATTGGGCCTCGATGAAATTTCTCCTATCAAGTCCAACACTTCTATTATATGGGATGGTTTATTGTAGTTTCGTACCTATCCCCCAACTAATGGGTTACCTTGGACCATGATGAGAAAGATCCCATTTCAATTAGAATTTGTTGGATCTCATGTCCTCACGTTATTGATATTTGTACATGCATATATGATTCATCCTTAGATGCACTTCCTTGGATTTTCTTGGCTCCGTACCACCATTCTTAGAGCCCCATGTTCATATTCCCTCTAGTATGTTCATGACAGATTTGTGGAGCCTCATTCCCATTTAGTATCGATTATTAGGTTGTTTCCACTGTTGGGTATGTGTTATATTCTTTGCATGTGTGTGTGTGTGTGGGTGCGCTACAACAACTGCGTCTGGCAGTCCGTAGCGCACCCACACACACATGCAAAGAATATAACACATAGCGGTTATTTGCTATTTTTAGCGGATTTTGCTATTTTTAGCTGATTTGTAAATTAATCCCGGATTAAGGGATTAGGGTTTTGGTATCTACGAAATACCTAAAAACATTGTATATATTGTATGGCGAATGGTGAAATTCAATATAATGAAAAAGAAAGGTTTTCCCGGTTGAGGGTTTCCGGTAAAGATCTCTATGTATTTTGTGTATGAGCCATTGATTAATTTCTGTATTGCTTAAGAATATATATGCATTGCTTTACTTCGCAGGTTTAAAACTTACATCCACCCCCTTCCTTCAACACGATGGGGAATCAATTCTTATGTACTCAGTCCAGCCACAATTGGGACGTACTTCATATTTTCCAATCCAGATATTGTATATGAGACTGATATTATCACGTTCATGTAATATGGGCATCATTTCTTGTGTCATGTTGCATTTGAGACTCCTTTATAGTCTCTTTATTGATTTCATGAGTATTCTTAGGGAGTATGGTTATGTGTTGGACAAACAACTTTGGAAACAATTTTGCAGTTTTGATACATTTTGGGAAAAAAACCTAATTCTATCAAAAGTGTGTGGAAGAAGAAGGAAATATAGGGAGCGTTCAACTAAGGTTCATCCAAGAGAACAATGCATAGAAGGAGGAAATTTCATAGAAGAAAGACAAGAGAATAAATCAGACAAGAGAATAAGGAAGACATGAGAATAAAGAAAACAAAGGAATAAAACAGACATAGGATAAATAAAGAGAAGAAAGAGAGAGAATAAATCATGACATAAGGCTGAGAACCCAAAATTCTAGAAATAGAAGAACAACAAAAAATAAACATGCAAATTGAAAAGAAAAAAAAATCAGTCAAAAAACCAGTTAACTAAACTGGACATGCAATGTAATGGGTTTTGGGGAGGAATAAGTAGGTTTTTAAGCCCTATATTTTGATATATAAATATGTAGCATGTTGGGATATTAGGGGTTCCCCAGTTGAGATCTGTTTTGTTTTGGTCTATACTATTGTTATTCTATGAAAGAGAGGAATATGTGTCTGAAAAGAGAGAGAGGCTTCCACTGCCGAGCGACTAGGCTAGGAGAAAAGGAATATGTCCATAATAAAACTATGTAAGAATTATGTGCAATCCTGAAGAATTGAAAACAGAATAATAAAGAATCCAACCGCATTGGACGTAGCCTGGAGTTGGGTGAACCACGTTAAATCCTGTGTCATGTGTCTTTGGTGTGATTTCTTATGAATTATGTATGGTTGTATAGTATATTAGTTTTATCTCATGTTGAATCTTTGTGAAATGATCATAATTGATAAAGAAATGATTTTATGCAGTAATATGAAATATATGGATAATATGAATCTTAATCACAAAGTAAGTTAACACGGAGTAATGATGATATTACGTTCATTGACATAATAATAAATAATGAACCAAATGATTTCCTTTGATTCCCTCAATACTGCAGAAGTTTGGTTCTCGTAGTCCCAATAGATATCTCGGGTGAGTCTTCATCTGCACAACCAGGTGATTCTGAAAGGGCCCGTGTCTGGTGGGTTTTGTTGATCATAGATAAAATGAACCTATGGTCTTACAAACCATGCGCAATGCCAAAAAATGGTTCCATTGTAGGGACCCTAAATTTCTAATTAAGGGGATTTTTTGGAGGACGACTAGGAAGGATATATCATAATGGTGAAACTTTGCTTGACAGGAGAATAGAAACCATCATATGAGTGACAAGAAATGGATGAAAAGGTATGTGTACATAGATCTTCATGATTTTTTTTGGTAAATTTCTAATTATTCTTACTAAGTGGCTAGAAATATTAATGGAGAAATCTGGAAGGTTGGCTAAAACACCGAGGAATTGGACTCCTGAATTGGTAAGACAGTTGAATTTTGTAAGTAACCCAACTACTCTAGAAATTGATTTTTGGTTGGATAACATACTAGAAGGTTATGTTATAGAATTTGAATTAGATTGTATCCAATCATATAGTGTCGCGGAAAGGTACACTTTCAAAGGTCCATGCGAGAGGTTCTTGAAATCATCAGGTACATGGATAAAAATGTTATTGTGTGAAAATCAAGTGATGATAATGGAATATGACTGCTAATGGGATTTGCGCACATAGGGGAACTAGAGGATGACAAGACAATCATCTGAGAGAATGAAGGAAGTGATGAAAAAGTAAGGAAGGTACTGAGGATGCAAGAAGATGGTATACCAGAGGAAGAATATGAGTTTGGAGAGCTACACACAGGAAGGAGGTACAAGAAGAAAAATATTGGGGCTAAGAAAGGAGAGTCATGTAGAGAGCCAAAGGGGAGAGAACCTTGTGCACTAATATGAATCTTGGAGATACAATATATAGGAGGAGAAGAGAAGGAGTTTCAGTCCAGTATAGTAATAGAAAAACTGGCAAGTCCTACTCTGATAGGGTCCTGTGTCGAGTCCATGACCCCATGTGTGTCACCACAGTCAAAGATAACAATTGAATACTTGTCAAAATAAATTATAGTTAGCCAGGGAGGAAAAAGTAGTAGAAATTAGAGTACTGGAAGTAGTATGAAGTGTTAGAGTCAGAATCATAGTCAACCAACATCACTAAGTAGATGGAATACATAAATAAACATGGCAGGGGTAGATAATACTCTTAGAATTCTTGAGTTCTAGGGAGTGGGGTCAGAGGATCGAAAACAACATTTGTTTGTCTACCAAACAATTTGGGTTGCTAAGAACATACATGATGAGGCTACGAAGATTGCACAATTAGCGACAACATTAAGAGGTTGTTTTCTAATATGGTATTGCAGAGTATCATGCCTATAAGACAAGACGTGAATTTGGCAAAGATAAAGAAAGCACTGCTAAAACAGTTCAAGAAGAAAAAGTCAGAGTCACAATACATCATAGAACTAAAGGAGATTAAACAAGTACAAACATAGTTGGTATGGGAATTCAATCGGAGATTTAAGGATGTGATGAGTAGACTGAATTTCCATATCCCATATCAAGAACATCAAGAATTGTTTAGGCCATTGATTCAAAAGAAGGTTGCGTCACAACCCGGGGTATTGGAAATTGCAATGAAATTAGAGTAATGTATAGTAGGATACAGTGGAGGAATGGTACAAGTTCATACAAAAGTTGTTTCATTGATGATTTAACTATTCGAACTTAGCAAAGGGAAGGAGAAAGCAGAACAATTTTGGTGTACCAAGTGAAAAATAGAAGGCCATCATAAGGAAGAATGCCCATCACTTGTGCAATATTTAGCAACTAGAGTGTCAAATCCATTTCTAGGAGGGGGTTATTTTGAGATATGTAATAAATGGGGCCATCATCCCACTGAGTTTCCATTACTACATAAGTATCATAGTACACCCAGAAACTTGTTTGCAATTTTTTCAAGTCTATGGTACATGAAGAGAAGAATTGCCACGCGTTCAACTTGATGAGGGAACACACATCAGATATGTACATTGTTTAGGAGGATAATGTTGTTTAAGAAGATATGTACATGGTTCAGGAGGATAATGTTGTATAAGAAGTGAGGGGTTCACAATATAACAATAAAATAGGTTTCAATCAAGGGAACAAAGGAATATTTGGTATGGGTCGAGGTAGAGGAAATTTTTGCAGAGGAGGAAGACGACTGATAATATGTTATAAATGTAATAAATCAGGACACTTGTCCCACAACTTTTTCAATCTGTGTACAATGTGCACATATTGTAGAGCATTGGAACACGTGATAGAAGAGTGTTCCCAACTAGTTACAAAATCTCAGGCCATTGGAAACTGAAATCAGAATCCAAATCAGAATGTGAAAAAGATATCAGCCAAAACACACAATGAAGGACCAAGAATAGTAGTGGTTATGTGTGGAGGAGCTAGAATAGGGGTTGATATGAAAAATGAAGGAAAACAAACTAATAAATGGGTAAGGAAGTTAGCAATGCCTATGCCCACATTTTATCCTTAGAAAGAAAGGGATACATATAAAAAAGTGAGAAAAAAAGTATTTAGACAAGATTGGGGAGCATCAACATCATATGCGACTTGTGTAGAAGATAGCGTTGTGTCAGAGAAATCGACTAAAAAGGTAAACATGCTAACAAAATTATTGAGGACTTGTGTAGAGATAATGAAAGATGAAATTGTGTTGAGTACATTATATGACATGATTGATCACTTTACAATAAGAAGGGAAACTTCTATCACCCAAAGAATGGTAAATCAGGTACTACGTAGGAAGAGAACCAATGGAGAATTCAGATTCAGTGCGCAGATTGGGGAGTATGGTGTGGATAATGTCATCTTGGAATTGGGATTTGACATGAATGTTTTAGCTAAGAAGACATGGGAGTTGATGGGAAAACCCAATTTAGTATGGTATCCTATTTAGTTAAGTCTCGCAAATGAGCACAACATAGTCTCAATAACCAAGAAATCATCAAATTGAAGAAGAGGGAAATTATTTTTAAGGTTGGATATTTGAGAGTTACTACACCATTGGACCCATCACAAGGAAAAATATACATAGAGACAACAAGAGGGAATGACATTGACGATTTATATAGCATGATTGTGCGGATGGAGGATTATGTCAACCTGACAACAAATGGTGAACTAAGTTGGAGAATCATTAGTTCGTGTGCATCATTTTTAGAAGTAGGTATAGAACATTGGTAGTAGAGGATGCATGAAGTGTCAACTAGATGATGTACATGCATAAATTGATCCTTGCGTTGGATTGGAATAGAGTTGTGAGATCCACCCATGTATGACATATTAACTGATATAATCATGCTTGTAAAGGCATTTGAATTTCAAGTATCTAAAAAACAAAAGGCTCCTAGCACTAGATGTTGTCTTAAAGGTGACTCCAACTAGATTGTGGGCTGCACATAGATAGGGGATAACAAATTGGTCACAGTGAAAAAAAAAATGCAAATAAGTTTTGGCACTGAGGAAGAAGACATTGCATGGAAGTATATAAGAGAGAGTGAACCAACGGGTCATATTGAGTAGTGAAGGGCTTTATGGAGTTTAGTACCAGAGATAGAATGGATGCCAAAATTTATACACACACTGGACACAATTCTGAAGAACTGGTATTTGGAATTGGAAATGTGTAGGGAGACAAAAAGATGGGAAGAACCGGTCGAGAGGTTCAAAATCACATTTACACTTGAGCATGAGTCTCTATCGATATATGTATCGCTGCAAGGTATTCAAACAAGGATCTTCTCAGAAGAAGGGATGGTGGAGCTAGTATCAGTGTGTAGTGCGCACAGAGCCAATATAAATGTCCATGAGTTATTGGAATGTTACAATGTAGCTAAAGAAGAACAAGATGAAGAAGATCCTAGAAATGTACAATTACCTGAAACAGAAGGAGAACGAGTAGTAGAAGGGCCATAGCTTGAGTTTTCTGCACACACACAACCAATAAAGATGCGGAAGGTAAACATTAGAACAACAAAGAATCCAAAGTTTGCATAGATAGGAGATTATTGGAGTGATAATATAGTAAATAAGATTCCATACTTACTGCGAGAATACCAAGACCTATTCCACACGACATTTTTAGAGATGAAGGGGATGGATGGAGGCTTAGGTGAGATGAAGATTCCACTGAAACTAGGTGCTAAGCTAGTATGCCAGAGGCCTGCTAGGTTAAATCCAAAGTAGAAATAGAAGGTGAAAACTGAACTAGAGAAGATGTTGGACATAGGAATTATTGAACAGGTAAAAAAATTTGAAGAGATAAATCCAATGGTAGTGGAGGATAAAAATATAGGAGGAATCATGATATGCGTATATCTGAGGAAGTTGAATGACACATGTTTACATGATCCATTTCCAATTCCATTCACATATGAGGTATTGGAGAATGTAGGACAAGAGACTTATTCTTTCATAGATGGATTCTTTGGGTACCATCAAATAAAAATTGTGCAAGAGGATTGACACAAGGCCACTTTTGCAACTGAGTGGGGGAGTTATCAATATACAACTATGCCATTCGGATTTAATAATTATTTTGTGGTGTTTTCCAGAGTAGTGGTTGCAACATTCAAGGTCTTCATCCATAAGTTCCTAGAAGTATACTTGGATGATTTCACTGTGTTCAGTATACTGAAGGATCATATAGAAGTCCTTATAATAATGTTGGATTGGTGTAGACAGTGTCATATTTCCCTGAACCTGAAGAAGTGTATATTTTTCACACCATTTGAAATTCTATTGGGACATGTAGTGTCCCAATAACGACTATTAGTAGATCCATCTAAGATTGCAGTAATTATGGAGTTATAACCTCCTACATCAGTTAGATAGTCGAGGAAAACATTGGGTCATATAGGTTATTACAGGAAATTTATCAAAGGATATGCATAGATCATAGCACCAATGGAAAATTTACTGAAGAAGGAAATAAAGTTTCAATGGAATGAGGACTGTTAGAAGGGGATGGAATGAAAGCGTTTGATGTAGATGTAGATGCATTGTCCATAACGTTGGGCACAATACTATCCCAACTAGGGGAAGGAGACATAGATCACCCAATTTCTTTTACAAGTCTTAAGTTGTATATAGTGGAGAATAATTATACTACCAAGGAACGAGAATGATTAGAAATGGTATATGCGCTATATAAATTCAGACATTATTTATTGGGGTCTCACTTTAATATGTATACAAACAATTCTACATTAAAATACTTAGTCAACAAGCCAATGTTGGGGGGGGGATATGCAAATGTATATTATTATTTCAGGAATATCACTTTGAGGTTGTAGTGAAACAAAAAAAGTTGAATGCATGACCAAATCATCTATCATGCATATTATCAGGTGAATATGTAGGCAATGTAGATGATAGCTTTCCAAATGCACAACTGTTTGTAGTAAATATTGTGGATGATTACTTCTAGGACATTATACAAATTCTAAGTACAGTCATGGCTCCATCCAAAATTACAGTAGCACATAAGAAACAATTGGTAGTGAAAGAATCAGATTATCAGTTTATTGCAGGGAATTTATACAAGTTGGGTGCAGATGGAATATTGAGACGTTGCATGTTGGAACTCAAGAGACCAATGATACTTGGAGAAGAACATGATGGGATTTCAGGACATTATGTTAGGAGAGAAACTGCAAAAAGGTTTTTGTGCATAGGTATTTGGTGTCCTTCACTTCATAAAGATGCGAAGGAATACTATTAATCATGTGATGTCTGTCAAAGAGTGGGAAATTCATCTAGGAGGGATGAAATGCCTTTAAATCCAAATGTTATATTGCAAGAATTTGATAAATGGGGCATCGAATTTGTAAGACTAATCAATCCATACACAATAATATCAGGGGAGAGGTACTTCATCATTGTGATGAAGTATTTGACAAGGTGGGATAAAGAAACCCTAGTTAGAGATTGCACCATAGAGACTGTTGTGATGTTTTTTTTTAGAATGTAGTCACAAGATTTGGAAGTCCATGGATATTACTCAATGATCAAGGTACGCACTTTCTGAACAAGAAAATTTCAGCATTGAATGAGGAGTTCCAAATCCATCATCAGAAGAGTACCCTATATCATCCTACACCAATGGAATAGTGGAATCTTTCAATAAAATCTTGGAGAATTCCTTGACCAAAATTTGCCATGTAGGGAGAGATGATTGGGGATTAAGAGTTCCTGCAGTGTTATGGGATTACAAAATGACAAGTAAAAATTTTACAGGTCAGACACCTTTTATATTGGTCTATAGACAAGAATCATTGATGCCAATTAAGTTCATTCTTCCAAGCCTACACATTGCAACAATCACTGAGCTATTGGACTGATCCAAATTTTTGAGTAGAAGGAAATGAAAACAAAGATTCATAATATTAAAAATGATACATAGTGAACAATAACATATATACAATAAAAATTCACTTCTATTAACTAATAAATATGTTGAAAACTGTAAAATGCAGACTGAAAACAAGCTCGCTATAATGGTGGCAACTTATCTATGAGAAGAGATGTGATGACTAGGCTCATTCACAAGAAGATGAGTGAAATGAGGCTCTAGAGGATTTTTACAATAAAAATGAATGCCAAAACCAGACATCCAAAAAACTAACCGTAGGAGATGAATCACCAAAAGTCATGTGGGCCCCATTGGGATAAGTTAGTACATCAACTTCTCGTGGTCGTAACTTTTGCATACGATCTTCGTTTAGGGCGCATGATAGTGCGTTGGAAAGGTATTGAAAAGGAGATTAATTTAAGGGGATAAATGAGAGACATAATATATCATTGAGGTTCCCCATCATTAAAACATGTCGTTTAGGCCATCAAAATGTCCCCAAAAGTTTGGGATCTGAAAAACTACTAAAAATAGTAAGTTGCCAAAAAATTGTTTTGAGCCAGTTAGAATAGGTGGTTGGCCACTGAGATACTCCTGAATCAATCCTCTCCCTTAGGAAGAAATGGTATCCATTGCATTGATTTCCCCCATCATATGAGGAAATGTATGTTGAATTTGGACTTGAGTGAGCCATTTTCCTTGGTGTAAAAGCTTCCCTACTTTGAAAAATCGATAAATATGGATCCTCTACTTGCAAGTGCCATTGAATTATGTGTCCACTAACTAATCATTCGATGCATATTCCATGCAGTCACATTTGATCTCTAATGGTGTCAATTGTTCTGCTATCTCCCGGGTGTCTAATAATGGGGAAAAATAAGGCCAAAGGAGGTCCACATTGAACACTAGGTGCAAGTCAAGGAAGGGGGGAAGGTTGAGCTCAAAATCAATGTCGCCGACAACCTTGGTGATGGTGTAATTTCTATAATGGAGTGGAAGAATCTTCTGATGAGGCCCTGTAAGGTTTTCTTTCTGCAAGTGCAACTAAACTTTGTCTCCCACTTGAAACTAGTGTGGCACTTCGATGTTGATCATGGTGCTTCTTGTACTTGGAATTAGACTTTTGTAAAATATCTTGAACTTATTGGTGGATGTGTTGGATCCTCTCAATAAACTGGGTGGATTTGTCATCTTTGGTTGGAACAAGAAATGAGTCTTCCTGGGTGGTCGTAAGGGGTAGTGCAACATCCATGGGACCCAATGTTTGAAATCCAAATCCCACTTAAAAGGGGATGTGGCCAATTAAGCTATGTATGGATCTGTTGTAGTTTTGATGAACTTAGGTAATACTCTCATCCTAGGTGTGGGGGTGCTTGGAATTGTACATGCACAGGATGTGCACGATCATCTCGTTTATTACCTCGATTTGGCCATCTGTTTTGGAGTGGAAGGCAGTGGACTTGGTGATATTTGTCTCCAACAATGACCAAAAGCTTGACCATAATGTGTTGAGGAACTGGCTGTCCCAATATGATATAATGGTTTGTGAGATCCCAAAGTGTACCCACACTCATGAAAATAATATCTTAGAAGTGGACTCTATTGTGATGCTCTTCTTGCAAGCATCCATAATCCCCATCTTGGAAAAGTGATCAGCAACAAAAAAAACTCATTCATTTCCTTGCTTGGTTGACGGAAGGACTTACATGTAGTCCATTGATATGGATTCCCAAGGCCTTTCAGGAGTAGGCAGAGGAGTGTATAGGCCTTATTTCTTTGTGGCCAATTTCGTAATAGCACAAGCAGTGAAAGACTAGATATACTTGCTGACATCCTGTCAAAGTTTCATCTAGTAGAAATTTTGTTGCAGCACTGCCACTATATTTTCCATGGAAAAGTGTCCTTCCACCCAACTGTAGTGGGATTCCCAAATCATATTCTCTCTCTCACTTGATGGAACACAAATATGGCCCATATGGCACAATATCCCATCCCAAGGATGGAAATGAGTGACAATTGTGTTTGCGCCCAATATCTGGTAGGTGTTGGTGATGTTAGGATCTATCTCATAGAGCTGGGTTCATATGGAGGTCTCATGGACATAAGAAACTGACACTATGGTAAGTTCCATGACTAGAGGTTGTTAGAAAAACAGGACCACAAAGAAATAAAATAAAACAAATGTGGAAACAAAACACATAATATACACCATACAATAGAGACACAGATTTACGTGGTTCACCCAGTGTGGGCTACCTCAACCAAAGAAATTGCCAGGTCCTTCCTTTATTATTATCCAGCAAATGAAGGGATACAACCTACAACAAAAACCTCTATAAATTCCACTTCTTTCTCTCACAGTCTCCTCTCTCAGAATACAATACTCGCCATAATGCATATCCGCTATACATTTCCCTCATAATAGAGGGTTGCCTTCTAGAGAAAAAACCCTATCATAATTTATACCGTTAGATCTGTGACCTTATAATGAACAGTCCAAATTTACAATGAAATTACAATATACATTTACAAGGCAATTTTTCCTTCGGGGGCTTCTCCCTTGAACCCTGCAGAGGGGGTACCCCCCCTCTGCACCCCCCTGTGTGGAAGAGTGTACATAATTCTGGGGTGTAAATTCTTCATGGGGTATAAACACGGATGAAAGAAAGGACCTCTGAATCAGGAAGATAATCAAGCTCCACAACCAACAATCTCCCACTTGGAGACTAATCTCAACAACTCTACCACTGTTGTATATGCTGGACTCTAAACCTTATTGGACCTACAAAATTTCTCATCTTCATCTTCATTCTTGACGACCAACTAAAACTGAGAAGGAACTCAGTTTCTCTCTGGTTACTCCCTTTGTTAACATGTCTGCAGTATTCTCGCTAGTGTGTATCTTTTCCAACTTCAAATATCCATCTTCCAAGGTGGATCGTATGAAGTGGTACCTCAACTGTATATGCTTAGTCTTCAAATGGAAGGCTGAGTTCTTTGCAAGATGAATTGCACTCTCACTGTCACAGTACAACCTGTTATTCTCCTGATTCTTTCCCAATTCCTCCATAAAACTTTGTAACCAAATCATCTCTTTACTAGCCTCTGTAGCAATAACATACTCTGCCTCTGTTGTTGAAAGTGAAACAACCTTTTGCAGTTTTGAAATCCAACTTACTGTTGTTCCACCTATAGTAAAAACATACCCTGTGGTGCTCCTCCTGCTATATTTATCACCTGCCATATCTGAATCAACATATCCCTATAGAACAATGTTTGAACCTCCAAAACATAATGCATGAGTAGAAGTACCTCTCAAATACCTAAGAATCCACTTTACTACCTCCCATTGTTCTTTACCTAGATTGTTCATATACCTACTCACAACTTCCACTGCATGTGCAAACCATTGCATACATCAAGCTTCCAACTGCTGATGAATAAGGGACCCTTGACATGTATTCTATCTCCTCCTATGTCTTGGGACACATTTCCGTAGTTAATTTGAAATGGATGGCCAAAGGTGTACTAACTCATTTTGCATTTTGCATTCTAAACCTCTCCAACACCTTCTCTATGTACTTACCCTAAGACAATGTCAATTTGTGATTTTTTCTATCTCTTGTTATTCTCATGCCAAAGATTTTCTTTGCAACACCCAAATCCTTCATCGCAAATTAATTGGCTAATTTCTTCTTGAGAATATTTATATCCTGCATATTAAACCCTACAACAAGCATGTCATCTACATACAATAGCAAGATACTATAGCTTCCATTTTCTATCCTTTTAAAATAAACACAGTGATCGGAATTAAATCTACTATAACCCTGTTATATCATAAACCTATCAAACTTCAAATACCACTGCCTTGGAGCTTGCTTTAGGCCATACAATCTCTTCTTCAACCTGCATACCGAATTCTCCTTCCCTTTGACCTCATACCCCTGTGGCTACTGCATATAAATCTCTTCCTCCAAATCCCCATGGATAAAATTTGTTTTTACATCTAACTGTTCAAGATGAAAATCTTCTACTGCCAGACTTAAAATAGTCCTAATTGAAGTCATTTTAACAACAAGAGAAAATATTTCATCAAAATCTATACCTTTCTTGTGTGCAAACCCATTTACAACAAGTCTAGCCTTGTATCTCTTTTCTCCTCCATCTTCTTCCTTCGACTTATAAACCCATTTACTCTGAAATTCTCTTTTTCCTGCAGGCAATTGAACCAAGTCCCAAGTCTGGTTATTTTCCAAGGAATCCATTTCCTCTTTCATGCCTTTCTCCCACTTCTTTTTGGTGTCTACCTGCATTGCCTCTTCATAACATTCTGGTTCACCAGAATCAGTCAACAATAAATAATACAATGAAGGAGAGTATCGTTTAGGGGGTATACTTAACCTGGTAGATATTCTAACAACACTTGCAGGTGTTTGAGGTACCTGTTTCTCCTGTTTTTGTACATTTTGATTTCCAGGTTACTTTGGAATTTCTTTTTCAGTGATTTCATAAAGCGCTATGTATTCTTGTTTTTCTTCTTCCTGTTTCTTTCCCTGCAACTGATCTTTGTACATGAACTTCTCATTGAATATAGCATCTCTACTCCTAATTATTTTATTTTTTCATAATCCCATAATCGATAACCAAAATCATTAACACCGTATCCAATAAAGGTACACTTCTTGGATTTAGACTCAAGCTTTTTTTTATTTTCTTTATCAATATGGACAAATGCTTCACAATCGAAAGTTTTCAAAAAAGAATAGTTTACCCTTTTTCCTGTCCATTCCTCCTCTGGAATTCTACCATCCAAAGAGCTTGAAGGTCCTTTGTTTATTAAGTAAACAATAGTATCTATAACATCTTCCCAGAACTGTAAGGTAAAACCGACATGCAATCTCATACTCCTTGCACGCTCCATGATTGTCTTGTTCATCCTTTCTCACACACCATTTTCTTATGGTGTTCTTGGAACTGTCTTCTCTCTATGAATCCCATGGTATGAAAAGTAATCATCAAAATCCTTGTTGCAATATTCACCCCCATTATCTGATCAGAGACACTTCAAACTTTTTCATGTCTCATTCTCAACTAAACCTTTCCATTTCTTAAAAGTATCAAAAACATCAGATTTTTGTCGAATGCAATAACCCAAGTTTTTCTAGTTTCCTCATCAATAAAAGTAACATAATAATGAGATCCACCAAGAGATGATACCTGAGATGGTCCCCATACATCAATATGCACAATATCTAACCTTTCATTCTTCTTTTCTTTTTCGACTCTGAGAAATCTGACTCTCTTATGTTTTCCATAAACACAATGCTCATAGAAGTCCAAATCAATTTGTTTAAGATCTAGCAACAAATTTCTTTTTTGAAGTATCTGCATACCCTTCTAACTCATGTGTCCCAGCCTATGATGCCACAGTGTTGTATCCACTCCTGTAGAAGCTAAAGAGATAGAAGAGTCAGTATTACCATCACATAAATACAATGTACCTACCTTCTCTCCTTTTGCTATGACCAATGATCCTTTGATGACCTTCCATGTCTTATCTGTAAATATGGATACATGTTGGCAACCAACTCACTTTTTCCTATCATCTATAAGCTGCCTACACCTATGTGTTGCAAACATCAATTTTTTGTTGCAATTCCCATATAGATGACATTTCCATTTCTTGCGACATTTACACACTTGTTATCGTTTTGTTTTCACGACTGTAAGCCTGAAAACTAAATCTTTCAAAATTGCATTTCGATCATTATCTAAACTATGGATGTTTGTGTTGTCATTATGCCAATTACACTTACCTTTTACTGATCATTACACGACTGGCAATATCCTTTGATCGGTTCTCGTACTTTGATTGATTGTATAACTTGGTTTTATTGTGTTTGTAAGGCATTGAGCATTTGGATTTGCATTTTATGACTTGCCTGATCTTTGATTCTATAAAAATGCATAGGGCTTATGATTTATTTTGTTTATATGTATGATATAATCCTTATGATAATCTTTTCATAAATTTGGCTAGTCAACTATATGAATTCTGTTTGGCACCTTGATTAAACTTTTGATTATATACATTGGCACATAGTTGATTTGTATGTCGGATTTTTAAACACTATGGTATAACACTTGCGCGCATTGGTATACAACTTTGATTTTATTGGTTGTACACATGACTTAATGGTTGAACTATTATTATGGAGTAAGCAGCTATGAAATTAGTGGTTGTACTGGGATAATCATGGCAGACTCCACCACCTTCGCATGCTCGCATTAATGCTTACCCCTTTTGCTCGTTCATTACTGTTGGTTTGGGTATCTTTGTTACTGTGTGTGTTGGTGAATTCAAACCCTTCCCTTACCATGCATTTGGATCCATGGCACCAGTCGTGTGAGTGGAACCCAATGGCAGTCAGGCCCTGTTGATGTTTGACAGTGCCCGCCAATATTTGGCAGACAGTGGATGGCTTACCTTTGTGAAACGTTTTGAGGGTTTTAACCTTTGCGTGGCTCGACAGTTTTCGATGACCTTCGATGGCTTTCGAGCCAAGGTTGGCGATATACAGTTGGAGATTGATGAATAGTTCATCATCTCAGCTACGGGGTTACCTACCTCTGGACAACGTTGGTTTAAGAATTGCAAGGTCGAGGAAGTGCCATGGACACTGTTGTTTCAATCTCGCAAAGTCACCTCTTGTGACAGAGGTATGCTTGTTTCTATCCTCAAACCATGATGGCATGATTTATTGATGATAATCAAATAGTTCGTGACCTGTGAAGGTCGATACGGACTTGTTTTCCTCCACCACCTACGTTTGTTTATGGTTTTTATGGGATACTCTCTCAATATGCCCTATTATTTTCATCGTAGCCTATTTAAAATGTCGAAGAAGTTCAAAAGGCATCAGGCTGACAGTAGCCTGTTTCATTATGGGCTTGTTAAGCTTATCGTTGTCTATCATTTGAGTTTGCATGGGGATAGCTGGAGCATTTTGGTTGCTCGAAATGGTTTCGAGGATCCGAACCCTACATAGGTTGACAAACCTGTGGTGAGTGAGGTCAAGGCTGTACCCTCGGTGCCCTACCATGTCCTGCTGCCTAGACCCTCGGCCGACCCTCCTATCGACTTACCCCACACTGTGACTAAGAGTGTTGAGACTGTTAAGCCTGTGACAAAAAAGTCCAAGGAAAACCTTACTGCTAACGATAAGGGTAAAAAAAATTCACGTTTGATTTCATGGATGGCAAGGAACAAACAAAAACCCCCTGTTGAGCCAAACCCTATCATCTTGAGTGAGGAATTCGATTCAGAAGTTGAGCATTTCTTGGCCATCGAATACCCCTACTTGGAAGGTTTGTGTGTCGAACCCTCATATGATTTTGTATCAAACCTACCTCCCTGCCTAAAGGACGACCCTAACTACCCAGGCATTAAGTTGCCTTGTGAAACTCTCAGTCATTTGCCCAAACCCTTGCCTGTTCTGTCTAAATCCACACAGTCACCCTATGACCAATGCAATTCATGGTTACAGTGATATTATGTCGATGTTCCGATACTCCAATCAAAGATTCAATCTTTGGAAGATCAGATTGCACTGCTGACCAGTCAAAAGGTCAAGCTCCAAGCAGTGGATAAGAAACAAAAGACAACCGGATCCATCCTATTAAAAAACGTGGAATCATCCACGACTGTTGTAAATTCCAAGCTGGTATAAGTAAGCAACCTCGTTGCGACACAGGTATGATTCTGACATCGTTTTTTTTTGTAAATAATCTAGGTTGTTATAATGTTTTCAATTTAGTTTTTAAACAGTTCTATTCACACCTTGAATGGATCTGTTATATTGCGTGCATTCTATATATAGCTTTGCTTTGGATAAAAATAAATTTCGATTCGATATACGATCTAATTATTCCCAGTATAGAAATCAATATATTTTGATTGGATTTGAGCGATCTTCGTTTGAATTTGATTGATTGGCTTCCCTTGTTAAGGTGAAAAAATTAATAGTTTTCCTTCAAATGAATTGGTTTGTATCCGATTTGAAAAGGAAATTTTTCATATTCAGTTTAGAACACAATCATGCTCGGATTTGATTTGGTTATGATCTATATGCTATGGTTGGTAAACGGTTTGATTAAGTTTGACTGTTACGATTTTGCTCAGGATTCGATTTCATTATTATTGGTATGCTATGATTGGTAAATGTCTTCGGGAGGATACTTGTTACGATGTTGTGTCATGTGATGTTCTATCTTTGATTGTTTCCAAGTTAAGGATAATGACTTCGTTTCTTTTATGAAAACATTACGCTCAAATAACATTAGCGCCCGAATTGGAAATGAATCCGAATCATAACAACTATGTGAAAATCTTAGCTAATCGATTTGCTTTTGTTCTAATTTGGCAAGTTTGTCCTATGAGTCGAGTTCAGATTATAATTGATGCTCTGTATTTTAAATTTGTGAGATGAATTGGTCAAACCTTGAGATGATTCGTTTGATTGAAACAATTGTGATAAAAATTAATTGATCCTATTTGCTTACTGTGCAATGATCAACGATCGAAATCTATAACAAACGCTGTTTGATTAATCCTGTTATGATTTTGTTATGAGTCAATTATCGTTTGGATTCGTTCATAGCCTAAATCGCTTACTATACAACTATCGTGATAATCATGTTCGATTTACAAGTGTAACGATGTGTCTGCGATTTTTTCTATTTTCATTTGAATGTCAAAACGATCTCATAACAGAGGGATTCGATTTGTTGAGAAATGATTACGATTATGTTACATATGATTTCATTTACCCGAATCATGACTATAATCGAAACAGAGTATTGCTATCTTTGTACTCGGTTAAATGATGTGTATCTTGTTTGAGTTCATAATGGAATAACGGTTTCAATTTATGATTCGTTCTCAAGTAATTATTGGATGTCAATTCAATGGAAATTCTTAAAAGATTTGATTTAATTTCAATTCTGATTCTGTATCTTATTTTAGACTAGCTACATAATCAGATGATTCTGTAGCTAGTCTATAGAATTTAATTTTTATCATTTTATTAATAAAAGAGTCTTCTAACTTGTCTATTTTGGATCCTTTTCAGATGAATTCAAAATTACATGGGATTTGATGGACAGTTTAGAGGATATTTGAAATATTTTGGTTTCATTTTAATTTCCTAGTTTAGTTGATCTTGGGAATATCTTCCCAGATTATGTAAACAGTTTGATAATTTCCACAGGGAGGTTTTACCCTATGGAAAAACTTATAAATACTTATTATTTTTGTAATAAGGATCATCCTCATTCATAGGAGAACAAGGATATGGAATTTTAATACAGACTGAGACAAAATTTGATGTTCTGCTTCAGCTTTAGCTTTTCATAATATCAATATTTTGTTTCATGTTTATGTGTATCAATTTGCATTTGGTTAATGACTACTTTAGCTATCTTAGTCTTTTGCAAATGATATAATTTTATCAATATAATCCATATCTGATTTCTTCCAGTGTATAAAAAACATAGCAATTACTTGATTTAGTTTGTGAATGACAGATTTCTCTTCTTCATCAATTGAATTATTAAGTATAAGTTTTTGCATAACAGGTTTACCTAATTGACGAGATTTATAAATCTTATAATTGTTATGATTTTTTATGTCTTGTTTGTCGTGTAAATAAACTCATAGAGCATTGCAGCTATCGTTTACGAGAAGCTTCTGGATCATCCGATGCAAGTTTCCTTCCTCCGACCATCTTCGAAGTCATCATACACAGGACAAATCTGAAGCGTTTCCAGGTCTGTTTGTTGTTTATTTGTTTAAGTATATTTGTTATTATATTAGGTTGTTTAATTTCAGTAAGTTTTATTTCTTATTCATAAAATCATAAAATCAACAAAAAATATCTTCCTCTGTCTTAAGGCAGAATGCCAATGAGTTTTTCAGGTTTTAATTAAATCTGTATTTTGTAGATATTGTATATTTTGTTAATAAGTTATATTGCAGTTAGTGGTTAGACAGTTTAGAATTAGTATGGTATTAGTTAGTAGTTTGTATATATAGATAGTGGATTATCTAGTTTGTTTAATAGTTAGTTTTAATTAGATTAGTTAGATTAGTTCATTTTATTTAGTTTTATGTTAGTTTAGTTTGTTTTATTTGTTTTTGTTAGATTAGTTAGTTTAGATTAGTTTTCTCTTTGGTTTTCCTAGGACCTTAGATCGGCTAACGGAGCCGCTAAACCCGTCAGGGTGGTTCATTCCAAATGGCTTGGGTTATTAGACAACCCCAGACCGGTTCCACTCTCTCAGTTGACCGACGGTCAATTTCGCTCGTCAACAAATGGTACTAGAAGGAGGGCCCGAACTTAATTAATGGCACGAGGCGGTCGCAAGACTCCTCCCCCCCCTGAATCGCTCACCTATAGTGACTAGAAGCCATTCACACGATAATATTCCCCTTCAAACAACAAGTACTTCAACCGACGATCCTCAGATCACAGTTGAGGCAATAACCCCTAATCCTACAGGTGGTGACATACAAGAGATTGTCCACCAATCTCTCATTAAAACACATAGTGCCTTAGCTCGTCTTAGGCAACCAAACCGTCTGTGGGGTCAACCTTTGGACTTCTCTGATATCAGAGAATGATTAGGTGACACTAACCTCACTGTGAATCCTACAGATCCAATCACAAATCCTGCTGCAGGAGGATCTGGGATACCTCCTTCACCACCTCCCTCATCTCCTTCCTCTTTTGGAGGAGATTCCTTGTCAAATGAAGGCAATTCACCTTCTTAGCCTTCCACACCCACTACCCCAATGGAAAATTAGAACAACCCTGCTAGACCCTGGTTGGACCAGGATGTCGTAGTTGTACCTGGAGCTCAGCACCCTTTACCTAAACACCCGGAGAAATGGCTTCCCAAGTTTGATCATGATTCAAAACAGATAGCTGAAGATCACATTAAAAAATTTATGTTAGCCATTAGACTCCGCAATGTTGAACATGAAGATGTTGTCTGTAGGTTGTTCCCATATACTTTCGAGGGTAATGCATCCACTTGGTACTTTGCCCAATATCCCCGTACCATCGCATCTTGGGAAAAGTTTGAGTCATGCTTTTTGGAAAAATTAGGAGATGGTAAACCTATGGAAGTCTTAGTCATGGACCTTTCTAGCTTAAGAATGAACCCAAAAGAAAAAGTTAAAGACTTTAATCAAAGATTCTTTGCCTTCTGAGAGTCTTATAATATCTTACTACACTAAAGATCTGCATCAAAGTATAGCTATTTGGGTTAAATGATCTAAGAAAGCCAAGTTGTTAGAGACCTTCGAGGAGGCTGACCAGATTGAAAAAGACATACTTAGTCTTAAGGACTCTTCTAGCAATGAACCTGAGACTAGTTCTTCTTCCAAAAAGAAGATTGAAATTCTCCCCAGACCTACTCAAAGTAAAACACTACCTGAAAACTCTGATTTGGAAAATTTAACTAAAGTTGTTCAAAAAATGTCTAACCAAGTTATAGACTTAAAAATGTCAATTGAAGAAGCTTCCTCGAGTAAAGGACTCTAAAAAACTCCTTTCCAAAATCCTTTTCCCACCAACTGACCTAACCCAACCACCGAAGGCCTTAATCTAGAAAGTTTGCAATGTTCTCTTCAAACCATTCTAGAAGCCCAAGATAACCTGATGCCTCCTGAGATTCCTGAGGAGGTAATTGAACCAGAGACAGTTCAAGAAGAAGAGTCTTCTCCAAACATTTTTGGACACTTATCAGATAGCATCTTCCAAGACAACTTTGAGACAGTTCACCCTTACAACACTAGGAGTAAGACTACAAATAAACCTTCTTCCGAAAACACTACAACTTCGCCTCCAAAGAAATCTAAATTAGTTGAGCCGAAACAGAGTAATGTTAACCCTAAATTAGATTATGATGTTGTTGAAGATCTTAAAAAATTAAGGGCTAACATTTCTATTTATGAGTTGTTGAAATTTCCGTTTTTGTTACAAAAAATGTTGCAAAATATTTTAGAGAATGGAAAAAGTGGCAATTCCAATGGTAACAAGGTTGTGCAAAGCAAAATCCCGCAGAAGACTTACACTAAAAATGATCCTGATAATCAAGATAAAGGAAGCCTTCCTATAACCCCTGTAAATAATGTAAATAATGTAGATAAAGTAGCCTTAGAAATTGCGAGTAAAAAGCCACAATCAACTACTCTTATTACTCGCAAGAATGTACCTCCTTTTCTTTTAACTTTTGAGATTTTCAATAGAAATATGCATAATTGTATGGTGGACTCAGGAGCGTCATCCAATGTGATGCCTTGGTCTGTCTGGAAAAATATTAAGGCTGAAGTGGAGCCATCTACTTTAAAAATCATACAACTTGATCGGACAAATGTCAAAGTTAGAGGAGAACTAAAAAATGTATTGATTAGATTATCGTCTAACTCTAAGGTTCATCAGGTTATCGATATAATTGTGGTGGATATTCCAGAAGTGTATGGTCTATTTTTAAGAAGGGACTGGTCGGAGCAGCTACATGGTTACTTCGCAACGGACTGGTCTCACTTATGGCTCCCAAAGAACGGTAAGCCTAACAAGATCAGAGTGAATCGTGAGCATTACCTTAAGTTCACAGTCACAGATTTGAACGATCCTAATGAAGCATATACACCTTCTGCTGATTCACCCGAAGTCCAAGGGATGGACACCTTCTTCAGAAATTTCATGGACGAGGTTTCACCTATCAACAATCCAGAACAACAGTCCGAGATCGTAGCATATATGCAACCAACAGCTTCTATGCAACAGTCCTATGTGCCCGATGGAAACCAAATTTTGTCTCTATATTTCGATGGTTCTAAGTCTAAAGAAGGAGTTGGAGCAGGATGCATCATTATTGATCTGGCAGGTAACAAGACATTAATGGCTTGTAGAATAGAGTTTGAATGTACTAACAATACTGCAGAATATGAGGCTTTACTACAAGGTCTTAGAAAATCTCTCGATATGAACATTCAAAACCTGGTTGTATTTGGTGACTCTGAAATAGTGGTTAGGCAGGTAAGAGACTCTATACACTGTCTTTCCCTGCATCTCAAAAGTTACCAGTCTGAGGTATGGAGTTTAATGAATAAATTTTCTGCTTTCAATATAAATTCCATTCCTAGACTAAATAATGCTGAAGTAGATCTACTAGCTAATGTAGCCTCTAAACTTCTTCCTGCAGAAGGCTTGTCCTCAAACGCATTCTCCGTCAAGCTATTGTTTCAACAGATCACAAACTGGAGAGTATTTGATGACGATAAGCAGATCATTAACTTTCTGCACATGGAAGAAACCTTTCAAGGCGTGGTGATAGATGAACGCATGCATGACGACAATTTGCACGATTTTACGGTAATACCTGATCCGAAATCCCCTGAAGCACTATCGGACATGGTAAATTCCATACCCAAATCCATAGTTAGATTAGAAAAGTTTTATGATTTCGAAGATAAATTTAAAAAGACGGTCAATTGTAAAACCAACAGTTCCTCGTTATCTTATGAAAAAGTGAACTTAGGAACTAGTCAAAATCCTCAGTGCATTAATCTAGGCTTGGGATGTTCTAGACAAGAAAACGCTTCTTTTGTTAAATTGTTTAAAGAATTTAAGGATGTCTTTGCATGGATGTACGATGATCTTAAAACGTTCGACCCTAATATCATACAGCATGTCATCCCGATGAAGCCCCAAACCTTACCCTTCCAATAGAAACTGAGGAAAATGCACCCTAAACTAGAACCGACCGTTCAAAAAGAATTGAATAAACTCCTCAGTGCTAAAATAATATTTCCTGTTAGACACACTCAATGGGTGTCCAACCTTGTCCCAGTTCGGAAGAAAAACGGGGAAATCCGACTTTGTGTCGATTTCTAAAACCTCAACAGAGCGTCTGACAAAGACAATTATCCTGTCCCACCCATGGAACAAATCCTTCAATAGGTATCTGGTTTCGAGAGGCTATCTTTATTGGATGGTTTCTCCAGATACAACCAAGTCCTGATGTCTCCACTAGACCAACTCAAAACTACCTTCTGTACCCCTTGGGGCACTTATGCTTATCGCAAAATGCCCTTTGGATTGATTAACGCTGGTGCTACCTTTCAAAGAGAAATGGACATTTATTTTCGAGTCTTAATCAATCACTCCGTCATGGTTTACTTAGATGATGTGACCATTTATTCTAAAAACAAAGATGATCATCTTGCTCACTTACGAGCCGTTCTGCTACGATGTCGTAAATACGACATCTCCTTGAACCCCAAAAAGTCCATCTTTGTAGTAGAATAGGGTAAACTACTAGGATTCATTGTGTCTAGTGATGGGATGATTATTGACCCCGAAAGGACTCAGGTCATCGCTAAACTTCCCCCTCCTACATCCAAAAAATCCATGCAGTCTTTCTTAGGCCAGATTAACTTTGTGAGAATATTCGTCCCCAGTTTCTCCGAAATGGTCAGACCTCTCCAGAACCTGATTAAGAAAGACACCCAATATCACTGGGGACCCACAGAAAACCAAGATTTTAATGCCATAAAGAAGGCCATAATAAACACTCCGTCTCTCATGAGCCCTAACTTCTCTCAAGATTTTACACTCTATACTTTTGCCTCTGACTGTTTCTATGTCATAGTCCTAACTTAGAAGAATGCCGATAACAATGAAGTACCCATCACCTTTATGAGCTCTTCTTTCAAAGGTGCTGAACTTAATTACCCAGTGGTTGATCGGCAAGCCTACGTTGTTTTTAAAGAAGTTAAGCATTCCCGGTCCTATCTTTTGAAGTCAAGGATGAAAGTCATTGTCCCTGACCCTTCCGTAAGGAACTTGTTAGTGCAGAAGGAGTTACCATAGAAGAGAGCTAACTGGGTCACCTCCTTGTAGGAGTATGAATTAGAAATCACCCCAACTCAGATCGTGAGAGACCAAGGGTTGTGTAAGTTGTTCGTTGATTCGGAAACAAGACAACAATAAGATAGTGATACGTCAAACCTAGGACAAAGTGATCAAAGTCTGATTTGTTGCGCACAAAACCTCTTTAGTCCCTGGTACGATGATATTAGATTCTGTCTTGAACATGGGTCAGCACCCCATCACTTTGACCCCGCCAAGAGAAGAGCTTTGAGACTAAATTCCGCCTCCTTTCATCTAGTTAACAGTGTACTGTTTCGTCATAATTTTGACAGCGTACTGATGCGTTGTCTCGAGAAAGATGAAGCAGAAAAAGTCTTGCTTGAGTTGCATGCAGGAGAAGCTGGTGGTCACTTCGGTGGTGAAACCACTGCTCATAAGGTTTTAAGATCTGGTTACTACTAGCCCATGATTTTTAGGGACACCCATGCCTTGTGTCGTAAATGTACCATCTGTCAGAAAGCATCAGGGCAGCTGCAAAAACCAGCCTTTCCCTTGCAACTCATCTCAATGGATTCTCCTTTCCAATGATGGGGGCTTGATATCATAGGTCCAGTTAACCCTCCATCATTGCAACAACACAAGTATATTGTGACAGCCACAGATTACTTTACTCGATGGTCTGAAGCTGCTACACTAAGAACTGTTAACACCAGTAAGGTAATCACTTTTCTAAACTCGAATATTATCACTTGTTTCGGCATCCCTGATTGTTTAGTCTTTGACAACGCTTCATACTTTTCTTCTCTTGAGATAAGCGAGTTTACTTTGGAGAAAGGAATAAAGCTGAAGTATTCTGCTAGTTACTACCCCCAGGGCAACGAATTAGTAGAATCAACAAACAAGAACTTGATTAAAATTATCAAGAGAACCGTGGCTGAAAATCACAAGAATTGGCACAATGCAATGTTGAACGCACTGTGGGCTGATAGGGTAACACCCAAAGCCTCTATAGGTAACTCCCCCTTTTTTCTCGTTTATGGCAGAGAAGCAATTCTGCCACCTCACATTCTTCTTCCTTCACTGCAATTGTCACAAAAAGTCCAAGAAGAAGATTGACCCCCTTTAGAAAGCCGAATTAATTCTTTAATGAAGTTAGAAGAAGTAAGAGCTCAAGCTAAGCGTAAGTTAGATCAAAATCAACAATTGGTTAAAAGATGGTTTGATTCTAATTCTTCTTCTGATAGGAATTTTGAAGTAGGCGATCTCGTCTTGAAATGGGACAAACCACACGAAGGAAAGGGTGAGCACTCTAAATTTCAAAACTTATGGCTTGGGCCATTTTTAATTGCTGAAAAGTTGGGTCCTAGTTCCTTTCGATTGCATAATCTCGAAGGGCAGCTTGACACCTATCCGGTGAATAGCCAAGCACTGAAAAGATACTTTGCTTGATAACTACCCTTGTATATCATGTATATATTTTTGCTTTTGTTTGCATTTTCGTTTACTTTCTGTTTTTGATTTTGATTTGAATTTATCAGTTTTTGTTTTCTTTGAAATACACATACCTGTACACTGAGCTATTCAAACAAACACGATGGAAAATTTCTTCGCTGAAATAACTTTTGAAAATTTTGTACAAACATCAATGATGTATTTCTGAAATTTATATCTGTGTTGGAAAAATCTGTTGTTTGAAAGAAGTCTGTTGATTTTGATCCCAAAGTAAAGTTCGTCATGATCATCTATTATGTTTTTATGCTGTCCCTTTTCCATAAAGGAATGACTCAAAAGATGTCTCCCTGTCATAGGAAGTTGTTTTGTAAATAAAACATCTCTGGAGCTAAATAAAGGACAGTGCTAAAAAATTCTGACGAGGTCTAAAAATTATGTTAAAATATCATAGATTTTCAGCATCACCCCGCTCAGCTGTATATCTATAAAAGTAAAACAAAATAAAATTATTAATAAGAGTTGTGGGAAGTGCTTGTAAACCCGCCGGGATATTGAATAGGTCTGCTGGCAGCGGGTAAATGCATGCATGACGCCAAGACAACTTCGCTGGGGTACTGAACAGGCCCGCTGGTAGAGAAGCAATGTCGGGTACATGAAAATTTGCAAAACAATATAAGAAACCTCTTTAATGTCCTTTATTCTGATCTAGAACTTCTTGACATGATACAGATGTCAGAGTGGGTTAAATGGAAACCCCGTCGAGGCTATGGACGCCTACTGGCAGTAGTGTCCATGCCAACAGTATTGGAGATTTTATCTTTAATATCGTGACTTGCTAATATTAATATTGTTATTAGTTTTCATCTTTTGAAACACTGCTGGAAAAGATAGTTAATAATGATGTTTATAAGATTTTCTGGTTGTTATTTTTGAGTTGAAATTATCTTTGCTGTCTTAATTTGAATTGGTACCTTTTGCGGAGATAACTGCTTCTACCAATGTGTCACCATTGTTGGCAACCAACTCACTTTTTCCTATCGTCTATAAGATGCCTACACTTATGTTTTGCAAACATCAATTTTTTGTCGCAATTCCCAAATAGACGACATTTTCATTTCTTGCGACATTTACACACTTGTTTTCGTTTTGTTTTCACGATTGTAAGCATGAAAACTGAATCTTTCAAAGTCGCATTTCGATCATTATCTGAACTGTGGATGTTTCTATTGTTAATATGCCTATTGCGCTTACCTTTTATTGATCATTACACGATTGGCAATATCCTTTGATCAGTTCTCATACTTTGATTGATTGTATAACTTGGTTTTATTGAGTTTGTAAGGCATTGAGCATTTGGATTTGCATTTTATGACTTGCCTAATATTTTATTCTATGAAAATGCAGAGGGGTTATGATTTATTTTGTTTATATGTATGATATAATCCTTATGATAATCTTTTCATAAATTTGGCTAGTCGACTATATGAATTCCGTTTGGCACTTTGATTAAACTTTTGATTATATACATTGGCGCACAGTTGATTTGTATGTCGGATTTTTAAACACTATGGTATAACACTTGCGCACATTGGTATACACCTTTGATTTTATTGGTTGTACACGTGACTTAATGGTTGAACTATTATTATGGAGTAAGCAGCTATGAAATTGGTGGTTGTACTGGGATAATCATGGCAGAATCCACCACCTTTGCATGCTCGCATTAATGCTTACCCCTTTTTCTCGTTCATTACTGTTGGTTCGGGTAGCTCTGTTACTATGTGTGTTGGTGAATTCAAACCCTTCCCTTACCATGCATTCAGCTCCATGGCACCAGCCGTGCGAGTGGAACCCAATGGTAGTCATGCCCTGTTGATGTTTGATAGTGCCTGCCAAGATTTGGCAGATAGTGGATGGCTTACCTTCGTGAAACGTTTTGAGGGTTTTAACCTTTGCGTAGCTCGAAAAGTTTCCATGAACTTCGATGGCTGTCGAGCCAAGGTCGGCAATATACAGTTGGAGATTGATGAATAGTTCATCAGCTTGGCTATGGGGTTACCTACCTCTGGACAACGTTGTTTTAAGAATTACAAGGTCGAGGAAGTGCCATGGACACTGCTATTTCAATCTCGCAAAGTCACCTCTTGTGACAGAGGTATGCTTGTTTCTATGCTCAAACCACGATGGCATGATTTATTGATGATAATCAAATAGTTTGTGACCTGTGAAGGTCGATACAGACTTGTGTTCCTCAACCACCTGTGTTTGTTTATGGTTTTTATGGGATACTCTCTCAATATGCCCTATTATTTGCATCGTAGCCTGTTTAAAATGTCAAAGAGGTTCAAAAGGCACCAGGCTGACAGTAGCATGTTTCATTATGGGCTTGTTAAGCTTATCGTTGTCTATCATTTGAGTTTGCATGGGGATAGCTGGAGCATTTTCATTGCTCGAAATGGTTTGGAGGATCCAAACCCTACATAGGTTGACAAACCTGTGGTGAGTGAGGTCAAGGTTGTACCCCTGGTGCCCTACCATGTCCTGCTACCTAAACCCTCGGCCGACCCTCCTATCGACTTACCCCACACTGTGACTAAGAGTGTTGAGACTGTTAAGCCTGTGACAAAAAATTCCAAGGAAAACCTTACTGCTAACGATAAGGGTAAAAAGAATGCATGTTTGATTTCACGGATGGAAAGGAACAAACCAAAACCCCCTGTTGAGGCAAACCCTATCGTCTTGAGTGAGGACTCTGATTCAGAAGTTGAGCGTTTCTTGGTCAGCGAATACCCCTACTCCCAAGGTTTGTGTGCCGAACCCTCATATGAATTTGTATCAAACCTACCCCCCCCCGCCTAAAGTACGACCCTAACTACCCAGGCATTAAGTTGGCTTGTGAAACTCTCGGTCATTTGCCCAAACCCTCACCTGTTCTGTCTAAATCCACACAGTCATCTTGTGACCAACACAATTCATGGTTAGAGAAATATTATGTCAATGTTTCGATACTCCAATCAAAGATTCAATCTTTGGAAGATCAGATTTCACTACTAACCAGTCAAAAGGTCAAGCTCCAAGTAGTGGATAAGAAACAAAAGACAACTGGCTCCATCCTGTTCAAAAACGTGGAATCAACCACGACTATTGTAAATTCCAAGCTGGTATAAGCAAGAAGCCTCGTTACTACACAGGTATGATTCTGACATCGTTTTGTTTTGTAAATAATCTAGGTTGTTATAATGTTTTCAATTCAGTTTTTAAACAGTTTTGTTCACACCTTGAATGGCTCTGTTATATTGCGTGTATTCTATATATAGATTTTCTTTGGATAAAAAGAAATTTCGATTCGGTATACGATCTGATTATTCCCAGTATAGAAATCAATAGATTTTGATTGGATTTGAGTGATCTTCGTTTGAATTTGATTGATTGGCTTGCCTTGTTAAGGTGACGAAATTAATAGTTTTCCTTCAAATGAATTGGTTTGTATCCGATTTGAAAAGGAAATTTTTCATATTCAGTTTAGAACACAATCATGCTCGGATTTGACTTGGTTATGATATATATGCTATGGTTGGTAAATGGTTTGATTAAGTTTGACTGTTACGATTTTGCTTAGGATTTGATTTCATTATCATTGGTATGCTATGATTGGTAAATGTCTTCGGGAGGATAATTGTTACGATGCTGTGTCATGTGATGTTCTATCTTTGATTGTTTCCAAGTTAAGGATAATGACTCTGTTTCTTTGATGAAAACATTACGCTCAAATAACATTCATGCCCGAATTGGAAATGAATCTGAATCATAACAACTATGTGAAAATCTTAGCTAATTAATTCTCTTCTGTTCTAATTTGGAAAGTTTGTCCTATGAGTCGAGTTCAGATTATAATTGATGCTCTGTATTTTAAATTTGTGAAATGAATTGGTCAAACCTTGATATTATTCGTTTGATTGAAACGATTGTGATCAAAATTAATCGATCTTGTTTGCTTATTGTGCAATGATCAACGATCGAAATCTATAACAAACCCTGTTTGATTAATCCTGTTATGATTTTGTTATGAGTCAATTATCGTTTGGATTTGTTCACAGCCTAAATTGCTTACTATACAGTTATCGTGATAATCTTGTTCGATTCACAAGTGTAACGATGTGTCTGCAATTTGTTCTATTTTCATTTGAATGTCAAAATGATCGCATAACAGAGGGATTCGATTGGTTGAGAAATGATTACGATTCTGTTACATATGATTTCATTTACCTGACTCATGACTATAATCGAAACAGAGTATTGCTATCTTTGTACTCAGTTAAATGATGTGTATCCTGTTTGAGTTCATAATTGAATAATGGTTTCAATTTATGATTCGTTCTCAAGTAATTATTGGATGTCAATTCAATGGAAATTCTTAAAAGATTTGATTTAATTTCAATTCTGATTCTGTATCTTATTTTAGACTAGCTACAGAATCAGATGATTCTATAGCTAGTCTATAGAATTTAATTTTTATCATTGTATTAATAAAAGAGTCTTCTAACTTGTCTATTTTGGATCCTTTTCAGGTGAATCCAAAATTACATGGGATTTGATGGACAGTTTAGAGGATATTTGAAATATTTTGGTTTCATTTTAATTTCCTAGTTTAGTTGATCTTGGGAATATCTTCCCAGATTATGTAAACAATTTGATAATTTCCACAGGGAGGTTTTACACTATGGAAATAATTATAAATACTTATTATTTTTGTAATAAGGATCATCCTTATTCGTAGGAGAACAAGGATATGGAATTTTAATACAGACTGAGACAAAATTTGATGTTCTGCTACAACTTTAGCTTTTCATAATATCAATATTTTGTTTCATGTTTATGTGTATCAATTTGCATTTGGTTAATGACTACTTTAGCTATCTTAGTCTTTTGCAAATGATATAATTTTATCAATATAATCCATATGTGATTTCTTCCAGTGTATAAAAAACATAGCAATTACTTGACTCAGTTTGTGAATGACATATTTCTCTTCTTCATCAATTGAATTATTAAGTATAAGTTTTTTCATAACAGGTTTACCTAATTGCAGAGATTTATAAATCTTATCATTGTTATGATTTTTTATGTCTTGTTTGTCCTGTAAATAAACTCATAGAGCATTGCAGCTATTGTTTACGAGAAGCTTCTGGATCATCCGGTGCAAGTTTCCTTCCTCCGACCAGCTTCGAAGTCATCATACACAGGACAAATCTGGAGCGTTTCCAGGTCTGTTTGTTTTTTATTTGTTTAACTATATTTGTTAGTATATTAGATTGTTTAATTTCAGTAAGTCTTATTTCTTATTCATAAAATCATAAAATCAACACAAAATATCTTCCTCTGTCTTAGGGCAGAATGCCAATGAGTTTTTCAGGGTTTAATTAAATCTGTATTTTGTAGATATTGTATATTTTGTGAATAAGTTATATTGCAGTTAGTGGTTAGACAGTTTAGAATTAGTATAGTATTAGTTAGTAGTTTGTATATATAGATAGTAGATTAGCTAGTTTGTTTAATAGTTAGTTTTAATTAGATTAGTTATATTAGTTGGTTTTATTTAGTTTTATGTTAGTTTAGTTTGTTTTGTTTGTTTTTGTTAGATTAGTTATTTTAGATTAGTTTTCTCTTTGGTTTTCCTAGGACCTTATATCGGCTAACGGAGCTGCTAAACCCGTCAGGGTGGTTCATTCCAAACAGCTTGGGTTATTAGACAACCCCAGACCGGTTCCACTCTCTCAGTTGACGGACGGTCAATTTCCCCCGTCAACAATACACAACCTTCACTTTCCAACTATCCTTTTGAAATTAGATTTTTCCTTAAATCTGGAACATGTCTTACCTCTTTCAACAACCACTGGATTCCGTTGTGTTGCTTTATTTTTACCTTTCCCATTCCAACAATTTTGCATGGTGCATCATTACCCAAATGAACCTGTCCAAAATCACCTTGAACATAATCTAGAAAATGTTTCCTATGGTGTGTGGCATGAAATGAAGCCCCTGAATATACTACACAAGACTCAGAAATATTATCTACAGAAAGAATCAAAGCATCTTGTAACACATCAGTTGTTACAATTGCTTCTTGATTTCTCTCCTCTTGTCCATCTCTTTGTTTCTTTGGAGCTCTGCAGTCTTTCTTTAGATGTCATTTCTTCCCACAATTCCAATAATCTATATTACCAAGTTTGGATTTGGATCTTCCCTTCCTATAATTCTCGTGGTTCCCTGAGCCGTTTCCTCTATCCTTTTGTCTTCCCCTCTTCTCCATGTTCAACGCATTACCTGAAGTCTTAGCTGTTCTTTTCTGTCACATTTCCTCACTACGGATAACACCAACAACATCATCAAATTTTAAAGTATTTGAACCAGAGACATTATTACTTATAGCCATGACCAAGCTGTTGCATTGTTCTGGCAATGAGAACAAGATTAGAAGAGCCCTAACCTCATAATCAAAGTCCATTTTTACAGAACTTAGTTGATTAGTAACCATATTAAATTCATTTAAATGATCTAAAACAGACCCACCTTCTGGCATCTTCATATTAAATAATATCTTCATTAGAAATATCTTATTAGATGCCAAGGGTTTTTCATACAGTTTAGCCAACGCGTCCATCATATCCTTCGTTGTCTTTTATTTCAAAATATTGAAAGCCACTGATGCTGCCAAGCTCAGCCGTATCATTCCTAGAGCCTTTGTGTCAAGAAAATATGACCGCAGATCAATAAAATAAAACAAATGCAAAAACAAAACACATAAGATACACAATACAATAGAGACACGAATTTACGTGGTTTACCCAGTGTGGGCTATGTCCACCAGAGAAATTGTCAGGTCCTTCCTTTATTATTATCCAACAAATGAAGGGATACAAACTACAACAAAACCCGTTGTAACTTCCAATTCTTTCTCTCACAGTCTCCTCTCTCAGAATACAATACTCGCCATAATGCATAGCCGCAATACATTTCCCTCATAATAGAGAGTTTCCTTCTAGGGAAAAACCCCTATCATAATTTCTACCGTTAGATGTACGACCTTATAATGAACATTCCAGATTTAAAATGAAATTACAATATACATTTACAAGGCAATTTTTCCTTCAGGGGCTTCGCCCCCAAACTCTCGCTGGGGGCCCACTTGTCCTCAAACCCCCAAGCTGGGGGGATAGGCCCCCCCAGACCCCGCAGAGGGGGTACCCCCCCTCTACACTCCTCTGCATGGAATAGTGCACATACTTATGGGGTGTAAAGTCTTCATGGGGTATAAACATGGCTAAAAGCAAGGACCTCTGAATCAGGAAGATAATCAGGCTCCACAACCAATAGAGGTTGGATGAGGAAACCAGTGATTCGGTTGGTACTTATTGTTTTATACTTGATGTTGAGATGGAATTGTTGCAAATATGTGGACCACTTATGATGGCAGTCATTCTGCAATTTTCCTTGTTTCTACATGAACTGTAGTGTCTTATGATCAGTGTGGATGAGTGTCTCCTTCCCGAGAATGTATTGCCTCTAATGGTAATAGGCTTGAAAAATGGAGTACATTTATTTATCGTAAGTAGGGTAGTTACATATGAAATATGATAGTGTCTCACTATGATAGGCCACAGGGTACCCATGCTGAGTGAGAAATGTTCCCATAGCATAGTCTGAAGCATCTATGTTGATCTCAAAGGGATGTTGTAGGTTAGATAATGAAAGAAATGGGGTTGAGAAAAAGGGTTTCTTTAGATCATCAAACATTTTTTTTTGGGATAGACCCTACACAAAGTTTTCCTTACCAGCACCCTTGGTTATTTGGCTGAGGTCCCATGCAATATGGGATAATCCCAACATGAACCTGCAATAGAAATTGGGAAGGCCTAAGAAGCTCTAAAGCTCAGTGAGTGTGGTTGGGGATGGTCAATCACGGATTACTTGGATCTTGTCTAGATCAACATGCACACCATGCACATCACTAATGTAGCCGAGGTACTGGACCCGGTCCATTGTCAGAGAGAATTTTTCCAAGTTGGCATATATCTTGTGCTTCTGTAGAGTGTGCATAACCTACTGAATATGTTGCAAGTGCTCTACCCAAGTCTTGTTGTATATGAGGATGTCATCCAGATACATCACCAGAAAAAATTAGTGAAAGGACGCAAGATATCGTTCATCATCCTCATGAAAGTTGTTGGGTCATTTGTCAGACCAAAAGGCATGACCAACCATTTAAAAAGACAGTCTTTTGACTTGAAGGAAGTTTTCCATACATATTTATGCTTTACTGGGAACTACTGGTAGCTAGACTTCAGATAAATCTTACTGAAGTATTTGTCCCCCTTGAGCTCATCAAGGATATCGATGATTTGAGGAATCAGTTTGCGGTTCCTGACTGTGATTTTATTTAGGGCATGATAATCAATGTAGATTCGTCAGATCCCATCTTTCTTTTGCACTAGCATGATTGGGATTCCACAAGGAGATGATATGGGTCGGATGTTCCTATTGTGGATCATTTCTTGGATATAATGCTTGATCTCCTCATTTTATAGTAGAGAGTAGTGATAGAATGGCCCATTGGGTAGTGGTGCATTGGGGGTCAAATCAATGGGATGATTGACCTGATAGTGCATAGGTACCCCATTAGGTGATGAGAATATGTCTTTATATTCTTCCAATACATTATCCACTTTCTTCTTCTATGTGGAAAGGTCAGTCGCAGAGGCCATGGATGTCACTGCAACCTTTCACTCACTCTGAGAGGAAATCATAAAGAAGAAAAACTTCATGGTATGAGAAATGGCCTTCCTACATTGCTTGGCAAATATTAAATAAATAGAAATGGGTGGGACTACCTCGGGTATCCTGTACAATTTCTTGTTCAAAGTAATAATAACACTGCGAGGCCTAGACTCATATACAACGTCACATTTTTATAAATAAGGTTTTCCCAACATAACATCACAAACTTCAAGGGGAGAAACATCACACGATACATTATCTTTGAATGGATTGATGTTGTATGACAAGAGACACTGTTGAATGATCCATGAAGGGGCCCCAAGTGGGTGAAACTATAAACAATTTGGATCTCTCTATTTCCTTTTTTCTCATAGAAAGTCTCCCACCAATGTTTGACATGGGAGACTACCTTGAGGAGTGAAAATGTAATATTTTCTCTATCAAAAATGTTGTGTATAGAAAAACATCCTTCTAGAAGGTTTAACCATTTATCTATGAAATCCACATATATTTGACCTTAAAATATAGGAATATAAAAAATGATATGTACCTTGAAGGGGGTAGTGCCTCCACTTGAGGTGGATGCATCACTTTTCGGTAACCGTCGAAGGATTTGTGCAAAGTTTTCCATCATCCCTTTCCTCTGTCACTCAAGGGATTCCTCCAGAAACATTTTGAAAGGATCTCCTATCCTGTCATCTTTCTTTTCATACACCATGGATGATTTCTTTGGCGTGGGAGAGAAGTTTTCCTCAAGAGAAACAATCTTGAGACCCAACTCTCTATATCCCGACCATATTAGGGACATGCACTAAAACATGACAAGGAGCTGACTTCTCTGATACCACTGATACCGATTTATGACCAGAACAAAATTAAAAAAAAAGAATTATAATATTAAAATAGAGACACAGTGAAAAATAATAGATATACAGTAAAATTTGAATTTTATTAAATAAGAAATATGCTGAAAACTGTAAAATGTAGACTGAAAACAAGCTTGCTAGAATGGTGGCAACTTATCTCTAAGAAGAGATGTGACGGCTAAGCTCATTCACAAGAAGATAAGTACAATGAGGATTTGAATTCCTTTTTACAATAAACATGAATGAAAAAACCCTAGACATCCAAAATCCTAACCCTAAGACATGAAGCGGCAAAAGTCATGTGGGCCCCATTGGGGTAAGCTAGTACAACAACTTCCTGGGGTCATAACTTTTGCATATGATCTTCGTTTAGGAAACACGATAGTTGGTTAGAAATATCGTGATGAGGAGATTCATTTAGGGGGGATCAATTTGAGCCTTAAACTATCGTTGAGGTACTCACTCATGAAACAACATCGTTTAGGCCCTCAAAATGGCCCCATAAGTTTGGGACCCGAAAAACTACTAAAAATAGTAAGTTGCCAAAAAATTGTTTTGAGGTAGTTGGAATAGGTGGGTGGCCACTGAGATCCTCCTGGATCATGCCTTGACCAAAATTTGCAACACAGGGAGATATGATTGGGACTTAAGAGCTCCTGCAGTGTTATGGGCTTACAAAATGACAAGTAAAAAGTTGACAGGTCAGACACCTTTTAGATTGGTCTATAGACAAGAGTCGGTGATGTCAATGAAGTTCATTATTCCTAGTCTACGCATTGTAACAGTCACTGAGATATTGGACAATAGTGAAATAGAGGATATATTGGCACAATTAGTACAACTTGAGGGAGATCGATTTGTTGCAGGTTTCCATTAGCAAGTTCATAAAGCAAGAGAGAAGGATTGGCATGATCGACACATTAAAAAAAAGAAGTTTCAAGTAGGATATAAGATACTACTCTATGAAAACAAGTTTATGAAGCATCTGTGAAAGTTTATAATGCACTAGTTAGGACCCTATGTGATTCAACATCTAACAGAGACAGGTGTTGCATGATTGGAAACCTTGAATGAAGAATTCTTTGAAGGAATGGTGAATGGAAGTCGGCTAAAAATATATAGATATGACCGAAAATGTGCATAGTAATATGGGTTGCACCACAATGCATGTATTATATTAGTTGTACCATAGTAGAAAGAAAAACAGGGAAAAAAAAGATAAAAAGTAGAAAAGGAAGAAAATCAAATAAAAAGTAGATATAGTAAAAAGGAAAAGAGTGTTCAAGTACCAAGTCATAAGAACTTGCACAGAAGGAATGTTCATCACACATTAGAATAAAACTGTGCAAATTTATGATACAATATATAGACAAGACAAATTACGAAACAAGCGGATAAAACAACAAAAAACCAATGCACAATTTGGAAATGACAAGACTATTAAAATAATTAAAGAATGGAAACGACGGTTATGAAGAGGGTATGATAGGTCATAAAATCTTTGTATAGTCTTCAATGGTAAAATCTATCAGAAATCACAATATATCAATAGTATGACGGAAACATCATACGATGGATTTGGTAATAAAGGAGAATTTGGTTAACAACTCATCAACCACGGTAGTGGACTGGACAAGGTAGTTAAGGCAGAATGTGATAGGTAAAGTTGGAATGAAGAGACAAAAACAACAGGAAGTCATTAATTCTAAGTCATTGATCCATTCAAGTGGGAGAAAACAAAGATAACTAGAGAGAAATTGAGAGTACCAGAGTTGAGCTACAACTACCCACAAATAGATACAAATCTAGTCCAGGAATCCATCATAGAAGTGGAATGGTACCAACCAAATTTGAAGCATCATTTCCAACAACGAAAAAACAGGAGAAGCAACTAGTGGTGACACCAGAGGTCGAGGAGGTAGCCAAAGATTCAAATTTGGCTCCATAAGAAATATTTCACACAGATGACCTGCCATCGTAGATAGAAAATGCACCATCTATCAATGTACTAGCCAATGGGAAGTACCCATTTTTTATAGCACCGGTTTCATATGGTGTAAGTAGTGAAGAATATATTCTCTGGAATATTGAAATCATTAAATTTATGAACCATGACATCACTGATGAAAAGAAATTACCAAAGTTTGATAGGGAAAAATACATGTTCACTAGAAGCGTCCCACTCATAGGAAAAATCCTAAACTTAAATGTGATCCGAGAAGATAATGCCTAAACTTCTATAGTGCATACACCATTGTCTATCCTTCATGCTCTGTAGTAGTGTAATTTTGTTTAGTAATTGACAACTTTATATTGGAAATTGAAATGGAATGATCCAAACCTCCTTCCCCTAACTGATCTAGAACTGCGCTTAATGTTATAGATGATGCATCAACATGGACATGGAATTCCTTCTTCCAATATAGAAATACTAAAATTGGCATGGTAACTAGTTTTTGTTTCAAGGCATCCAAACTTTTCTAACATTTGTTGGCCCTTGACCAAGTTTTGGGAGATTCTTGGTCATGTTGACCTATTTTGGGACTTCGACAGCTTGTCGAAGGAGGAGCGAAAGACGAAGTGAAGATCATGAGATCTCGCCCCCTTTTTGGATCCTTTTTGGGATGTGGGAATATGTAATGGGAATGGGACATCGACCCATGGGTTTATGCATGTTTAGGCCTATTTTGTATATAAATACATGCTTAGGCAAGATAGAAGTAGTGGTGCATCTATGTGATGTGAATGTATGCTAAGTGCAAGTAGAGCATGTAAGATATTTGTGCATGATTGTAGGAGACTTGGAGAGTTAAGTGCAGGTCCTTGTAGTGGATTGTGGAAGGATTAGTGTTGTAACGCAAGGAATAAGGATCTAGTGAGTTGCGCAGATCTTATGTCTTCTGCGGAGTACAAGTTTTGAGGCTCTGTGCTTGTAACTGATTGACTTAAGACAATAAATAAGAAGAGTTGGTGGGTGTAGCCCTAGGGTGGGGTTGAACCACGTAAATACTTTGTTATGTTGATTTGTGCTTTGTCTTGATGTGTTCACATGTTATTTGTTAAGTTCTTTGATGTAGTTAGATAGATCTACTTATGTTTTTTGCTTATTATATGTGAGAGTGTTATATCTGATCTATATAGCCATGCTTAGTGTTTAAGTACATTATCTTAGTATGAATGTTGCGAAGCTTTGTTTTATCAGTGAAGTGGTTATTGATTTCATATTGAGGAACTCACGGTGCTAAGTGATTTATTAATTAGTATAATCACAGATATGTGTCCCAACTAAGGTTGCAGACACCTAAGTCTTGCAACTATCCTTGTCTCTACCTTGACTGAGACTTCATCTTCTTCACAGGTGTTGCTGAAAGGGATGATAGTTAGGGCTTTGTTGGTGCATTGTTGTAGCATTGAACCCTGGGTCTACCGCTCTGCCAACAAATGGTTCCGTTGTTGGGACCTGAAACTGTGATTGCTAGGAACTGAGAAAGAAGAAGCTCTATGCAAATATTTGACTTGAGATTGTGAAAGCTCTGTGCGTAGATCTGTGCCCTAGTGTGAAATATCCTACTCGATTTATAAATCTTTGTGCTAAAGAAGTAATCCTGATCTGAAGAAAGGAGGTCGGATGTGAAAGAAGCAAGATCTAAAAGTTTTGTTCTCTAAGAAAGGAAAAAGTGAGAATTTATGATTAAAAGAGGTAAGAACTGCAAGCTCTGTGATCTGATAAAGGTAAGAATAGTGAAAATTTTTAAATCCGAAAGATTTGTGCTCTACAGAAGTAATACAAGTGGAAATTTTGTTTCTAAAGTATGGATCTAGATGTTTGATAAGTTATGTCCTAGCTTGAAAACTAGGGAACTAATAGATGAAATAAGGCTTGATATGAGTAGATCTGATAAGAATAGTGAAATATATGTTATACCTATGCATATAAAGAATGTTTGGACTAACAAATGGATGCAGGATCCTAGAAAGAACTTTTTGCAGGTTAGCTACCATGATCCTAGTGCGTAGTGAAGGAGAAGCTAGGGATCATTTAAAGGAAAGAGAGGATTAACCCTCTCTTATAATTGCAGAAGACCAAGACATCTTGTTAAGGAATGCCCTGGGAAAAGACCTGGTTGTCTTTGTTGTAAAGATATGGACCATGAAGTGTTGGATTGCCCTAGAATGATTGCTAAGTTGGAAGAAATGAATCTGAATAAAGAAAAACCTAAGACAAATCCATAAATGGAAGAATCCCAGAAAGAATCATAGAAAGTATTGCTACAAATAAATGAAACCCTGAATGACCATCGCCATGTTAGACTATCATAGATGTTCAAGGAAAAATAATGCTTTGAAGTAAGAATAGGAGACTTTGACATTGACTGTATTCTGGATGAAGAAACATAGGTGAATATCATGACAAAAAGAACTTGGGAAGCCATAGGGAATCCTTCTATCATCCCTTCATTAAGAGGAATAGGACTATCCAAAGGAAAGATGATAAACCTATGTGGGAATATCGCTCACATAATTATGAATGCTAATGGAACGTCGACAGAAGAAGATTTTGATATTATTAAATTTATTGAAGGCAACACCCTGTTTACCATGTTACTAGGAAAATCTTGGATTTATGGAGATCAATCCAGATGAAAAGAACAAGAACAAGTTTTGGAACATAAGAAACAAGAGTTAAAATATTTCATGACCAGAAGGATCACACAATTGATTGCAGAAAAAGAGAGCATATCGAAGCTATTTAACACTAGTAACCTAGATGTCGAAGCTGCAAGAGAATTAGAAAACCCATAGAAGACTAAAGTACCTACCCGAGACAAAGACGAAGTATTATCCAGGAATCCTAGGGAAGAAAATCAACATTGCAAAGTAACTATGACCAAAGAATATAGGAATCAGAAGGGAAAAAAAACTACCAAGATGAAGCTCACTAGAAAAGAGGCCAAAAATTTAAGTAAGAAGAGAGCTAAGACTGAAAAGTTGCAGAAGGTTCCAGAGGGAACTAAGTAGACAGAGAAATTGAAAAATTGGATCTTCGTTGGGATATTAGAACAACGACACATGGAACTTCTCCATGATGAAGCAATATAGTCGTTGGGGACATTATAACCATTTGATCGACGCTCCAAATGAGAAGAAAGGAAATTATGGTTCGTCATCAGACCGTTGGACCGTTCCATAACTGACCAAACAAGAGTTAATGGAGTCTCATACCTGTTGCAAAACAAATCGTTGTCAAGTTCCCTATTTATCCTGCTGTGCCATGCACCGAGAAAACTTTTTCCAATTGAGAATTTGAGCCTGCAGAAGAAGCCAAGTTTATATAGGGATCATTGCACTCTTTCTCTCTATCTCAATATTGTGTCTAAGTTGTTCCCTGAACCCACGATTGTTCACCCCGAGTGTGTATGTCGGAAGAATTGAGTGTTGCAGAGAAAGTTGTTGAAGAAGTTTTGATCGACTTGATGACTGAAAGAGTCATGTCAGAGAGAGGATTATCCACAAGTGTACAAGCATCATCCATGAGAGGACTGCTAGCCTCTCCTTCCACTTCTCGAGATGTACCATCCCGACCAGCCGATGAAAAGAGAACCAAGCACATAGATGATCTCACAAATGCTAGGTTTATCCTGAGAATTTTACCCACATATCTACCACCTATGAGTGGAACAATCAATCGAGATAGCATGCCTATAGAATTTGAGTATGCTTTGGTCACTGCGTACCTCTAAAAAGGGATACACATATTTTGCGCAGATCAAGAAAAGATTGCAGCATTGAAGTTTAGATATTTCAACCTCGGCGATAGGAAGGTATACAACATGATTTCCCCACATAAGTACCTAACCAGAATAGAGGGAAATAATTTGAAGATAGTTCCCCAGTCATGGACTATGAACCTTGCACAGTCCACACTGGTCAATGTCATGAAGATTCATCACTTCGAAAGGAACCAAGAAGTGAATGCATGCATCAAGATGTCACTATCCTATTACCATGGTGGATACTTGTGGTTAAACCACCGTATAACAGTGGATCTGATGTTGATCAATTGGATCACCAGGCTTAGCATGCGAGGACCCGACCCACAGGATTTCTATCCTGGAAAAGCCATGGACCACACTCTCACACAAAGGATCAAGGACACTTATGGAGATGTTGAGAAGGGAATGCGAGGCTACAAGGTAGCCTCTATCCAAAGTGGTGCAGTGCACCTTGACTGTCAATTGATCACAATAAAGTTAGTTCGAAAGAACCGACCCACCCAAGTGACTGGTTTTGTAGTCGACCTTGCAGGAAAGTGCGCGGAGGGCCTACAAATGATTTGGGTGAAGTACCTTGTGAACTAGTTGGAACTGGACTACATGGAAGCATGATATCAAGGATATGAGTTCCACTTCAGCTAGCTTCTAATCCTGATCGGTTTCATCACATGGGAGATGACAGAGGGTGAGACCTTCCTGGACATCGAGCACTTTGAACCTTTGGCCGCGAAGTTCAGTAAATTGTGGTATTCTAGTGACATGAACAAGCAATGGCAGTCAAATTTCATATTCCACACATATTATAACTAGCTGAAGATAGCCATCCAGTTTGAGCCTTGCATCACGTTGAATACTCTCCATAGGTTTCGGCCTTTAATGAAATTCAGTGCGGACTACCATTTAATTTATATTAAAGTGTGTGGTAATGAGCATAAGCAACAAATTCAGTCTTACTACAAGATGATAGAGGAAGAATTAGAAGAGATTACTAAAGACTCGCTGGTGGACCTACTCATTCTAGTAGATCCTACAGAGATGTCCGACATTAACAACCCAGAAGCAACACATGATACACTTGGACCTAGCAAGACAAAGAAAAATAAAGAATCCCAAGATGTAAGTAGTACCTCAACAAAGACTGCTTCCATCTCACTTGTGAAAGGAGGAGATGGTGGAGAGATAGATGGCACAAAAGTTGAACAGAAGAAAGGTGAGGTTAAACCAACTAGAAACGAGGAGGATCCCTCGAATAAAAGGAAATTTTCCCTCCCCGAAGCATTCTTCTCGAAAGAAATCAAAATCCCATATGACCAAGATGCAGACTACCCTTACCTCAAGTTACTTCAATTTCATCATAGCAGCCCTGAACGATGCTTCAATGGAGATAGCAAAGAAGAAAGAGGCTCAGCAGGAGGATATATACAATTGAATGAAGGTTGAACTTCAAGGGGTGCAACAAGAACTACAGTCCAGCCGCGCAGTTTCCACTGTGCCTATGCCATTGGAAACACTAGAACTAGGAGATGAGTCACCTCAACTCCACCAAATGTTTGATACAATCGAAGATCACCTTTGACAAGCACAGGAGTGAACAACGCAAGACACCTAGGCTTTATTACAATTAGAAAAATACCTTCTAGACCAACGCAGTGCTGTAGAATGGGAAAATCTTTCTCTCCAAGTGAAGTGGGATGAAGAAAAATAATAGTTGGAGCAAAGAAAGGAACAGTTTCTCAAAGAAAGGAACAGTTTCTCGCAGAGCAACTTGAAGTAATGGAAAGGGTCAATAGAACACTTCACTCTGTGACAGTTATAGAAGTAAAGGACGAAGAGAGAGTCCCATAATAGGTGGCACAACTTGAAGAAGTGATTCAACAACTAAAACAACACATAGTAGATTTGGAGCTACGTGCAGTGCTCGAGACCCCGCAAGATGTAAGAGATCAAAGGGAAGCAACTGCTAGGAGCGCAGTTGAGAGACTGAAGGTTCTTTTTGAGGAGTGCAAGCAACTGAGTAATCACAATGCCCAAATGTATGAGAATATCACTAAGAATACAGAATTATAGGCACTAGAGTCGTAGCTCCAGAAAGTGAAGCAACACGTAGACACACTACAGGAACAGTTGAAGGCCCTATCAACTGAAGATAGAATGAAGAGATCTCAAGAGAAATGCACCACCCAGTAGCAGATCCATACGATCCAGAGAAAATTTATGGAAGTAACTCAACGGCTCCAACCTATGCAAGATAAGGCATGCCAATTGTTCACAGAGGTTGAAAGCCGAGGATAGGAGATAGAGCAGGTTGTCACTATAGTATAACAATGCCTAGAAGGTCCAGTGAATGATGAAATGATCCAAGAGTTAACTGAGCAAGAAGTCATATCAAAGTAACAGGTCGAAGCATCTCAAGCCAAACTTGAGGCGTTCGAAGCAGAACTAATCAGACCAGAGTGACTCGGGATGAGTCACAGGTGAGTGATGGGGGCCTGTTGGCCCTTGACCAATTTTTGGGAAATTCTTGGTCATGTTGACCTATTTTGGGACTTCAACAGCCTGTTGAAGGAGGAGTAGAAGACGAAGCAGAGATCACAGGATCTTGACCCCTTTTTTGATCATTTTTGGGATGTGGGAATATGTAATGGGAATGGGACATAGGCCCATGGGTTTACCTATATTTAGGCCTATTTTGTATATAAATAGATACTTAGGAAAGATAGAAGTAGTGGTGCATTGATGTGATGTGAATGTATGCTAAGTGCAAGTAGAGCCTGTAAGAATTGTGTCCATGACTGTAGGATACTTGCAGAGTTAAGTGTAGGTCCTTGTAGTGGATTGTGGAAGGCTTAGTGCTGTAATGCAAGGAAGAAGGACATAAAGAGCTATGCAGATATTCTATCCCATGTGGAGTAAGGGTTTTGAGGCTCTGTTCTTGTAACCGATTCACTGAAGACAATAAAGAAGAAGATTTGGTGGACGTAGCCTCAGGGTGGGGGTGAACCACATAAATATGGTGTTATGCTGCTTTGTTCTTTGTCTTGATGTGTTCACATGTTATTTTCTAAGTTCTTTGATGTAGTTAGATAGATATACTTATGCTTTGTTCTTATTATATGTGAGAATGTTAGATCTGATCTATATAGCCATGCTTAGTTCTTGATCTGCTCGATCTGATCTATTTACCTATGTTAAGTGTTTAAGTACAGTAGCTTAGTTTGAATGTTTCAAAGCTGTGTTTTATCAGCAAAGTGGTTATTGATTTCATATTGAGGAGCTGACGGTGCTAAGTGCTTTATTAATTAGTATAATCAAAGATCTGTGTCCCAACTAAGTTTGCAGACACCTGAGTCTTGCAACCACCCCTGCCTCTACCTCGGGTGAGACTTCATCTACTTCACAGGTGTTGCTGAAAGGGCTGATAGTTAGGGCTTTGTTGGTGCATTGTTGTAAAGTTCAACCCTGGGACTTCCCCTATGCCAACAACATTCCTCGTTCCATTGAAACTTAACCTCCTTCTTCAACAATATTTCCAACATGGTTGTAATATGCATGTATCCCCTAATAAAAGTTCTATAGTATCCCATATGACCTAATGTTGTTCGTAGTTTTCGCACTGTTGTAGGTGGTGGAAAATCAACAATTAAAAAAATCTTCATAGGATCAACCAAAAGTCCTTGTTTACATACAACATGACCCAATAGGATTCCAAATGGTCCACAGAAAATACACTTCTTGAAGTTCAGGGAGACATGGAACTCTCAACATCTATCTAGCATCAAGTGCATAGTTTCAACATGGTATTTCAACAAGCTAAACATTTCCTAATCATCCAGATAGAATTTTAGGAATTTATGAATGAATTCTTTAAAATATGTGACAACAACTCGCAAAAATATTGTTGGTGCATTTTTCAACCAAAATGGCATGACTATATACTGATAGCATCCCCATTCTATCACAAATGTTGTCTTATTCCTATGTTCATGATAAATATTAATCTAGTGGTACCCAAAGAATCCATCAGTAAATGAGGAATCTTATTTTCCTACATTTTCCAAAACTTCATTTGTAAACGGAGTAGGAAACAATTCATGTAAGAAAGCATCATTCAATTTCCGAATATCGACACAAATTATGATTCCACTTGTTTTCTTGTCCTGAATCACCATATGGATAATACATTCTAACTTTGTGATAGGTTCGGTAATCCCAACTTCCAACATCCTATATATTTCTTCTTTCACTTTCTTCTTATATACTAGGTTCAATCGATAAAGTCTCTGCTTCATTGGCTTGGCATCAGGCTTCAAAGGAACCTTCATTTCCCCTAGTTATCCAACAATCCCTTTCATCTCTGAGAATGTAGCCAGAAAATGTTCCTCATATTCGTGCAGTAAATCAACAATTTTATCGATAGTTTCTTCATTCCAGTAATCTCCAATGTTTGCGAACTTGGGATTATCCTTCGTACCAATATTCACTTTGCATTTTTTCAATGGATTTTCATAATCAATAGACTCAAGTTCAAGAACCTCTACTGTGGGATCTCTTTCTATTTTGAGTATTTGCAAATTTCTTGGGTCTTCGTCCTCTTGGTATTCTCTAACAACATTATAGAATTCCAAAATCTCTTGAACAATTGAATAATATCTGGGTGCACTACATAAAGGTGTTGGTAAGGTCAAATATTTTGGTGTAAATATTTTGTTCTTGAAAATATGTAGAGTTTTGTCTACTAAAGGGACATCATCTTCAAACAAGAAAGTTACTTTGAATTTGCGATTCAAGTCTTCCCAATTTGTTGTTCCTTTGCGTGCTTCTAGTTCTAGGTAGTAGTTCTCTGGGATCATATCCAGATTGTCTACAAACAAGTGCATCCATTCCTTCCTACGTACTAAGATCCATGTCACAGTGCACTGTGTAATATGATCCATAGGAAAACTCAACCTGGTATACTTCTACATATAATATTTAGTTTCTGTTGTGAACTTGACCTGTAACATCCTTCTGCATTGATGCCAATTATCTATTCTATACTTATGCACAACCCACCATCTTGCAGAAGTTGCTTTCAATGGAATATATAAAGCTAACAATATATGTTGATATGGTATCTACAATAAAAATTATCTTACAAAAATATCTACATCTATTAGTCCATCATACTTTAGAGGATCACATACCTCAAATACAATATAGTGCAATGTGCAGATAATATGAGCACATCTCGTTGTAGATACCTCATGTAACCTTTGTTGCCAATGTTCTAGGGCTTCTTCTGAATCCTACATGAAATAAATGATACTCTTCCAACTGAGTACACCCTCGGAAGTAGGATTAATAAAGTCATCCATCCACACGGTCACATTGTAAAGGTTATCAAGTTATTTTCCCCTTGTTTGTTCCACATTTCTTCTTCCTTCTGTGGGATTCAATGGTGTAGTAACTCTTAAGCCTGCTACATCAAAGGTCATTTGTCTCTTTTTTATATCAATAATGGTCTGGTTATCAAAAGCCTAATCGATTTCAAGTAATGTTGTATAAGGTTTACTACCATCCACTATCTCGATTACTTCAAAATCTGCTCTGTTGCGCACTCCATCGATGTTAACATTCACCCTTGACAATATTTCAATCAGGACAATCTTATGCTAGTTTAGTAGCCTCAATTGAATTAGTGACTAGATCAACTTTGGTTTTCCCATAATTTCCCATGTCTTCTTTGAAATGATGCTCACATTAGATCCTAGATCCAATATGATATTATCCATATCATAATCTCCTACCTGTGCATTAAGCTGGAATTCCCTATTCATCCTTTTCTTGTGTTGTATCTAGTTAACTAGTCACTATGCATTATCTACTTATTTATCTTACGTGCACTAGTCGATCATACCGCATAGTGTGTTCAATGCAATTTCATCCTATATTAGTTTTAAGAAACTCTTTAATAAAATTTTCGGAGTACTTACCTTCTCAGCTATCCTTTCTATCATTGAGTGGTCATGGGCTGGAGGCATATCGTACACAGGTGGTCTGTCATACACAGGTTGCAAATTCGATGATACCCATTCTATTTGTAACAACTCCTTTCTTCCTTTCTTTTATGTGTCTCTTTATATCCGAGAATCAAATGTCGAATAAGGTCACATTGTTTCCTTGAATCGATAGTCAGTATGAATTCCTTCTTTCGTTGCATCAAATCATGTTCTTGCTCCTCCGCACATAACTACTAATACTCTTGTTCAATCATCCTATTCTTATGTTGTTATCATATGAAAATTTTGGTTCCTCCTTTCCTGCCACTTTGCAATCAATTGTGGACAATATTCTATTGCATGATCTAGTTGTCTACAATATGTGCACATTGTACAAGGATTCTGACAATCTCGTGACAAATGCCAAGGCTGGTTACAGTTATAACATATAATCAGTCCTCTTCCTCCTCTTCCCTAACGTGTGAATCCTCCTCTTCCACCTTGATTTTATCCCCTCAGAGTATTATATTGTAGTATTCCTCCTCGTGATCTATCTTTTCTGTTGGCTTTTAAGAACTATTTGGACTGGTCTTTGTCTTTCTTGGGATTCCTTGTGTGTTATTCTGGTTCTATCTTACTACCATAGGTTGACCCTAGATCAGATTCAATAATCTCCCAACAAAATCCCTTTAAAATATCGGCTCCTCTGGTAGACCAGAAGGCAACACAACACATAGAGCTTACTACATAGTATCACCTAATATATCTCTATGGGTGGCTGCAATAATCAAGTGTTTGCAACCTGGGAATGCGTGGAGATGTTTGGTGGTACCCTGTAATCTTTATTCATTCGGTCTAACATCTACTTATAGAAGTCATTCTATTCACGCATGTGGAATACTATATATAACTAGTTAATTCATTTATCCAACATTCAATAATCAATCAAAAATAGAGACACATACATTCATTCACATAAAACAAGTGTTACCATAGTACAACCCCTCTTGGGCTACATACACAAAGATCTGGCAATCAAGATTTTATTATGGTTTAGAAATATATCACGTCGCATGTGGTTACAATATTGGATCTCCTTCTTCCCATAGGCTCCTTGATCCCTGTGAGGCTGAGTAGATCGAACCAATATCCTCAACCTATGATCTAACCCTTGGGATTGAGTTGCTCACTACCTCCCTAGCTCACCATCTTAATTACTTGTACCATGCTTACAACTCTTTCCCTCTATGTGTACCTATGTACATCTCTGCCTCCTTCTCTCTCTCTATCTCTCTCTTTGTACTACATATTTATATCCTTGGCTCACCATTCATTCCAATATATTACAAAAACCTTAACCCTATCATCGTTAGGTCTTCCTTGCATGCACGTCTCACTTGCTCCTCTTACCCATGCAACATTTCCTTCCAGATGTCCTTTCCTCCTTACATGGTACTCCTCCAAAAATAGTCTTTCTTTTTTACTTGCATCCAACAGGCCTCCAACATTGACATGTGGCTCGTCTCGATCCACCTAAACTTTGTGTGCTTCTTCAATATCTCCTACAAGAACCTCCAACTTCTTTGTGAGTTCCCTTTCTTGTGTTTTAGTCTGCATGGTCTTTTATTTGAGTGCATCCAATGATTGCGTTGCAATATCATTGTTGACCATCTTTGCGCACTATGCCTGAGTTTGTGCCATGTTATTCCTTGCCTCCTCTACCTGTGTAATGACCTTCACTGCCTTCTCTTGGAGAGGTTCCATTTGAGCTTGTCGCTCCTTCTTTTGTGTCTGTGCAGCGATGAGTTTTACTTTCAGTTTATTCATATCATGTGCTCCTTTGACATGCTCAGTGATTGACATTGTATTATACCTTTTCTTGAGGTATTGTATAGCTATTATTATCTTCTCCTCTTCCCAGTCCCACTACTGGACCTATTGATCCTCCTCCAAATTTTTCCATAGTTGTGTTTCTCTATCGAACAAGTCAGTCACTGTGCAGACTTGTCATGCCATCTCCTCCTTATGTGATGCTACTTCCTGCTTCCTTTTCTCCTTCACCTCTAGGGGAGTGGTAGGGGTGAGTTGTTCCTAGAGGGTATCGATCTCCTTCTTGTATTGATCAATTGTCTGCAGAATATGATCAATATTTTGCGTCACCATGAGCTCTGTTGTCTGAAAACACCTTGGAATTTGTCATAGGATACAACCAAAATTATTTCTCATCTTTAGTCTCGAGCTTGACCTTCTCGAGCACCAATTCAAACTCTTCTTTGATGTCCTTCATCTGCTACAGTTCCATTGCATCTATGCGTGCATGCGACTGTACCACCTGCACGACGTTGACTTGAAGTTTATACAATGCCTTGATTGGAATTCACGCATTACCAACTTTATTTGTTACAGATCTTTCAATGGTGTCTGACCTACAATTTCATACATTTGCAACATCCTAGGTGTGACATGAAATATTGAGCTTGGGTGTGCTGTCTTCTATATCTTTTCCTTCTCGCTCGATCCATCCTTGGCTCCTCTCTGTGATACTATAGGGACTAATTCTATTCCTCTACCAACTTTTTGTGTTTCTCTGATATTCTCAAGGAGTTGCTTGATGTCTTCCAGCTCATCCTACATCATGTCCATTTATCAATAAGATTCGTCAAAATCCTTCGTTGTTCGATCTTGGACCATTTGGGCCACGAGGTTTGCGTCGTCCTCTGTGATCATGTATTTTGGTGGTGTTTTGTGTTCCTTATCTTTCTTGTGAGAACACCTCATTTGTTTGATTGGTCTCTTGGTCTATCCTTTCTCTTGTTGAGTAGCACTTGATGTGGTCCCATGTGTTGTCTCGATCTCTTTTTCCTGTTCCTACGGTGGCTGGGTGTTTTTATTCATCCTTGCCTGGGTGCCTTTATTGGACACACCCTCTTTCTTCTGTTGTGTCGGGTTCTCACCTGTCCTTAGTTTCTTGGATGTCGTTTTGTCTGCTGTAGGTGTCTATTATTGTCTTGTTTTATCCACCTTATACGCGAGCATCTCTTGATTTAAGTTTGGAATCCTTCAGTTATCATGCCAATCCTTGATGGCCATTTCAACGTCCTCTTCCTTAACGCAGTACCTCAATTGTAGCCATTGGTTCTCAGGATCCTTTCGTGCTCGGATCCATACTGTGTGCCTGATCACTTTAAATTTGGCTATGCCTTGATACTGTGCAACCACTTTTGGTTTAATCTGCTAAGTGTTGGCAATTCTTTCTTGTAGGTTGTTGAAATACCCTGTGAACATGCCTGTGTTCGCACTTTTATTCTTGGGGTTTGAAGTTGTCCCCAATGATAGGTATCACACTATGTGGAAAGGATTATATATGGTGGAAAAGTATGTATAATTAGGCATCCTCCATCCAACCAAGGAGATCAGGACGAGTAGCCACAAATAATGAAATTTTGTCCCCAGGTCCTATGCATCCTTGTAGTCTTCCAGGAACAAATTCAACAAGAATGGGGCCTATTTGAGTATGGTTACCTCCACACACTGTGCTGCAGCTATGATGAACCTGGAAGGGACTTACTCCTGGGTAACTTTCACACCATGGTTTTTCTGGTCATCCTCGTTGTTGCATCACTAATGCGCTTAATTATGATTCCATGCGACTCTCTTTCTATACCATATGTCTTCTTCATTTCTTAGGCCAGTGGCTCTTCCTTCTTTTTGTTATCGAGGAACTACGCGGGTGTCTCCCCCGATGTGGAAACCCTATAATATATGTAATGAGATCTATGTCTATCAATATAAGCTCTAATTATACCCATAGGTATCCTCCATGGGTAACTTCCATCAGCTACTTGATGCAGTTGGTTACGTCCCGACCCCTTACAAAGTGAAGGATATCCAATAGGCCTAGGATCTAAGTTTTGGCCAATCCAGTTGCCCACTATTTTGGTTGGTTAATTGGTTCACCGAAGTGTTCTATACCCACACTATCCAAGTAAACCTTCTTTGAAAATTCCAGGAACTTGTCCATGTCAGTCACATTGTGATATGAGTACTTTATTTTTTCCACGTGGAATAACAGGTTACATGCGACATGCACCCCTTTCAGAATGTGTAGAAAGACTATGGATGTGGTAGCCTGCTTGCACGATGATCTTGCTATTGGTTTCTTTCCCTTTCGTTCTGGTGGCTGACTAGAGATTACAACCTCCATTGTTCTTTCTTATGCATACTCCTCTTCTCGGCCGGTGACATATTCTACTGCACACTCCTGTGGCTGCTCTAGAATGGTTATGTGTGGCATTTCTAGCGCATTCATTATTGGTTGGTTCATGATTGTCCCATTAACCCTCAAGGATTCTTAAGGTTTTTTAGAGCATGAAGGATTTCATGCTTCCTAGGTATGCTAGCTCTATATTACCTCTGACATATCAATATTGATGACCACTAGTGTTGTTTGTTGGGTTTCCTCCTCCACTGGTGTGGGGCTTCATGGTGCCATATCAGGTGATGGGATTTTTTCCACGTTGATGAATTTCGGAGGCCAAGGAGGTTTTTGTTCGCTTTAATATGGCTACTAAGGTGCTCTGTGGTTTCTTCAAGGTTGTTTGCAGGCTTGGCCTTCCGTTCCTAGCTTGGGTGGTTCCATGGTGGTAAAGTTGTTGTCCACCAAGCTTAGTTGGCTTTGTAACTTTTTCAACCTCATTTTCCACTCTGTACGCTATCGCGCTCTGTGCTCTTCTCAATTTCACAATAGCCCTTATGCTCCCTGCGTTCTTTTTTTATATCGGGATAGTGTGAAACTTCTCGGAGATGTTTCCCAATTTGTGTTTTGAATGAACTGGTTCCTCCCACGTACTTGTCATTGAATTCCCTTTATGTCTCTAGTTGGCGTGATTAATGAGACATCCCGTTAATCGTTCTTGTCATTCAATTTTGATAGTCGTCTTTCGATGGCACCTATTCGTCGTACCCGCCATTTCCATTGTTTCTTCTTTTTAGTGACCATTGGTCCTTTCTCTATTGTGCTAGCATTTCCAAGTGCACGTGCCCATTCTCTTTTCACCATGCTACACCTTTATTTCTATCTTTTGATGTCTGACACGGTAACCGTTATGTTACTGTTCTTATCTTTTTATTTTTTTTCTAAGTGCTAGGAGGTCGATTGTCCCTATACAACTTCAGCCAACTCCCGTTGATCATCCCTCTGAGTTATGTTCCTTCACCTATAAATCTCCCCCATCTGTGATAGTCTTTACTTCATAAGGTCCTAACCAACGCATTATGAGTTTTCTTGGGTGCTGAAGAGATTTACTATTGTACACTAAAACTAGGTCTCCCTCCTTGAAATTTTTCCTCTTGATATGTTATCAGGCGAAAATTTGTCCCTTCCTTTCTATACTTCTTGTTGGAACCCTTCTATAATCCTATCTTTCTCCATGATCATCAGCTGACTTAGCCTTCCTTGTACTGCTCCTTTCTCTTTCATGTTGGCAATTGTTGCTACACGTAGACTAGGTATCAAAAAATTTAATGGAACCACTGATTCTTGTCCATACACCAATTTGAATGGTGTCTTCCCTGTCAATTTTTTGGAGGTATCTTCAAGTTCCAATCTTCCCTATTAATGTTGTAGATCTTTGTTACTGCATTCTCAAGAATCATTTTAAAGTCTTCCACTGTTCCATTTTCTTGAGGATGATATGGCGTACTCTTTTCATGAAAAACTTCAAACTCCTCATTCATAGCCTTAATAGTTTCGTTAATGAAGTGAGTGACTTGGTCACTCATCAAAATTTTTGGGCATCCAAATCTAGTGATCACTTTCTTAAACAAGAAGTGTGTTGTTGTCTCTGTGTTGCAATATTTTACTGGTGCTGCTTCGGTCCATATTGTTAAGTACTTTGTCATGGTAATAATGTACCTCACTCCTGACCTCTTTGTTGGTGGGTTAATTATCCCCACAAAATCTATTTCCCATTTATTGAATCTCTGCAAGGTTAATTGTGGTCTCAGGGGTATCTTGTCCCTTCTATTCGGTTTACCCACCCTCTGACATACATCACATTTCTGGCAGTAATCCTTTGAGTCTCTATGAACAGTAGACCACTATAGTCCTACATGCAATACCTTATGCATGGTAGATTTTCCTACATAATGTCCTTCTGCGATTCCCTCGTGGGCTTATGCTAAAATCCTAGGTATTTCATGTTCTAGCACACATCTTCTCAAGATGCTATATGTACCCATTTTGTATAAGTGTTCTGCAATCAATTGATAGTTTGCAACCATGACCACCATATTTTTCTTCTACACAGTGTTGAATTCTTGTGGTGCAATGATCCAGAATCGGATCCAGAAGCCTGACAGGGCTAAAAAGGCTAAAAAATGAAAGTGCTTAGAATCTGATGAAACCAACACCATTGCGTCTGTCTCGTCTTCCTGATTCTATCCATATATTTACTTTGTCAAACGGGCTTCGTATGTGAAATATATCGCATTATGTCCGAAAACCCAAACAGGTAAAAAAAAGTGGATGACTGTACAGTCTATACAGTCCATACAGTACCACATGGAATGATGACTGTACAGGCCATACAACTGACGTGGTAGCTTTTGGTGACGACATGTGGCAGGTGATGGAGCATATGACAGGTACAATTGGACCAGTCAGAGGGTGACACATGTCACCACTGTAAGGGTGACACGTGGCACAGGCTGACATGGCAGACACGTGACAAGACTGATAGGGTAGTGATGTGGCAGACGCACAGGCTGACAGTTGGCAAGGTACGTGGCAGACTAGTGGACAAATTAACGTTCGACACTTAGCACTTTTTGATTGGTTGTTGAGGTGCCACGTGGCCTAGTCATGGGCTGCCATGTGGCACCCTGTGGTTGGCTCGTGGTTGTGTAAAATTATATGGTCTCCACCGGGGTCGAACCCCCGACCTCTCCTCTACACAATGGACTGGCAGGACCAGGCTAACCACCCACTCTAATAGTGGTTATTAATAACTATATGTTAAACAATTTATTTGAATTGAGTTGTAACGATATTCGGCAGAGGAAAGGGCTAGGGCTTAGCCCCAGCCCTCGGCACGGACATACGACCACGACCACAGGAGGGGCTTACCATATGCGCAGTGTATGAGATAGGGACCAACCCTCAGATCCCGGGTGGATCCCACAGGACCAGGAACAATCCACCATTTTGGGCGCGGGAGGTTATATATGATAGCTGTGGACCTATGCAAGCGCCCCACGACCAGGAGCTAGCACCGGGTATGGGTCAACGCTCAGCCCTTTAGGCTAGCGCTTGGTCACATGTCCATTCATATGACCATGAGCACGTGCATTTAGGGGGCTACGCCCATATTATTATTTCAAAGTGGGTTTTTTTTTATAGTTTCTGATTTTATTTGATATTAAGCTTGTTAATAATGGATTTTCTCCATTTTTGGGAGATATTGAACATTTTTGGAGCACAAATTTTGGGAGGAAGTTGGGGATGGATAACCAACTTCAGATCTATATAAACTAGGCCTATTTGAGGCCAAGAAGGACAGTCAGAGAAAAGTTATGCTGAAGGGAAGCCAAGCCAAAGCCATTTTTATGCAGGGAAGCTATTGAGGAGCAGATGCTTGTGGGCCATTTCTGGGAGCTCCGGACATCCATTTTGCGTGTTGTTTTCTTTGCAGGGTTCTAGAGATCTGGAAGAACATGACCAGATCATTCTTGTAGCCAATTGGCACTACTACAATGTACTTTTGATCTTTTGAACAAAAATAAATAAGCCTCCCCCACAGAGACAAAGGCCCGAAGACGTAGGCAACGTTGTGCCGAACTCCGTTATCAATTCTCGTGTTATGGTTTGTTGTTTATTACTTCATTTCAGATCTGCATATGTGTATATGGTTGTCATAATTATTGTCTTTTCCTCATTCTTTCATTAAGCTTCTCAATTGGATAATTAATGCATGCAAAATTAAAACTCAACCATAGTCATTAAAAGATCCTACGAATCAAGTGGTATCAGAGCTAGTTGACGTTTGGATTTGAGTTTTGCATGTTAACTAGGGAAAAGCTACATCGTGGTGAAGGCGATCTTGTTGTAGAGAATCCATTAATTGGATTCAGAAAGAGAGCTTCTCACAGCGGGAAGATGACATCGGAAGAAGGGATTTCTCAGGATGAGAAAGAGTTCCGAAAAACATTCCTTGCTATGTCGTAGATGGTGAAAGTTTTGTACGAGGATTACTTGGAATGAAAGAGACCAGTTTTGGGTGAATCTTCAAAGGGAAAAAGTGAAGAGGAAGAAGACCATATTCAGATAACTCCTTCACCTCCATCAACACCTCCTTCTTCTCCTTCTTCTTCAAGTTCAAGTTCTAAATCTAATGGAAAGAAAAATGTTCGTAAGAATAAGAATGAAATGCCATTGTTAAAAATTGATGTTAAATTTGAGTTGCCCATATATGATGGTGAAGTAAATGAAGAAAAACTTGACAATTGGATCAGGCAGATGGAGGTATACTGTAGTGTACAACAAATCAAAGATGAGGCCACACAAATCAAGTTGGCATCTTTGAGACTTGAAGGTACAACTCTCATCTGGTGGCAAAGCAAGCTGCAAAAGGGAACACAACAAGTGGGTAATGTATTTCCAATATGGAAGAGTTTCATTTATGCACTTAGGAAACAATTCTATCCTTTGGGTCATAAAGAAAAAGAATTAATTGAATGGCAATCTTTAAAACTAAGAAAAGGACAAACAATGCAAGAATACACCGATCGATTTCGAAAAATGGCATTAATGTTAGATATCCCTTTACAAAAACAATAAACTCTTATGAAGTATATAGGAGGGTTACTTGCGCATATTAGAAACACTATTTTCATGTTTGAACCCACTAACCTTGATGAGGTTTCTGTTCAAGCTACGTATATTTAAGCAGGGAAAACATGTGTGTCAGGGGAATCATCGTCTTCAAGGAAAGAGGACAAGCGGAAAATGCATGGCAAGAATGCGAATGTAGTGACGAGGAAAGAAGGAAAGCCCTCTTGCAAACATTGCAAGAAAGAGGGACACGATGAGGACAAATGTTGGCAGTTACATCCCGAGAAGAGCCCAAAGTGGTTCAAAGAAAATAAGGGAATGAAAACAGTGGCAACGACAACAAAACCCACACACTTGGGCACACACTTGGGATCGGATGTAGGTGATGAATCAAAGATCTCATTGGTTGGTATGAAAGGTAAATTTGGTGAAGACATTGATTGTAGAAGAAACTTGTTTCACATAAGGGTAATCATGCGACACAATAAGATAGACACATTAATCGATAGTGGATCTCAATCTAATCTAATCTCAGAAGAATTGGTTAAGCAATTGGGATTAAAAACACAACTACATCATAAGCCTTACACACTTAAATGGATAAGTAATCATCATCAAATGCACATAACAAAGCAGTGGAAAATCAAATTTGCAATTTCATCTAAGTATGTGGATGAAGTAAAATGTGATGTAGTGCCGTTAAGAGAATGTGGAATGGTCTTAGGTAGTCCGTACTTATATGATCATAAGGCAATCTTCTACAGAACAAAGAATCAATATCAATTTACCAAAGCAGGTCAAGATTATGTGGTTCATGCTCATCATGTTAAAGCAAATAAAACACTTCAAACAATGGAACAATTAAAGAAGGCAGTACAAGCAAACAACAAACCAATAATTGTTTCAAATGAAGTAATCGATCTTAAGCAAGAACAAGAAATCATTGTTCAATGGAAAATAAATCATAAGTTGCTTCAAGATAAGTTCATGTCGTGCAAATATTACAAGTATATCAGCTCATTTGCAGTCATATTTTTGATGTTCTCATTAGTAATGTTTTCTACATGGATGATAGTGGCTTCAGTAAGATGTAACAAGGTTCAAATGGCTAATAATATACTGTCAGCTGTCATGATTGTGTTACAGTTGATCTTGATGAGACAGGTGCATAGGATAGAGTTCAGAGATAGAGAACAAGCTGGGTAGCCTATCCCGAGCTTGTTGACTGGTCAGTAACCTTTTGGGGACCAAAAGGTCTTTTAGTGGGGAGTTATGATCCATAATCGGATCCAGAAGCATGACAAGGCTAAAAAAGGCTCAAAAATGAAAGTGCTCGGAATTCGACGAAACCAGTGCCATTGCGTCTGCCTCATCTTCCTAATTTTAGACATATATTTACTTCGTCAAATGGGATTGTTATGTGAAAGATATATCATTCTGTTCGAAAACCCAAACATGCAAAAAACAAAGTGGATGACTGTACAGTCCGTACAGTGCCACATGGCATGTTGACTGTACAGGTCGTACAACCATTTAGCTAACATGGAAACTTCTGGTGATGACACATGGTAGGTGACAGAGCATGCAATAGGTACAGTTGGACCAGTCAAAGGGTGACACGTGTCACCACTGTAAGGGTGACACATGGCACAGGCTGACGTGGCAGACACATGACAAGATTGACATGGCAGACGCATAGGCTGATAGTTGGCAGGGTACATGGCAGACTGCTGGACGAAAAAGTGTTCGACACTTCACACTTTTTGATTGGTTGTTAAGGTGCCACATGGCCTAGTCATGGGCTGCCACATGGCACCCTATGGTTGGCTCGTGGTTGTGTAAAATTATATGGTCTCCACTGGGGTCGAACCCCCGACCTCTCCTCCACATAATGGACTGGCAGGACCGGGCTAACTGCCCACTCCACTAGTGGTTCTTAATAACTATATGTTAAACAATTTATTTGAATTGAGTTGTAACGATATTCGGCGGGGGAAAGGGCTAGGGCTTAGCCCCAGCCCTCGTCACGGAAATACGACCATGACCACAGGAGGGGCTTACCATATGCGCAGTTTATGCGATAGGGACCAGCCCTTAGATCCCAGGCAGATCCCATAGGACCAAGAACTGTCCACCATTTTGGGCGCGTGAGGTTATATATGATAGTCGTGGACCTATGAAAGTGCCCCATGACCAGGAGCTAGCACAGGGTATGGGCCAATGCTCAGCCCTTTAGGCTGGCGCTTGGCCACATGTCCATTCATATGACCAAGAGCGTGCACATTTAGGGGGTTGTGCCCATATTATTATTGCAAAGTGGGTTTTTTTGTATAGTTTCTGATTTTATTTGATATTAATCCTGTCAATAATGGATTTTCTCCATTTTTGGGAGATATTGGACATTTTTGGAGCCCAAATTTTGGGAGGAAGTTGGGGATGGATAACCAACTTTAGATCTATATAAACTAGGCCTGTTTTAGGCCAAGAAGGACAGTCAGAGAAGAGTTATGTTGAAGGGAAGCCAAGCCAAATCCATTTTCATGCAGGGAAGCTATTGAGGAGCAGACGCTTGCAGGCCATTTCTGGGAGCTCCGGACATCCGTTTTGCGTGTCATTTTTTTTGCAGGGTTCTAGAGATTTGGAAGAACATGACCAGATCAGTCTTGTAGCCAATTGGCACTCCTGCAATGCACTTTTGAGCTTTTGAACAGAAATAAAGAAGCCTCCCCCACATAGACAAAGGCCCAGAGACGTAGGCAACGTTGTGCCAAACTCTGTTATCAATTCTCGTGTTATGGTTTGCTATTTATTACTTCATTTCAGATCTACATAAGTGTATATGGCTGTCATAATTCCTCTATTTTTCTCATTCTTTCATTAAGCTTCTCAAATGGTTAATTAACACATGCAAATTTAAAACTCAACCTCAGTCTTGTAGCCAATTGGCACTGCTGCGATGTACTTTTGAGCTT
>ML787012.1:108864-133370 GCA_009831015.1 Picea engelmannii | reverse complement strand
CATTGTGTCGAACTCTATTATCAATTCTCGTGTTATGGTTTGTTGTTTATTACTTCATTTCAGATCTGCATATGTGTATATGGATGTCATAATTCCTCTCTTTTCCTCATTCTTTCATTAAGCTTCTCAAATGGTTAATTAACACATGCAAATTTAAAACTCAACCTCAGTCATTAAAAGATCCTACAGATCACGTAGTCCCTGTACTCAAGTATTGGATGATGTCTTTGAAGTATTGATCAACTATTTGGACTGAAAATAACTGTGCATAGAGAAATTTGTCCTCTAGATTCATCGTTTCCTCCCCATTGGTGATCCTCGATAGGTGATTAGGTCTTGCATTCAATTTCCCTGGTTTGACTATCACTTCAAAGTCAAATTCCCGCAACAATAATAACCATTGACAAATTCTCCCCCCCAACACTGGCTTGTTGATGATGTATTTGAGAGATGAATGGTATGTGAACATCTTGAAATGTTTTCCCAATAGTTAATGTCTGAACATTTGAAGCACATAGACCATAGCTAAGCCTTCTCTCTCTGTGGTATTGTAATTCTACTCCAATTCTGACAGTTTCCTGCTAGTGAATGCTATAGGGTGGTCCAATTCTCCTGATCCTAGCTACACCATAATATCTCCAAGTGATATGGTTGATGCATATACATGTACATGGAATGTCTTTTCCCAATATGGGAATACTAGTATTGGTGCAATTACCATTTTCTCTTTCATGCTGTCTAATCTGTGTTGACAGTCCTCATTCCACTGAAACTTGTTGTCTTTTCTTAGCAATTTTTCCATTGATGTAGTGATTTGTGCACACCCCTTTAAAAATTTCCTGTAGTATCCTGTGTGTCTCAATGTCACTCTCAATTGACAGACTGATTTTGGTGGTGGTAGATTATCAATTATTGCAATCTTTGCAGGATCTACTAGCAAGCCTTGTTTGCATACTAGATGGCCCAATAGTATCCCAAAGGGTGTTCCAAAAATGCACTTTTTGATATTTAATGATATCTGATACTGCCTGCATATTTTTAAAATCAACCTCAACACCACTACATGGTATTTCAATATACTATAGGCTATCCAATCATCTATATATACCTCTAGAAATTGGTGGATGAATTCTTTAAATTCATCTATGACTACTCTGGAAAATATTGTTGGTGCATTATTTAGTCCAAAAGGCACGACTGTATATTGGTATGATCCCCATTCCATGGAAAAAGTGGTCTTGTATCTATCTTCCAGGTCTATCTTGATTTGATGGTATCCTGAGAATCCGTCAGTGAATGAATAAGCTTCATGTCCTCCTACCTTCTCCATCACCTAATCTGTGCAAGGAGTAGGGAATAGGTCATGTAGGCATGCATCATTCATCTTCCTTAGATTGACACATATTCTTATCCCCACTTGTTTCTTCTCCTGAAATAACATAGGGCCCACCCATTCATATTCCTCTATAGGTTCTATGATTCCAGCCTCCAACATCCTATCGATTTCGACTTTGACTTTTTTATTATATATAGAGTTTAGTCTGTATGGTCTTTGTTTGATCGATCTTTCCTCAACTCTGAGAGGTATATTCATTTTTCCTAGATCTCCTGCTATGATTTTCATTTATGTTAACATTGTTGGGAATAGTCGGTGTACTCTTGCAATAACTCTGTTATGCTTTCCACTATTTTCTCATCCTAGTAGTCTCCAATGCTTACCATTTTGGGGTTCTCAACTGTCCCAATGTTGAATTTCTTCACCTTGATCGGTGCAACAAATACTTTTGATTCTAGAGGTGTACCTTCCACTTCTCTTTCTCCTTCAACTTCCTCAATGTGGATATCACATGGGTCATATTCATCTGGTGCTTCTTCCTAAACATGATAACATGACAGTAGGTCTTTTACTGTCTATTTGTTTTGTTGTTGTTATTTTGTCATGAGTTTAACTTATGGTTCTTTAATGAATATCACCCCTCTAATTTGTTTAAGTGTTGTGTTTATTTTGGGGTTCTCATGCTCACATGAGAGAGTGACTATAAATTTTTGTTGTAATACTGTCCAGTTTGTAGTTCCTCTGTGCAATTCTTGGTCTGTATACCAGTTTGTTGGGATCCCTTCTAATGTGTGAAAAAAATGATGAGGACATTCTTATGATGTTGTCATTCTCCATAGAGTTCTGCATTTCTCTAAGTGTTCTTCTAGTGCCCCTTGTCCATCATATTTATGCAACTAGCTGCTTCCCTGTTCTATGCCAAACCTAATGTGAAATAACTTCTTACATTGGTACCAATCCTTGACTGTTTCTTTGTGCACACCCCACCATCTTGTAGATTTTTCCTTGAGTGCTATATCTAGGGCTAAGAGGCTCTAATTTTCTGACACTTCATCTTCGTACCGTGTTAAGAATGATTCTAATTCATTCACCCTGTGGAAGGTGGGAGGTTCCCTTATCTCAATACCTACCCATCTTACTGTGCAGTCTATTCTTTCTCATATTCTTGTGGAGTCTTCATTTAACTTCTACATCTAGTTTTCTAAGCCCATATTTGAGTATGACGCACATGAGGTGATGATCCTCCAGCTGAGTACCCCATCTGTAGCTGGGGTCAGATAATATTCTTCTCGCAGGATTGTTTTGTACAACTGGTTAATTTCCTCCAGGTCCAAGTAAGTAGGTTCTACAAAACTTTCCCCTTCAGATGGGTCCAATGGCGTAATGACTCTCTACTCCTAACTCGAATGTTATCTTCCTTGTATTTAAGTTGATTATGGACTGATTTTAAAACACCCAATCCAATCCAAGCAATGTCATAAAAGGTGGTGTACCATCCACTATCTCTATTACTTCAAAGTCAGCTTTAGTGCACACTCCATCTAGATCTACCGTCGCTTCTTTTAGTCTTCCAATTGGTAGAACTCTGGGTTGATTTTCTAGTTTTAGTTGAACAGATGAATATCCTAATGTGGGTTCTTCCATACATTTTCATGTCTTCTTAGGTAATACATTTACTTTGGATCCTAAATCTAGTATAATATCTCCCATGTTGAAATCTCCAATGTTGGTGTTCAGTCTGAATTCCCTATTTGTTCTCCTTCTTGTATGCAGATGATTAATTTTTTTTTGTTCTATCTTTCCTTTTGCCTCTATGCTACCTATTTCTAGCATATTTTGTAATATTTTAACAGAATATGGACCATTTATTAGTTTAACATAAGATTGCAAAAAAATCATAATTGTACTTACTTGTCCCAACGGTTGTGTTTCTTCGGTGTGATCCAACTATGGAGGAATCCTATATGCTGGTACTTCCTTATTATATTGCACAATTGATGTTGATGCAATGTCTTACTTCATGAATTATTTTCTAGATTTCTTGAATATCTCCTTTTCATTTTGCGCATCAAACTGCTTCTTTGGTTCAGAATTATTTTTCTCCCATTGGTGTCATGCTGGCTCTTGTCGTACTGCGTTGTTTCCTTTTTTATCCCCTCCCTGCATAACTATGTTGATGTTTCTTCCTTCATCCCTCGCTTCTACCGAAATCCACTGAACATTATGATTGTTATGATTTCTCTTCTCCTGGATCTTCCCTAACAGTGTCAGACATTCTTTTGTGTCATGATCTAATGAGCGACAATACATACAGTTCGCTGGTGGAATTGGACATTCTCTTGTGTAGTGTCCTAGTTGTTGACAGTTGTGGCATACCACTGGTCCTCTACCTCTCCCAAAACCTCATATTTCTCTTCCTCCACCTCTATAGCCAGCTCAATTCCCTCAGGGCATGTTATACTGAGGCATTTGGTTATACTGCACGAGATTATAGTGTGGTTGCATGGTATTGTATTGCGGCTGCGTAGTGTTATAATGTTGTTGCACAGTGTTATACCATTATTTTGCAGTGTTATATGGGGTTGGTCCTTGTTAAATTATGGTGCATCTTTCCTGGTCATCATTTATGCCTGCACCATGTACACATCCGATGTTATTTCCCTCATGAGGTCCATGGTTATGCAATCTTTTTCATCATGGCCTACTAACTTGCAAAAGTTTCAATATGAGCTCCTTGGTACTATTTGGTACTTCTGCATCATGGGGCAGTGATATGGATCATGTCCTTGTTTCTTGCATATATCACGCCATACTCCTCCTGTTGGAAATGGGTTTGGTATTCCTTTTTCAATGTATTGCACAAATGTTGGACATTCATTCTTATGGTTTCCTTCTGTCCTACATGTGGTACACCAAACGACTTCTCTTTTTTCCTTACCTTTTTTTTGGTTCAGATGGAATGTTAATTTCTTCAGATCCTCCTTTATCTCCTCTATGTCTGGATCTATCTTCTGATATTGGTTCTCTTCCAATTGTAGGGTTGCCTATAGAGCCTCTGCGTACGTCTGAAACTTTTGTTGTCGCAATGGATATTTCAAGTGTGGTAGCAGTGAATTGACAAACAAATGTCTATGTTGCATTTATGTCATGACATATTTTATATTTCCTCTCAATTGCTTGAATCTTTGTTCAATCTCCCATATAGATTCTCTTGTTTTTTTTTTAATATCTATCATCTTGTTCATGTATTGATCCTCTGAACTAGGCTTCTGGAATTCATTTATCAACAATTTCTTGATATCTCCAATCATTCTAGTTGTCCCTGGTCTACTATTTGCAGCTAAATTCATGTACCAATATAGTGCACAATCTCTTAGCGTAATATTTAACTGTGAAATTTTAGTGTCCTTATCTATGATCTATTTCACTTCCCAGATCTTTTCATAGATAAACAGGTTCTTTTTCGGGTCCTCCGATGCCTCACCTTTGAATTCCGGTAACCTGATGGTGGGATCATGTCGTTACATCCTGAATGCTAAACTTTACCTTCACGTAGTATAGATACTTGAATAATGCTTCCTGAACTGGCTCCCCTAGTTGTTTTTCCTTGTGCAGATGTACTTCCTACTATCTTCCTTCTCCCGAAATTCGATTGTCTAAATGGTGGTGTTCTTCTTGCTATATTGGTCGCAAATGGGTTTATGGGTTCCACATTGACATTAGTATGGATAGGAGTGTTTCTTTCTATTCCCTCTCTTGGACCTCTCATCCTCCTCTCATATGTTGCATGCAGGATTTCCTCATTCTGCTCCACATCCCAAATATCCTTTACCTCTTCTTCATCACTTTCCAATCCTTCCCTCGCGTCTACGGCTCTCTTCTTGGTATTCACCTTATATTGGTAGGGTACTCCACTACATGTGTTTCGAGTTTTTTCGATGATCCTCTTGATCTGGTCTTCATCCATCATAATTGGGTCCAAATCTTCCTCTTTCTTTCCTTTATCCCTTTATCCTTCCATTTCTCCTTATCCTCTCAGTGCTTCCCCCCTTCCCCCATGCACGTAGGGAAGTCTAGTTGAATGACGTCATTTTCATTACTCCTTTGTTATATATTAATATCTTAATAGAGGTATATAATGATTTGATGCACCTACCTAGATTTGCCTTCAATAATGCTTGTTCAACCGCGCTATAAGAATTTTTTGTATGTACTGCAAATTATGTTATAAATTCTGTAGTAATGTTGTCTAACCAAAAATCTACTACACGCGTAAAATTATTATCAAATTGTTGTAGCTACGTGATCTCTTGAGGATTCCACTCTAGATGTCTAATCCTATTTGTGGGATGGTTGTATTTTAATATTTTTATCCACTCCTGCAATACATGCAGGAAATTGCAAAACATACTTCATGTAAGTCATTGAATACGTACTTGTCCAGATATTTATGCGATGTCAACTTCAGGTTTTTGTTATCTTTCTGCGCAAACTCTAGCTCTTTTTTCTTCAACCAGATATCTATCTATACCTTCATTGGATTCCATGGTATAAAAATCCCCTTCTATATTCTCATCCTCTCAACAACTTGTTATCCGGTCCCATATTCCATGAATCTCACATACGCAATCCCATTTTCTTCCAAACAATCAGAAACAAAACCATCTGTTAGTTTTTAAGATTTCTTTGGATTGGTATTTTTCTTTCTTGGGATTCCTTGTGGGTTATTCTAGTTCTATCTTACTACCATGGGTTGGCCCTATTTTAGATTCAATAAGCTCCCAACAAAATCCCTTTAAACTATTGTCCCTTATGGTAGACCAGAAGGAAACGCAACATGCAGAGCTTACTGTGTAGTCTCACCCAAGATAATTCTATGAGTGGCTGCAATAATCAAGTGTTTGAAACCTGGGAATGAATGTATATATGTGGTGGTACTTTGTAATCTTTATTCATTCTGTCTAACATCTACTTATAGAAGTCATTCTATTCATGCATGTGGAATACCAGATCTAACTAGCTAATTAATTCATCTAACATTCAGTAATCAATCAACAATAGAGACACATAAATTGATTCACATAGCACAGGTGTTACTGTGGTTCAACTCTTCCTGGTATACCTCCACAAATATTTGGGTCTCAATATTTTATTCTCGTTTAGAAACATATCACGCCGCGTGTGGTTACAATCTTGGATATCCTTCTTCCCATAGGATCCTCGATCCCTGTGAAGCTGACTAGATCGCACCAGGCTCCTCAGCCTACGATATAACCCTCGAGATCAAGTCACTCACTACCTCTCTATCTCACCAGCTTAATGACTCGTTCCATGCTTACAACTCTCTCCCTCTTTGTGTACCTTTTTACATCTCTCTCTCTCTCTCTCTCTCTCTCTCTCTCTCTCTCTCTCTCTCCATACTACTTATTTATATCCTTGGCTCACCAACCATTCCAAAACATTAGAAAAACCATAACCCTACAGTCATTAGGTCTTCCTTACATGCGGGTCTCACCTACTCCTCTTATGCATGTTTCTTTTCCTTTCAGTTTTCCTTTCCTCCTTGCATGCTACTCCTCCAAAAATATAATTTCTTTCTTACTAGGCCTGCATCCAAAATTCCCCTTGAAGTAACCTTGATTTTATCCCCTCGGAGTATTATATTGTAATGTTTTTCCTTGCGATCTATCTTCCCCTTTAACTCTTTATGCATTCATGAATTTGTTCTCTCATGAGATCAAGTCTATGGAATTCCTTTTCTTCGTGTCCTAGGACGTACAAAAATTAAAAAATAAGTTTTTGGTAGTTCTCTAATACTTCTGCATCAAAGGATATGAAGTTGACTAATGACCCATCATTCTTCATATTTCACAATATACTCCTCCTCCTGGTGGTAAGGGATTCAGGGATCCTGCAACCAAATATTGTTTAAAGGTTGGAAACATTCTTATGATGACCTTCCTTTCTTCATGTGGTACACTGGACTTCTTCATTCTTTTATTTCCCTTTAGCAAGCTCCTCGAACTGAATTTCCAATACTAATAACTACGAATGAAATTGAGCTACCCCTGTGCCATTTTATCCTACAAGCGATGCTTCCAATTTCATGGTGATATATAGTGCTTCTGACTACAACTTAATTTTCTACCATGTCAATGGGAATTGTATATGTGGAAAACATCCTGCAATGAACCTGTTGTTCTCGAGTTTGTATTTTAAGGCTCTAAAATACACTGTCAAGGCATCCAAAATAGTAGAGAAAGATGAGGATAAAAAGGTCTATTATATGAAAAGGGCTATTGATGGTTCCTTAACTTTCTCTGTCTAGCTTCCCAGTTTTCCTGAATACTAATGTCTCTTTCAATTACTTCCCATGAACACTCTAACTCAAACCGGTTATTTGTTGTATGTAGGATGGTGTTAAATAAATTCAAAGCAATGTCCATTTGATCCGATAATCCAGGATCGATATTAAGCTGTCTTGTAACTAGGACAATCATGAGGGATAAAGATTGAAAGGATAAATTCTTGTATTTTCTTTTAAGGGTTCGCTATTTCTGCTTCAAAACATGTAAAAAGAACTCCAAAAAACTTGAATTAATAGCATGACTAAACTAAAGTCCATTTCTGGTATCTGAGTTAAATTTTGAAAAGGGGATATACATGAAACAAAGAGAAAACATAAAGCATTTGAATAGTGTGAGGCATCAATTAAAGAGGAATCTCACTTTGTTTACAGGCGAAGAAAATAGTCAAGAAAAACTCTTAATGAATCATATGATATTGAAATCTAAAACATTTGCAGGTCTTGTATCTGTAGATAGTCGATACAGAGGAAAGGCTGTAAATGATTAAATTGCAAGAATAATTAATTACCACAGTAGAGGTTGTACTAAATTGCAGTTAAGCATTCATCGAAGAGATATATGAAAAATATGAAACAACAGAGAAACACATAACTCAAACTTGACTAGATTTGGAATCTTCAATATGTATTTGTATTAATTCAAAAATATCTTCAAATTCTTCTTTACAATGCGCCCAGAAAAAGCATTAGATCAGTATCCTGAAATTATATTTATACCAGATCACTAATGATTTTTGGTTGGTGATCTCCTAACTCCTAGGGGAAAAGAGTTACAAGAATTGCAAACCTCAACCATTTGCATGATTATCATTTATTTTCCTATCATCTCAATAATATAAGTTTTCAAAATGACACTTCATTGTTTTATTGAAGTATCTCCTTCTTTTGACATGATACATTCAATACATTTTTCAAGAAAATGTACGAAATTTCTGGGAGGCTCTGGAAGATCCTCTGCTTCAAATACATACAATTTTCTTTGAGTTTCTAGAAGTTGATCTTCAATCCCCTTACCAGTAAACTTAATTGATTGCAATTTTAAGTTTGGATTCACTATCCACCTATCTATTAGGTTAACATCCATTTCCTTTAACAGTGAAATTTCCATTTGAAATTCGTTCATACCCTCTTTGAAGTTCAACTGGTGTCTTACAATGTTTATCTGTCGTAATTGCCCAGTGAAATTGTCTCTTCCAATACCTAATGATTCCTTGTCCAATAAATCAAATATTATTTCACAATCGTATTTGATTTCTTTGACTATTTTATTATTTTCTACTGTGTTGTTTTCCCATACCTTGAGCATGATATTGCCCCTAATCTTCTCTATGACAGAAAGCTTTGGAATTTTCGATACTTCTTCATTTTCAAAACATAGAACTGCCTTTTGGAAAGTGGACCTTGCTGCTTTATCTTATTTTTCTTTAAAAATAATATTATCAAGAGCATTGCTTGCTTCCTGAAAATAATTCTGAATAATCTCTACTTGGGAGATTACTTTCTGTTTCTCGGCTTCTACCTTCACGTGTATTTCCAGTTATTGGTCCTGAAAAACTTTTAGATATATAACCTGGCATTTTATTGAATTCAGTTTAGCCTGTAGTTGTCTTACCAACTCTTTTTTTCGAATGACCTGTATTTGGCTAGTCTGCATCTTCTCGTTCATCTCGTCTAGACTTGACTTAAGCAATTGAATTTATTTCTTGTCAACAACTCTGGCCTGTTGTAAACCTTTATTTATTTCTTCTTTGATATTTTTCTCGGTATATTTAAGTTGATTTTTCAACTGTGTTATCCTGTGGTTACTCTATTCCAAACTTGCTCTCATATTGCCAATAATGAATAGATTTTTTGTTGCCAGTGCTCCCATGGAGCCCACCACCTCTATAGAGAAATCTCCCTCTTCCAGCCTTTTCCCTTCTACCAACATCCTGTGTTTCTTTACCATACCACATTCTCTCATATACATCTCCTTCTTTAATACAACCTTCCTCTTTTTACTGAAGAAGTAATCAGAGGGAGGAATTTTTTCCCTGGAGATAGGGTCGAGGTCACTAGCATATATGACTCCTATCTGAGGGAACCCAAAAGTAGATTGCAAAGGGGTCAAGGAAGTGATGGGATTACCCAAATCTATGGATTTTGTTTCCCCTGCAGTCTTGGGGGTATCAACATGAATGGTATATGATGAAGGGGGGGTAGATTGACTAGACTCAGGAGGTGTCCCAAACCTTCTCTCTATTTCTTCTCCTGGATTCTTTGTCTGTGGGACTTCCTTGTTTTGTGCAGATCCTTCTACCCTCTGTGAATTTACCTCGTTCTCTTATTTATCCTACGCTTTATGTCCGAAGCTTGGAGGAATGTTTTCTTGTTCCGGAGGAGATGTTGTTTCTTCGCCCTGCAATACCTTGGGAAAAATGCTACATCTGTGTCCCTGGAAGGTTAGAAGACTGGTTTGCAAATCAGATGATAACATCTACACCCTATCTAACACCTCCTCATAGGCTTTGACCCCTTTGAATATGTCATTGCGAGGGGATTCCTCATGTTCCAATGGGTTCATGACACATTGAGCCATGTGGCTTTCCACTGTTTGATAAGGGTCTTATTTCCTCTATTTGAGATTGACCAACTTGACCTCCTCTACGGCTGTAGCTTCAACCTTGGAATGACCCAGGTTGAGTAGCGAAAACCTTCCAATCCGTACAGGGAAGAATGGCCAAAAATTCTTTTGAGTTGTCTTTAGTTCTATCCCAATACCGCATGTTATTATCTGATGAGCTACCTCCCTTCACGCCAGTTTGTCAGGGAGGAATTTAGGAAGTGCATGAGGAGGGATAGAACTTCTGAAAACCTTGATATAGGAGAAATTCTCCTAAATAAAACAATCGACAACTTCCTTGAGATTTCCTATGAACTACTCTGAAATACGAGGGGGTGCACAGCCATACAACATCTGATGCACCGATATCACCAAGAAATGAAAAATTTCATAAAAAGAATCCTTAACATTTTCTTCTCACAACTTAGAATGATATTCATGAATCGGTTCAGTGCAAGTTGGGTTCCAACTCCAATTCATCAAAGGGAAAGGGGTCATGAAACATATAGCATCCATGATATATGTCGACATGTAAAAGGATATTGGTCGGCCATTGGATCTTGCGGTTTGATAATCTATAACCTCCTTAGCTAGGTTATCTGATAGAATTTTGTTCCAGTTGAAGTTATAGCCTTCGACTGCTTCATGTAAAAGGGGAACCCATTCTATAGGGAAATGGGTAGGAATTTTCTGGTCGAAAAGTCTACATAACATCATAGCCACATAGACCACGTACTCATTCAATGAGGCTATGGCGTAAACGCCATGGTTATCGGCCCTGAACTTTGGTGGGTGTCTCCACCAGTATTTGATTATGTCGAGGAATGTTTGGTCTACCTCTGTGCATTCTTTCATTTGAAATTCACTTACGAATTCTTTATTATAATTATGTTTAGAATTGGGAGAAAGTTTGTATATTACCTGTATATGCTCCAGTCTGAAAGAGACGACAATGACCCCTTGGCTGTCCAAAATGCTTCTTGTCTGTACATATGTCCTCTCTAAATTCAAATTGATCATATCATTGTATGTCATGAGTCGTGGGCACGTGGCTACTTTGTGGATTTCAGACTCTGCTATGTCCCAGAGTTTGTTTTCAGAATCATTTTGAAAATTCTTGATTTTGTAGTCCAAGGTTCTGAATATTTTCCTCCATGATTTGATGGAATCAATGGCATGCAGTGTAGTATCAGACATGACATCTCCTTCTAGGTTGGATATTTCAACTGCTTCTTCATTTTTCTTAGGTGCCTTTCTAGGTGCCATAATGTTTGTGTTTAGAATGAATTCCTGTTGCAGAGAAAAATGCTTAAGCTTGCTGAATGCAATTCATTTCTGAGTTCAAATGATAAGAATGAAATTTGAAAAAACCAAACCTCTATTAACCTTTAACTCTTCTTACGACGGACGTACTGAGACAAGTGGTAAAAAAATAATTTTTTAATGAGGCAGATATGCCCAAAGATATGCAGTTAAGTTAAAATATCTCTATTTGTTCGTTACAAATATTATCGTATATCGACGATTTCAAACTGGAGTCTCAAAAGGACTTCTTTCACCAAATCTCGAAATGCGAAACACAAAAAGTTGTTTTAATATTTATTAATCCAGTTTTAAAGTAACTTAAATTCGTTTTAAACTTTGTTAAAAAACTCGCGATTTTGCATTTCGTAATTTCGGGGATCCTGTACCTATGAGGTATGTCATAGGCAAACCCCGAATCGTGAAATCATGATGGTATTAGTTTTCACATTGATTACTTGTATTAACACTTTAATCAATTAAGATTAGTAATTAACTTCTTCTTTTCGGAAAATCGGGGACTGGGAGTTCAAGGGCTGACGCTTTGAAAACACTTTGATAGAAGAAAAATCTAATCGCGAAAGATTTATGAATTGTTGATCGTGTTTAAGAGTTTAATTAATCATGATTAAAGGATATTTTGTGAAATGCGCATCGGGACTTATAACACCCACTTTTTCTTTTTTTCTTTTTTTTTATTACTTTAATATAAAGCCTTTTTGGGATTTCGGCACCAAGACTTTGGACTTGTTAGTTATGAAAACATGCTTTGTGAAAGGCCAAATCCCGAAACCCGAAAAATCAACATACTTTTGACTCTTTTTTAGGACTAAGGGCAGCTCCATTACCAGGAAAAAGCAAAGCTTCAAGTTTAAAGGGATACAAAATTAAACTTTGTATCAACATTAGGATCCATCTAGGGATCTCATTTCCTTGTGGGACGAGAAGAACATGTAGACCAAGTGCCTTCATTGGGTAAATGGGGTCAATAATTCAGCTTTGTGAAATGGACCAGGAGAGAAATCGAAACAAGACTTTAGTATCTCTGCATTTGATTTTGAAAATTCTTCAAAAATAAAATAAAACATCTGATTTTCTCAAGTTAGGTTCTCAATAGATTTCCTTTTTTGAAAATGACCTTGGATCTATATAAGATAATCAAAACCTAATTATCCATTCTACCAGGTTTCATCTGATTCTGTTTGCATCAAGGTAAAGTAAATTTAAAAGTGTCAAATTAGGGGATCCCATAAACCTATAATGTGAATCCAGTTGAAAGAAGAAAAGTTACCAGAGCTTCTTGCAATTCATGTATAACATCCTTATCAGATATAAATATATTTCTTCACTTCTAGCAATCATGTTCAGTACCCCGGTGAAGTTATCAAGCTTCCCATATTGAATTTACTTTCACCACTTCATTGTTTTCTACCATTTAAATGTTTAGATGAGGGAAATCAATATAATGAATTTCCTTTCTTCATCTCTTTAGACTAGATGGGGGCAATCAATATTGAATTTCCTTTCACCATCTGTCTATATATATATTTTCTTTTAATGTGAAGTGGGGGCAATAAATCAATATGTAATATACATCGGGAATATATCTACTTGAATTTTTTTAAGAAACATAGGCCTGTCAAATCACTTAAATAGCTTTGGGAAATCTTCTCTCTTGCCTTCAAACATCATTGGCTTTAGGGAAATTCTTGAGTGTAGGGACTAAATTAATTTCATCTATTAAAATCCATAAATTGAAACCGATAAGATTACTTCTACACAGAAAGACTCAATAATTTCTTTCATTCAACATATAAGCATGTTAAATTAATTAAAGAACAAAAATTTCATAACAGAATAAGAATTACTTAACAGAATAAAATAAATTACCTCTTCCTGATGCTAATTCCCCCATTGATCTGGTTGTCCTTTGTTGAAGTTGAAACTGTGTCAAACACTGGCCAAAACTGAGTTTTCCTCCCTGCCAGCTAGGAGTAGCCTGTCCAAATCCCTAGCTCCAGGATACCGTAAGGATATCCTGGCCCCTCTGCCCAAAACCCCCAACATCTTGGTGTCCTCTACTTCTGATTCACCAAAAACCACCAAAATCAAACTCCTCCCACTAGAAAAATATCCCACAGCCCAAAATCACAGACCCATCTCTGCCCCATAATTCTTCCCCCAAAATAATGAATCTCCCCCATAAGAGTCCTCCCCATCATATCCCCCTTCACCGACTCTTCTCCCTTTTCATTAGTTTTCTTATCTCCCCCTTTATTATCTTATCCCCTTCATTAATATCTTATCCCTATATTTAATGTTTCTTCCCCACCCCCCCCGTATATGTAAGTCTTTAATAAATTAAATTATTAACCCCTTTAATTCTTTACTCAAATAATTAATGAGTCAATTAATAATTAATTAATCATTGACACATATGAACAAGTAATTAATAATAATTAATTAGTTAATATTATTAAGAAATAATTATTGTCTAACTAACATATTAGGATAGTCATATTATCAAATTAATTATAATTAATAATCCCTATACATCTATTTGAGCAGGGTCGTTACATACACCCACCCTTCAGGAAACTTCATCTTGAAGTTAAGGTATCTCATGGTACAAAGGAAAAGAAAGATGGTTCACACATTCATAACAATTAACTGACATTATTCGTAAGTAATTCAAGAAAACTCATACATACTAGTGTACATGTACAAGAAATGCATGTGTAGCTAGTACATACAAGTCTCGTGCATGTACTAATAATCAATAACTATCACCCTTTATTAATTTATGTATGCATCCAATCCAATCAACAAGACTAGTCTTTTATAAAAGACAATAAACCAATCAAATGTTTGCGAAATCCTTTAATTACATTTATCCTAGTTCAACAATTTTTATTTAGACAATTGTGGTTTAGTTACGTAATTATGAATGTTCATGTATACACATTTTCTTTTTAGAAGGGGAAAACATTAAATTCCACCATAAGACAAATCTCCATACTTTCTCAACTATTTCTACTCATCCTTCCTCCCTAACTTACTTCCATCTCCATTCCTATCCTTCCTCCGCTCGACTATCTTGGAGTGTCAACTATATTGACCTAAATCCAAATAGAATTCGTAAGTGGAAGTGTCACTATCTCGACCAAGCTTCCCTAGTAGGCAACTGACAGTCATCATCACAGGTCTTGGGGAGCGTGAACTAACAACGTCCTCCCATGACTTCAGGTTTCAGAGGATACACGGTGGGAAATGCCTCCACCCCTCCTAATCATAACTAGGGTCCACACCCTACAATGGAATATACAGTGGAACTGTGTTGTTGGGGGTTTTGTCATCGTTTATTCAGTTTTGGGTAGTCTCATCCCCTGAAATCCTGCACTAGTCCACATATCATAGAAATGCATCCAAACCAATATAATTTCACATACAAATATTCGTACCATAATGTTTCTCAACTAGTGGTCATGATATCCACTTTCATCATCCTTATCCCTTGGCTATTTCATATCCCATAACCTGTAGATTAGTCTGTAACACAAACTCATACATTTCTATGCATTATCATCATGTAATCGCATACTATCATCATTTCAATTTGGTATCCTTGTACCGAAAACTTAACATAAAAGTTTTCAAGTTAGAAATAGATCTCATAATATCCCATAATTCAATTTCGACACCCATTCATAAGATTATCATTTACCAAATAGATTGCATCATATCCAACATCATTCTAATAGCATTTAAACATTCATAAAATTTACATTCTCACAATATGTCGCATCATATACATCATCATCAATAACATTTAACATTCGTAAAATTTACATCCACATAGTAGATCACATTATATCCATCATCATCAATAACATTTAAACATTCATAAAATTTACATTCACATAGTAGATCGCATTATATCCATCATCATCAAATACATATAACATTCATAAAGGTTAATACGTCTTAAAAGTTTAAGTGTATCATTTAATAGTTTCACTGTGAATAAAAAATAATATATGTAGGCCTCAAGTAATCCTGGTTGTCTAAGTCAAAGGTGGTGTTACATACAACCAACCTTCGAGAAACATATTCTGGAGGTGGTCAAAAAAGTGATGGATAGTCTCATCACAATGTCTCAGCGTCTTCCCAAGTAGAAGATCATGGACTATACTTGTCCCATTGGACCTTAACTTGGTCTACCAGACGGTTCCTGAGTTGTCAGACTCTACGGTCCAATATGCGTAACGGTTCTACCATGAGGGTTCCTATGTCTGATACCTACAATTCCTTCCAATTTAGTTTATGTGATTCATCAACGCCATAATGACGTAAAATAGATACATGAAATACATTATGAGTTTTATGCAAGTGGGGTGGCAGTACGAGACGATAGGCAACGGGTCCAATTTTCTCTTGGATTCTGAACGGTCCTATAAATGGAGGTGACAAATTTGTCTCCTTCCCGAACTGTATGGTATTCTTATTAGGCATGATAGGAATGAAAACCTAGTCTCCAACTTCATAACTTCGTTCGGTCCTGTGTGCACCCACATAAATTTTTTGCCTATCTTGTGCTTCCTTTAGTCTCTGCCTAATCTAAATGACCTGTTCCTCCATCTCTTGAATCAATTCTGGCCCAATTGTTTCTCAGTCTTCTATTCCATCCCAACTCAATGACGTTCTGCATGGCCTTCCATACAAAGCTTCATAGGGTGGCATTCTGATGGAGCTATGAAAACTGCTATTGTAGGAAAACTCTACCAAAGGTAGGTACTTCTCCCACTAGGTTTGATTATCCATGAAATACATCCTGAGCATGTCTCCCATGACTTGATTTACTCTCTTAGTTTGCCCATCTGTTTCAGGATGATAAGCTATTCTTAAGTTCAACTGAGTCCTTAATGCTCACTGCAAACTTGTCAAAAACCTAGAAGTGAATCGGGAGTCCTTATCTGAAATGATCTTCTTAGGTATCCCGTGAAAATGGATAACCTCGCTTACAAACACATGTGCCACGTCAGTGACATCGTAAGTGTCTCTAACTGGAATAAAATGAGAACTCTTGGTTAAATTATCTACTATCACAAGAATGGCATTGTGTCTATGAGATGTGAGTGGTAACCCAACAACAAAATCCATAGAGATGACTTCCCACTTGGACATAGGAACATCATGTGGTTGTAGGAGGCTTGTCGGGTGATTGTGGTCGACTTTCACTTGTTGACACTCTAGGAATTTGGCGATGAAATGGACTACATTGTGCTTCATGCCTACCCAGAAGAAGATCTTCCTCATGTTTGCGTACATATTCTTCACACTTAGATGCACACAATAAAGTGCTCTATGGGCTTCCTTCAGTATGATGCTTCGAATATCCCCATCTTCAGGGATGTACATCCTTCCTTGATAACTCAATAGTTTGTCTACTTCCAAACTATATCCTTCATACTTTGGATCTAACTGCCTCCAGCTCTAGAGGTTTGAAGTAACCTCTAAATACCAACTGTCTCCTTGGAGTTGCGTCAACACATGTTCCCTCAGATTGAATTTTAAGGGTATGAAGGAGAACACATGTGGTCTCCTACTCAAGGCATGTGCGACCACATTTTGGATAATCCCTCCACAAATATCCAATAATAACCTGCTATCTCCATGAAGTTTCTCACCTCATGGGCATTTTTCGGCACTGGCCACTCCATAATGGCCTTTACCTTTCTTGGGTCCACAAAGATTCCTTCGCTGGAAATGATATGACCTAAATAATGAATTTCTTTCTGGAAGAAGGAACACTTTGACAACTTCCCATACAATTTTTTCTCCCTAAGGTAGGACAACACTACTCGTAGGTGTTCCTCATGTTCTCTTTCATTCTTGGAATAGATGAGGATGTCATATAGAAAGACTTGTACAAAACGGTCTAAGTACTTCCGGAATACGTCGTTCATGAGGCTCATGAATACAGTTGGCACATTGGTCAATCTGAAAAGTATTACGACAAACTCATAATGTCCAAACTGAGTTTGAAAGGAAGTTTTTGGGATATCGCCTTCCTTAATCCTTAACTGATGATACCTGGATCACAAATCGATCTTTGAGAATACCACTGCTCTTTTCATATGATCGAAGAGGTCATCTATTTGCGGCATTGGGTACCTATTTTTCACTGTAGCACGGTTCAAGTCCCTATAGTCTATACACAGTCGTAAGGATCCATCCTTCTTCTTTACAAAAATTACTGGTGCACCCTAAGGTGAAACACTGGGCCTTATTAGCCCTAAGTCCAATAGATCTTTAAATTGCATTTGCAATTCATAAAGTTTCGGGGCTATCATCCGATACGGGGTTTTGGAAATTGGTTCTGCACCAGGTTTTATCTCAATAGTAAAATCAATCTCCCTCTGAGGAGGTAACCCTGGTAAATCATTCAGAAAAAACATCCTTAAATTCTGACAATACTGGGTACTGATCCAATGAGGGTCCCTTCCTTTCGTTCACTACTTCCACTACATAAAGTCGATATCCTTGGCTCAAGCATCGCTTAACCTTCATAGTTGAGATAAAGCGTAATGACACTTTTATTCGTACACCCTGGATCTCTACTGGCCTTCCTTCGTCGTCTACACAAAGCACCCTTTTTTCGAAACAATCTACCAAAGTTCAATGAGATTATAACCAATCCATTCCAATGATTAGGTTGTACGCCTCGAGAGCAGTGATGTATACCTTCAACCTGGTAGTACACACTACCAAGTTTACTATACAATTAGCAACACTAGGTCCTACCGCTTGTTTTTCCCCTAAAGCCATCTTGACTTGTTGAAAGTCATCATGCTCGTAGGCTGCCAACCCACTCTTTTCTAATGCAGAAGGTGAAATGAAACTATCTGTAGCACCAGAATCATATAAAATATTAACTTTGATATGATTTTGCGTACCTGATGACTCCACCACCATGGATTGGTGTTCAGCCTGGCGATTATTAACCACTGCGTAAATCTGGTGGCTGCTACTTGCTCTTCCCATCGGTGCCTTTCCTTCTCTATGCACGAACCCTGATTGTAACTCTGGGTAGTCACGCTAGTAATGGGGTCCTCCGCACCCCCAATAAGTAACACGATATTGAACCTGCACACTATTATGTGACTGTCTCTGAAATGAGTTCCTTCCCCTGGAACCTCTACCCCGACTAGTTGTTCCTTGAGATGGCCGTGGACTTGTTTGCGTCGTTGGTGATGAATGAGATGCTGCACTCGCTGCCATTAAAATCCCTGCGGTTACTATCCTTGGTGCAACTCTGTTACCGTATGGAGGTGGGCTTGAGCTCCCTCCCATGGAAAATGTCCTAGGGGCCTTCCCCACGAATCCAGGACGATGCAAAAAGGTCGGTCTCGTACCTCCAGTTAAGTTCATGTGTTCCTCCACATAACGCACATTTTTCACAGCTTCCGCTATTGAAGATGGTTTCCACATCCGCACCATATCTCTTATCTTAGGGTTCAATCCATAGACGAAGTGCTCTGCCTATCATTGGTCATTATCCATATACAAAAAATATTTGACCAGTTCCATAAATCTGATCTCATATTCTTCTACAATTTTGTTTCCTTGTACTAAGGCATGAAATGCACCTACCTATTGTTCCTCGTAGTACATTAGTAGATATTTCCTTCGGAACCTCTCCTCGAAAAGTTCCGAAGATACTGTGTCTAGGGTAAGATGCAGTTGTCTTTCCAAGTTGCCCCACCAGTTCAAGGCGCTGTCTCTTAGCTGAAAATTTGCTATCTTCGCCTTTGAGTTGGACGCATAGTCCCTTAAGGAAAAACACCTTTTCATGCTTTCTAACCATTCTTCCATGCGTTCACTAGCGGGATTCCCAGAAAACTCTTGAAGTTTGATCTTCTACAATTCTCAAGTGATGTCTTCGGGTGGAGGTCCTCCCCCTGAATCCCTTGACACTTCTGGATTACCCGTTCCATATGGTGGGGGTTCCACTTCGGTCCCTACTAGTTGTTGCCCCTTTAAAGTTTTATTTATGGCCTCCAACGAGAGCAGTATGAGAGCTAGTTCTGGTGATGGTGGTGGTGGCACTGGCGGTGTTGGCGGTGCCTACGACGACGCTCCTCTGCCTTGATTCCCTCGAGTCCTAACCATCCTGTATGATTTAACCTGCATCAACCAGAGTTGTCAGGGTGAGTTTAAGGAGACTTCAAATTGGCACTACTTAAACTAGAAACAAGGTTAGGCGTAAGTTTTTCTTTACTTGTCTATAAACAGACATTACTCTCTTTAGGGGATTGGCTGGGTTAGGATTAAGCATCTAATCTTGATTTCTTCGCCTAAGAAAATTGTTGACTCCCTTGCCTGGTAGCTACGCTAGCCTTGTGCCATACTCGCCAATTCCTTTAGCTTACTTTCCTAGTGTGTATGCCACCTCCTTCCCACTTGTCCTAGTCTAAGTCCTTTAAAATTTTCGCTTACAACTAATTATCCTTTGATGCTTGACTAGTGGGATTTCCTTGGCGCGTTGTACATATGCGTTGAATTGTGTGTCTCGGTGGCTACAGGTGCGATTCTTGAGGATTCTAGAGTGGATTTCACGCATTGGAGCTTAGCACTTGGCTTTGAATGGTGAATTGAATGGAAGGGCTCGACAATTGGCTCGATCAGTTGTGTAAGGTCTCATGAGCTTGATGCTTGGATAATCAGAGATTATTCGTCAGGGTAGTACTCTATTACCATTAATTTATTTATGTATACGAATTTATTTGTAAAGCCTCATGTGTGGCAATGTGTGGTGTGTTGGTAGCATGGGATTTTTTAAGATATTTGGTGGCTATAGAGGTCATGGGATGAAACCCTACTAACCCCATATATTTCAAATATATATATATTTTTTACTTATTTATTATATTTTTTTAGTATGATAAATAAATAATTTTAAAACATTTTTTTTTAAATTTATAAAACAATAATAAATTTAAACATATATAAATTTGTCCCGTGCCTATTTATAAAACAATAATACATTTAAACCTATATATATATATATATATATATATATATATATATATATATAAACTTAAACAAATAATTTAAAAACAATAATAATTTTTTTTTTTAAATAACAAAGGGCGGGCACGCATGAAGCCCACATGCGCCGCCCTCGTTCCTCCAATGCCCTCCTGGCCTAAACCTAACCCTACATGCCATAACACTAATTTCTCTTTTCCTCTCCATTTTTTTTTCTTGTGAGGTCTTTGGTTACCAGGTCGACCACCATGGCTTACTCTCATGGCTTCTCCTCCTCATTTGTCAGGTGTTTGGTTTCTAGCATTGGTCGCTGGCTTGTATTATTTGTGTTGTTTTGCATTGAGCTCATAGACTCCTCTGTGGAAGTTGGTGTGAGTGTTGTCACTTTCCCTGGCTCTTGTCCTCGAGTGCTGGTTTGTGTATTTGAGTGTTGTTTTGGTTTGTGCTTGAGTGTTTTTGTGTACACTATGTTCATCGTGTTTCTTCCTTGTGATATTTTAGCTCCAACATGGGAATAGTTGTCCCTGAAGAGGTAGTTGTGGTTGCATCCATACTTATGTGAATTCTGGTTTGAAATTCTTCATTTTGCTTGTAATGAAGCCTCCAAAGAGCTTGTTCAACATCATGACTTTCTGGAAAATCATGTTCCTCTAAACTGATAGATTCGTAACTGTCACGTATCTTGCACCGGAGGTCTCGAACATTAATGCCCAAGGGACCTTTGGATTCAATCAGAGAACGCAGGTGTTTTTTTTTTCTATATCTTTAGCTTGGTTAAAACACTATTGTATAATTTCTTGAGAGCCAGGCACTGCTTCGGTTCCATTCGACTCGGGGTTTTTTTTTTTAAACAATAGATTAAATTGATGCTTAATGACCCACGGTTCTCCCTTAGGTGTTACTTGTTTTACTTCATTGTTGTTCTCTTTCCCTAACTTCGTCCTTATATTTTTTGTTACTGTTGAATACATGTATTCTATTTTCCTAATGCCTTGTCTAGTTTAGAGCAGCTGACTCTTGATAGTATCTTTCCAGGCGCAGTCATTTGTGGATTATGTTAGTGTTTCTGCCTATTTCCCAGTTCAATCTCTAATGGGTTTAGTATTATTCTAGATTCCATGAATTTTTCTGTTTTTTTTTTTTGGTTTAGTTTTCTTTTTTTCTTTTGGACGTGTAGCGCTCTCTTTTGGCTTCTCCTTGTGACTCGCGCTTGGTACTTTCTGCCTTGTTTTCTGTTATGTGTGCTTCGCCTGATGCATGTTCTCTTGAGCTTGGCGATGCATGGTGCACAAAGGTATCCATCCTCCTCCTCGAGGGATTGGTGTTAGGACGTGTAGACAATTGATGCGTAGTACAATCCATGCACCCCATGGGGTCTTCCTTGGTGAATTGTGTGTTGAGCCTTGGTGTTGATTGGTGTTGTATTGTTGTTTGGTGCGTAGATTGATTCTTCGTGGACTTGGAGATTGGGCCTTTTTTGCTAACAAACCCGTGTTGTGTATTGGTCTAGGATCTTGGCTCGATAACTACGAGCTTGGATAATTGGGGTTGGGATTTGTGTTGCTAACTAACCCGTGTTGTATATTGGTGTGGTTGCAAGTCGACCGGAGCTATATGGAGATTCGTATCCCCGGGAAAATATCAGGAGTATTATATTTGAAAACTGGTTTCCAAGGCAGAGAATAGTGGGTTTTCGATGAACATCTGACCTTGAAACTGTTCATAGACGTGCACGCGATAGAAGTACAGATTTTTGTACCCAAACAGAAACCCCATTCATAATCCCACCAGGTAGTGGCATTGTTATAGGCTGTTGCATTTTGTGGGTTATTTGTGGGAATTTGGTGCAGATTGCAAGAGAAAAGCTTGATCATATGTGCTCCATTGTCGATGATAGATCGAATAAGAATCCGTGGTGTAATGTATTATGACTGGATTAAGATTTACCAACCAAAGTCAAGGATGTGACTAGCCATAGGGAATCCACAGATACATAAGCAGCTGTGATATTTAGCCAATTTTGATTAGGCTTGTTTATTCAACTCTTTAATTTATTTTTTGTTCTTTTGATAGTTCATTATTAAAGCTTACTTGTGCACATATTGTGACTATACACATTGACATAACCCATTCATGTGCTCAATTTAGGCTGTGATTTAAGAAGTATTTTTACCCTTCACTCTTTGAATAAGAGCAAGAATATATCCACAATGGATTTTCTTCATGATTAATTATTGATTTGCTACATTTTTTTTTGTCAAACATAAAGAAGTTATAGATTATACTATGTCAGGCCTTCTCCTCAGATGATAATGGCGTTCGGATCTAGACCCACTCACGAAAATGATTAGTAGGAGCATGACATGGCCCTCCATGGGCTTCATGGAACTTCAATGGCGATGTCGATTATGAAGAAGAGGTTCAGAGCCAAGTTCACGTAGGAGCAGAAGGGAAAAATGTGCAGTTTTGTAGAGAAGCTCGGTTGGAGGATCCAGAAACATGACGAGGCAGCATTTCAACAATTTTGCATGGACTTGGGTGTCAAAAGGAAGGTACTCAAGGTGTGGATGCATAACAATAAGCATACACTTGCAAAAAAAATAAAAAATAAAAAATAATATTTAACATTTTCCACTTGTATATCATTATACCTTTTCATTTTCAATTTGCGTATTGTTTATATATATTTAGATTTGTTTATACATAATCAAAATAATAGTGTGTTTTGTTTGCAGGTTAGGTGAGGCTAGAGCTGGAGCTCAAATTTTCATCTAATTAAAGGGTTTCAGGGTTTCAATATAACTATTTTAGGGTTTTTTTTTCTTTTTTTTTTCTGGGTGGGTACAGTTCCATTCCTAAGTCAATGAGGTGGGTAGATATGCCCTTAAGGCTCCATTGCTTCAAACTGAAGCTCTGATACCATGTGCAGGGACCAAATTAATTTCAGTCTATTAAAATCCATAAATTGAAACCGATAAGATTACTTCTACATAGAAAGACTCAATAATTTCTCTCATTCAGCATATAAGCATGCTAAATTAATTAAAGAACAACAATTTCATAACAGAATAAGAATTACTTAGCAGAATAAAATAAATTACCTCTTCTTGATGCTACTTCCCCCTTTGATCTGGTTGTCCTTTCCTGAAGTTGAAACTGTGTCAAACGCTGCCCAAAATTGAGTTTTCCTCCCTGCCAGCTAGGAACAGCCTATCCGGCTCCCTAGCTCCAGGATACCGTAAGGATATCGTGGCCCCCGTGCGCGAAACCCCAGCAACCTGGTGCCCCCTGTTTCTGATTCACCAAAAACCACCAAAATCAAACTCCTCCCACTAGAAAAATATCCCACAGCCCAAAATCACAGACCCATCTCTGCCCTAGAATTCTTCCCCAAAAATAATGAATCTCCCTCGTAAGACTCCTCCCCATCATATCCCCCTTCACCGACTCTTCTCCCCTTTCATTAATTTTCTTATCTCCCCCTTTATTATCTTATCCCCTTCATTAATATATTATCCCCTTCATTAATATCTTATCCCTATACTTAATATCTTGTCCCTATATTTAATGTTTCTTCCCCCCTCCGTATACATAAGTCTTTAATAAATTAAATTATTAGACTCTTTAATTCTTTACTCAAATAATTAATGAGTCAATTAATAATTAATTAATCATTGACAGATATGAACAAGTAATTAAAAATAATTAATTAGTTAATATTATTAAGAAATAATTATTGTTTAACTAACATATTAGGACAGTCAGATTATCAAATTAATTATAATTAATAATCCCTATACATCTATTTGAGCAGGGTCGTTACATACACCCACCCTTCAGGAAACTTC